>JAPPVO010000016.1:30523286-30890475 GCA_030407325.1 Camellia japonica | reverse complement strand
TAGAAGAGACTGTCATGAGCATAGGGAAGACAGATTGTGTGCAGATGTAAAATGGAGGTAGTGGGAGAGCATGCGGGGGAAAAATAGTCAAATCAGTGCTAAAACCTATACAGATTCAAAATGAAGGCAATCAGATTGTGGAGGATTGTGTGGTTACTCCAGGTTTCATGAGTAGTCTAAGTGGGCCTGAGAAAATGGGCCTAGGCTCAACATAGAGGTATTATTATGGCCAATGCAATAAAGTGTGGAAATATCTTGGGCCTTGGATCATCTGAGATCAGTGCCTTAGAAGTTCAGCCATTAAAGGAGACTAGTGAACAACATAGTAGAGGGAAGGCTGCTCCATGCAAGAGTTGAAAAGGTGCATCACTGAATGCAAAAAAGAAAGTCTGCAATGACAGCTCAAAAAAGGAAAGTAAGCAAACAGGAGAAAGCTAAAGGCCTGTGAAATTTCAGGGGAAGAGAAAAGGAACTTTACAAATTGGGGGTGGCTTTTCTTTGAATTTCAAGAAAGGAACTATTTTTAGATTAGCAGCGCTGCAACAATTCTCTGTCAATGGCAAGCAAATCTGGTAGTGGACAGTTATTACTAAATGAGGCAAAAGCATCACTCCAAATTAGGCAGATACTTGGGATGAATTGCAAAGGTAATATGGAGGAAGTGGTAAGCAAATTGATGGAGCTGGAAGCAAATGACAAGGAGATGCTGGGTAAAAGGGGTAGTAAGGAAATTTAAAAGGCCCTTCCTAGTGATTGGGTGAGTGAATTTGCTTTCAATGAAGGTCTTATCCTGGAATATTAGAGGCCTAGGCAAACCTATTAAAAAAAGAAAAATCAAAAAAATACTTTATGAGAGGAATGTGGATATGGCACTATTTCAAGAAACCAAGAGATCAATTATCAATGGGGATTTTCTTAGAACATGTTGGCCTGGTGAACAGCTAGAATTTATGGTTGTAGACTCAGAGGGAGCACTGGTGGACTTCTTTGCATCTGGAATCTAGAAGTTTTTCAACTTCAAGACTGCTACAACAATAGGAATTTCATCATTCTATTAGGTACTCTATATTGCAGTTTTGAATGTGTTATTGTTAATGTCTAGGGGCCAAATGATAGTGCTAGTAGGAGAAGGGTTTAGGAAATATTGAAGAATTTAAAGCAAACTTATGAAAAACCTTGGTGTTTGGGAGGTGATTTCAATGAAGTCAGGAAACTCTCTGAGAGGTTGGGATGCTCTCAAAGAAATAGTTGTGTGAATGATTTCAATGAGTTAATTGATAACCTGGAAGTGTGTGACATCCCAATGTTGGGGAAAAAATTCACTTGCTGTAACTCACAAGAAGGAGTCAAGTGGAGTATGTTAGATAGATTCTTACTCAATCCAGAATGGTTACATAAATTTAGCTTCAAACTGTGGGGTTTACAAAGAAGGTTTTCAAATCATTGCCCTTTGTTACTCATGGAAGATGAGAGGGATTGGGATCCCAAGCCATTTAGGTTTCTAAATGCCTGGACACTACATCCAAATTTCAAAACTTTTGTGCAGAAACTGTGGGCTAAATCTAATATTGATGGTTGGGCTGGATTTAAGTGTATAAGGAAACTGAAATCACTTAGACTAGCACTCAAAAAATGGAATCTTGAAGTAATTGGTAATGTGGAGTTTAAACTTAAGCAGCTGGAAGAGGAATTACATGCTTTGGATTTGGTAGCTGAAGAAAGGTTACTAAATGACTCAGAGCTTAGTAGGAAAAGAGAGGCAAAAAGAGAAGCATGAAAATTGAGTAAAATGGTGGTATGGTTATGGTTGTAGAAGTCTAGGGTTAATTGGGTGTTAAAAGGGGACAGAAATACAAATTTTTTTCATGTGATGGCTTCCTCAAGAATGAATAAGAATACATTGTATTCGATTGATGTCAATGGGGTTCTGAAGGTAGACCTGCTAAAATAAGAGTTAAAGTCTGACTCATTTCCAAAAGCAGTTTGCAGAATCATGGTTCAATAGGCCAAGCTTATCGGGTCCTTTTAAATCAATTGGGAGATGAGGTTAGAGATGCTTTAGAAGCTGAGTTCACAGAATTTGAAGTTTTGCAGCAATCAAAACCTATAATGGAAACAAGGCTCCAGGACCTAATGGCTAGGGGTGGGCGGGTCGGTTGCGGCCACGGAACCTCCAATCCGCCATCCGTCCGCCAGATTGGCGGATTGGAGAAAATCAATCCGCATCCGTCCGCCAATCCGGCGGATGTGGATTGAGCGGATTGTGGTTGGATGCGAATCGGTTTGGCGGTTTAAAATTTTATAAATTTTCAACAAAATTCAACTTGTGTACTTCCTCAAAGAAGAAAAAAAAGAAGAAAGTATTACAGTCAATGACTTAAAAAAATATTACAATTACTGCATGCCTCATCAAAAGTAAGAAAAGTTTGAAACTTTAGAATATCACAATCACTGCATGCCTTATCCACATACTAAAATCACAGCATGCCTCATCCACATAAAGTATTACAATCCGTGGTTCTTAAAATATAAAAACAATTCAAACCACAAAAACCATGAACATAGCAGTAGTATAGATTGTATGTCTCTGTATTGTTACATCTATATCTGTTTTTGAAAACAAAAACCAACAGCATATATCATATTTTCTATTTATTATTTTTAGAGATAGATTTAAAAACCAAAAAATGTAGATAAATAATACGTTTATTTTTTTCAATTCAAAAAAGATATTCAAGTTGAAAACTTTTTTTCAACAGAATATTTAAACTCTTTTTTAATTAAAAACACAAACAGAATATTTAAATAAACTGAAAATACAAAATCTTATAAATTACTAGAGGTGTTTGTAGTTTGGCGGTTTGGCGGTTCGGTTGCGGCCAAAGGAATCTCAAATCCGCCATCCGTCCGCTAGATTGGCGGATTGGAGAAAATCAATCCGCAACCGTCTGCTCGTCATCACGCATCCGTCAAAATGCGGCGGATCGGTTTGGTTCGGTCGGTTTTGGCGGATCGGCATATCCGCTGCTCACCCTACTAATGGCTTCAATTTGTTGATGGTTCAAAAGTGTTGGCAGACAATCAAAGGGGATGTAATGCAATTCATTAAAGAGTTTCACATAAATTCTAAGTTGGTACTTGGTATTAATAGCTCATTTGTAGCTTTGTTTCCAAAAAATGACAATCCTTCTTGTCTCAGTGAATACAAGCCTATTAGTCTCATAAGTTCACTATGCAAAGTGTTTTCAAAAGTTTTATCCAAGAGGATTCAATCAATACTGCCCAAAATCATTAGTGAAACTCAATCAGCTTTCATAGGGGGAAAAAGCATTTTGGATGGGTGTTTTGGTTGCTAATGAGATTGTTGATGATTGGAAGAAGAAACAGAAGCAAGGTATTGTTTTAAAACTTGATTTTGAAAAGCATATGATTCAATTAATTTGGAGTTTCTCTTCTCTATGCTCTCAAATTTTGGTTTTGGCTCAAAATGGATCAATTGGATGAAGGAATGTGTTTCAACAGCCAGAGTCCCAATCTTGGTAAATGGCTCTCCTATACCTGAGTTCAATCCTCAAAGGGGGCTCAGACAAGGTGTAACAACCCTCGTCACTGTTTACTGATTTCCTACTGATTACTGTTAAATTGAGACTGATTATGATCGATAATTGAATTGATTGAGATACTGAACTGACTGACTGAGATCCGAGACTGATTGACTGACTATAACTGTTTAAATACATAATCTATCTGTTTGACTGCCAAATTATCTGTTCTCGTCTTATGCATTAAACTGCAAATTGAAGGCCTTATCGGCGGCCGAAGCCAAATTGATTAATGTTCTGTGTTCATCATAATTAATGTGATTTTATGGCACATTTATCTGAAAATCGATTTGGCATGATTAAATTAGATTAAAATAAGTTTAATCAAAGAGTTGGCTTATTTACATTAATGTCATTGTGAGTGGAGCACTTAGGCAACACATATATTGAGCCTTATGAGCCTTATACACTCAAACAAAACATTTGCTCAGCTATTTCTACTCCTAGCCGAATCTAGAGAGAGAGAGAGTAGGAGATTAGAGTGATTTCTTCTCTTTTGCTTGGAGGCTTAGGAGATTTGGAAGATAATTGCAACATTGAGCTTCTATCCTTGAACTACAAGACCTAAGGTAGTGTGACTACCCTCTTGTTTGTGAATTCAATTGATTCTTGCATGGTTTAGAGGATTATTAAAGATTAGAGCCAAGATATGGCTTATAATGTTGAATTGAAGCTCATCTCTTGCATGCATGTTTGTATTGAGGAATTTAAAGATGTTTTCATGGCTAATTGTTACATGCATGCTCATGTTTATATTCAAGTCCATGAATCCCTCATGCTTTTGTAAGGTTTGGCTCATTTGAGCTTGTATTTAAAGCCTTGAAGATGATTAAGTTCATGCATGTTTACATTGTTGAATTTTGAGTTGATTTCAAGGAAATCTTCACATGCATGTCCAAGTTCTAGCTAAAGTCCATGATTTCACCATGTTTCAAGAAGAAATGACTCATCTGAACAAGTATTTGAAGCTTTGAACTCAGTTGATTACATGCATGTAAATTGTTCATCTTGGTCTTGGAGTTTTCCTCAAAATGGTGTTTAATGGAACTACCTTTGGGCTTTGATTTCTCAAATTGATCTTTGAAACATGTTATACATTGAGTTTTAAAGTGTTTTCCAGAAATTAGCCCAAAAGGATCGAATTTGACACATTGGAACTTGATTTTGAGCTTGGGACTCAAATCTGGAATTTCCAGATTTTGGTCTTCCGCTCGAGCGGAGCGGGGAAATCGAGCTCCCAGCATCTCTTACTGTCTTGCAGTCCGCTCTAGCGGAGGATTGTACGCTCGAGCGGAGGCTTGTGTCACACGCTCGAGCGGGGGAGTCTACGCTCGAGCTGGGACCTTTGTTGCATGTCCGCTCGAGCGGGGAAACCTGCGCTCGAGCGGGGAACTGTTTTTCTGAAAATTCTGAAACTGTTTTCTGAGTGCATCTTTGCATCCTCATTCCATTCTAGGCATTCTTAGGCCTAGTTTAAGACATCTTAATGAAGATTTAGATGTAGAACACACCGAGGCAAATTAAGGATTAAGTTATAATCTTTCCCAACCGTATAGCTTAGTATGTGTTCAATCTGTTAACTGTGTAGGGTTGGCTTACCGAGGAGACGCTCTAGCTTACTGTAGCCCAGTACTCTGTGAGTAACAACTGTGTAAAGATACGTTCAAAATGATTATCTTCTGAACTGTTTATGTTATTGAATTGTTTACCTTACTGAGCTGTCTACTTTATTGAACTGTTTGCTGAACCGTTCACTGAACTGAACTGAACTGTTTACTGAATTGAACTGTTTACTGAACTGAACTGTTTACTGAATTGATACTGTTTACTGAACTGAACTGTTTACGGAATTGAACTAGTCACTGAACTGATACTGTGTACCGAATGAACGTATGTCTTATATTCTGAACTGTACTGTGGCATCCTTGGCACCTACTGTTTACTGTTACTGTGACAGAGAGATCTCTGTCGGTTCCCAAGTTTGGAACCACTACTGTTTACTGTTATGATGGCCATTCTGTATTTCTGATATGGAGCAAAGTGCTGTACAGAACTAAGTGCTACACTGTGAGCCACCTCTAGAATCTACGGAACTAAGTGCTACAGTGTGAGCCACCTCTAGAGTCTGTGCGAGACACCTCTTGAATCCACAAGTACTGTACTGTTCTCTGGAATAGTACTGTTACTGTTACTGTACTGCTACTGATGGCCATCATTTATTGTTTGGTCTGTTAAGACCCGGTCTTTTAAGACCTACTGTTTACTGTACTATTATGCCAATGGATGTACCACATATCACTATTTTAACTAAATGACTGTTATGGCCTGAAATATGAGCCACAAACTGATTGACTGATAAACTGACTGAAATGACTGTTTTCAATACTGAAAGGACATTCTTTCTTAACCCCTTTACGCATTGTGTTATTCACTGGGCTTTAGCTCACTGCTCATATATATATGTAGGTGTACAGGCACCGGACCAAAGCTAGACGCGTCAGGGTAAACTCCAGTTTTGTCAGCCAACCACTGTGCCTCACTGTGAGGTTCCAAGCCTGTTCAAGCTATGGCTTAGGGGTGTTTTATTTCCCCGTCTGTCTCTGTACCGTTTTGTATTACTGTATAGACTGTACTGTACTGTTTATTAGGGATTAAGTTCCCGTACTGAATGGTTGTAAATATTGTGCATACTGTTCTGTACTAAATGTCTAAATGTATGAAAAATCTTTTTGGCATACAGACTGTCACAGCTCATTGGACATTGTTATTTACTGTTCTGGCTTCCGCCATGCCCCTGTACTCTGTTTTACTGTATTACTGTTAAGCAGGCCTTCGGTAATCTCGGATTACTGGCCGGTTACGGTGCTAAACCCATAGGGGCGGGTTTGGGTCGTGACACAAGGTGACCCACTTTCACCTTTTCTTTTTAATATTGTGTTTGAGGCTCTAAACATACTCTTGAATAGAGCAGTCTAGATAGGTTTGATTAAGGGTGCAACAATTGGTTCTAATGATATTAGCATTACTTATTTGTAGTCCGCAGATGATACAATATTGTTTTGTGAGGCAAGAAATGAGGAGGTGCTTAATATCAAAAGGATATTGAGATGCTTTGAAATATTATCTGGGCTAAAGATAAATTATCACAAGAGTGTGATTTGTGGAATTTGTATTCATGAAGAACTCATTAAGGATTTTGCTGCCATCTTAAACTGTCAGCACCACTGTCTACCATTGATGTATTTGGGTATGCCCTTGGGAGCTAATCCAAGGAGAAGAAAGACTTCGCAAACTATTATTGACAAATTTAAATCGAAGTTGGCTTCTTGGAAAAGAAGATTTTTATCCTTTGCTGGTAGGTTGACAATGATTAAGTCTGTGTTATCATCTCTACCAGTTTTCTACTTATCCCTATTTAGAATGCCTGTAGGGATCGCAAAGGCAATTGACAAAATTCAGTCTAGATTTCTTTTGGAGGGGTGATGAATTAAAAAGGAAAATTCATTTGGTTAAATGGGGGGAACTAACTCAAAGTAAATGTAATGGGGGTCTAGGCATTAAAAATGTGAAACTCATGAATGATTGTCTTCTTTTGAAATGGTGGTGGAGATTTGGGTGTGAAAATGGCCCTCTCCGGAAACAAGTAATTTACAGCAAGTACCCAGAAATTGGAGGGGGTTAGTGGCCAGCACATGTTGCAAGTACAAGGTTGTCCATGGTTTGGAGAGATATATTAGGGGTTGGAGGAAATATTCCTGAACTACTGGAGTTTTTTAAAATCAACACAAAGCTTATCATTGGTGATGGGAGGGAAGCAAAATTTTGGCTGGATAATTGGGTTAGTAATGGGTGCTTAAAAGATGCATTCCCTAGATTATTCTCTGTGTCCCTTGATCAATGTGAATCAGTGACAGTGGTTAATAACAGGAGAAATGGGAATGAAAGTGGGATTTGGACTTCAGACAAACCTTGTTTCAGTGGGAATTTGAAGAGTTGAGAAGGTTGAAGGAGGTGTTATAAACTACTCCTGCCCTCAGGAAAGGAGTGTTGGATAGCTTGAGATGTGTTAGGTTTTTATTTTTGGCAATCCCGTTTGATAAAACTTCTTTCAGTTGTAATTGTATTCGATCTTTTTATTTCAGTGAGGCTATGAGTTTTAGATGCAAATCCAACCTGAATTGCACCTTGCAGAGATGTTTAAGAAGTTAATTCTTTCATGTTTGCCACTTCGCTGACTATATCGAGGATCGAGCGGAGAATCTTTGGTTCCAGAAGTTTAAACTGTCTGCAAAAGTACTAGAAGTTGTGTTTTTGCGCTTGAGCGGAACTTCTTGCACTCAAGCGTCAGTACACTTGAGTGGCCATTCTTGCGCTCGAGCGGAGATTGCAGATAAGTTTTCTATAAATATGTGGTTTCATCCGTTTTTAGGGTTACGGCTTCTAGATCTTCTTCTTAGATATTAGGGTTTATATCTGGACCTTTTTTGTTAGTGTCTTTGATGTTTGTTTGAGTTTAAATCTGGTTTGACAAGTATACATCAAAGGATTGTTTGTTTCGTTCAATACAAAAGAGAGTGTTGTTCTTTAGTGGATTCCGTGTAATTTGGGCCTGAAGCTTTAGTGGAATCTGGAGTGGCGCATCGTCATGGATTCAATATCAACGTTATGGATTCAACGTTGGACAAGACAATTCCTAGGTGAAGACTGTGGTGGAAGAGGCATATAGGGGTCGGTTTAATTCGGGCGTGGATTCGCTATGTAATTGAGAATACACTTGTGTAATTCCTTTATGTCTTCTTAATGGATTGTTTTGTGGCTTTGGCCGGTGGTTTTTTTATCACAATTGAAGGCGCTCCAATTGTGGTTTTTCCACGTAAAATCGTTGTGTCGATTTGTCTTGATTGTTTGATTGGGATTGCTGTTTACTGCTTAAAATTGATACATAATCACAAATCAATATCTAGGGGATTTCTAGGTTTTTCAAGATGGAATGCTGATAAGTCAAGTGTGTTCACTGTGGCCTCTGCGTACAAGTGGAATGAATTACCATCTGAAGTTACTGCAAAATTAGGGGAATTCATTTGGAAGAATGTGGCTCCACCAAAGGTGCAATTTTTTAGGTGGTTAGCATGGAAAGGGCGGATCAAGACATCATGCTATCTTCAAAGCATTGGAGTACTTAGTGATGCTTCAAATGTTAGCTGTATTTTCTACAGGAATGAATTGGAAACTTTTAATCATTCACTGTTGTGTTGTCCTTTCATTTGGAGGATTTGGTCCAATGTTAGTAATTGGTGGGGAATGTCTTGGGTGGTACTATGGTCAGTGACTGGGCTTTTGCAGTAGTGGAATGGTTACAGATTCAACAAAAAGGAGAAGGTCATTTGGAAGGTTATTCCATTGGCGGTGCTCTGGTCCATATGGAGGCAAAGAAATGAAACTGTGTTTAATGGCACACAGGTGGATTTGGAAAGGTTGTGTGAACTTATCAAAATAAGGATTGCATTGTGGTTCAGAGCCTCTACCTCCTTTTTTTGTTACTCAGTCACTGATATTGTAAATAATCTGCAGCAGGTGAAGTTCTATTTTAAGCACTGATGAGGTTGGGATGTGATCCTGTCTATTTGTTGGGTTCCCTTATGCTATGCCCTGCCTGCTGCTGTGTTTTGCTGTGATTCTGGATTCTTTTGGTTGATCAAAAATCATACATCGGTGGGGTATGTATAACAGGAATGGATAATCTAGAAAGTTAGTCATGTGGCTGTGGTATGGTTCGTCTGGAAACAGAGGTGAGAAAAGGCCTGAGGTAGAAGGGGCATCTGCCTGAGTTAGCAAGAATTTTGGTTATTCATGAGGTATAGGATTGGAGACTAGCAGCAACATTTTGGTGGCAGTATCTGGTGTGCTCTCAGTATTGGCCTTGTTCTGGTCTAGATTGGACCAATTTTAGATTTTAATTTTGTAATGATGTTTTCTTTGGGGGGTTTAGGCTGGTGTATCTCTATCAAGCTTAGGACATTGTGGTGGTTTCTGATGTTTGGTGTTGTTTGTTTTTGTTCTTTCCCCTTGGCTACTTTTGATTGGTCTCTCACCAATCTTGGGTCAAGTGCTAGCACATGATTGTACTTTCTTAGAGGTGTCAACCTAGTTAGGATTGTTGAGGTTAGTTATGATGCTTAATGCACTTCCCTGCTTTGTTGATGTTAAGTTTTGCATGTCTCTTGCTTCTTTCATCAATAAAGTTCCTTTTGCTGATAATTTTTTTTTTCTTCTATACTTGACACAAAATGTATTGCTTCCTTGGAATTAAAATCATGGTTTCTGTCACGTTCAAGGAGGGTTGTCATGTGGTGGCCATACCAATACATTTTTTTATCATAAAAAAAAAATTTTTAAAAAAAACAACAAATGTCACTTAGCTTTAAAGGGGAATCAATTGAAGCATTTTTTTAGGCCACGTTTGTTTTAGTCCATGGGCTAGGGATTGGATTGGCAATCCCATGGGTCTCACACACTTCTAACCAACCAAACTTAGCATAAATAGCATATAGGATACAATCTCAGCTAATTTGCATAAGCATACCGTCCAAAGTACAATTTTTTCATTTTAGTTTTGATGAATTAATGCTTAAAAGTGCATAGTTATTCCATTAATAGAATACAACAACAACAATTGTGTTGCTCCATTGTTTTTGCAGAGGCCACTTTTGCCACTACTGATGTAGAAGCCACAAATCCCTTGATAGTGCAATCCATTATAATAATAAATAAATAAATAAAAGTTACCAATAGATCACCTATAGACACCCCATTTTTGACAGTCCTCAAGACTTAGACGTCATCGTTTACGCACGCAATGATTGTGCTTGTTTGTGTTCGTTTTGAGCGCTTGAAGTCCTCGACGGAATGTCTTGTCTTTGAGCCTTTAAACCTTGTTCTTTCTTTACCTTGTTTTGAACCAAAACTTGGTGTCTGGACCTATTGGTGACCTGTCGGCCACCCCCTAAGGCTGTCGGCCATGGGTTGTGCCAGTCGACCACCAGTGGTGGCCGGTCGGCTACCAATGGTGGCCAACAGCCACCAGTCTCTTTTTCCAGATATTTATTAATAGTTGTGCCAGCTGTTGCACACTGAGCTGCATCTTCATACACGTGTATGGTAAGATGTATCTAAGCTCAAGGGGTGGATTTCTATAAATAGGGGGTGTCCTCCCCCATTTTTGGAGGTTAGCATTTTTAGAACAAAAATCTCTCTCTCTCTAGAATTCTCTCTCTCTCTCTCTCTCTCTCTCTCTCTCTCTCGTTATTTTGCATGCACTTGCCTAGTTTCTCTTAGCTTTTGCACATCAACCCTTAACCAAACACTCTCACCTTTTGGCTGAGATAACTTGGGACCTTGATTGAGCTCTATAAGGAGGTTTGAGCTTGAATTTGTGGCTGTTTTGTGCTGTGCTTCAAAGGTATAGAACTTACCTTGCCTAGACTTGTTTTCAATACTTGCTTTGCCATCTTTTTAAACTATCTTGGGCTGGTTTTGGCATGTAAAAAGTTCTTTTTTTGAGACCTAAAAGTGGTGGTTTGAGCTCTTTTGAGTTAGGGGGTTGTCCACCCCTTTTGCTTTTTAGCTTGTTAAGCTTTTGTGCCATCTTTTCATCACTTTCAAAACAACTTTTTTGGGCCTTTTAAAAACTGAATGTCAGAGGTTTTTCAGTGGTGAAAACCTTATTTTGAAGTCCAAAATTGGAGGGGTTAGCCTTCTCTCTTTGTGTCTTGTTTGCATGCCTAGTTAGCTTCATGAGTTAGCATGTTTTTCTAGCTTACCTTAGCTTTAGTCCAGCATGTTTTTGCCTCTTTTTTGACCTATTTTGGCTTTGTTTTGGGCTGGTTAATTTAGTTGAGGCTTGTATTGCATAGTTGTAGTGCTATTTCGTTCACTAGCTTAGTGTTTTAATGCTTTGATCATCATTATTTTGAGTTGAAAGCATGTTTTAGTGTTGTTTTTCACTCCATTTCAGCACTTAAAATCTCTGCAACCTCCCTCCATTCTTCACTCTTTTGTTTGCTTTGAAAGTGGTTTCAAACCACTTATTTGCCTAAGTGTGAAATTGAGGTGTTGCACCTAATGGTTTAATCCCTTAGGGGGTTCATTACCAGCAGTGTAATGCCTCTTTCATGCCCAAAGTAATTTGTGGTTTGAGCCATCTTTCCATTAGAGGACACTCACCTTTGGACTTAATCGATTAAAGAATGAATCGATAATTTAAAATGAGTAAACAAAATGGACAAGTAAAAAAGGCAAGATAAACATCTTTCGTGTTACATTGCATGTGTTTGAATCGGACGTTAATTCGAACACAAGGAAAATGGGACATTTCATACTCAAAGTAATGAAATGTACCATTTTCCTTGGTCACTATCACCCTTGATCATGCATGATAAGGTGGTGGTCTTTTGAGTCTTGTTTTGCACTCATTAAACTTGTACAAACTTGGTTCTTTGGCCATCATGCATAGAAATTGCTTGATTGATGGTTTGAGAGCCAAGAGTTACACTCCTTTGAGCTTGTTTGATGATAAAAAGTGTAACAGTATACACAAACCTATGAGAATACACTATTTTGCTCTGTCTGCCCTCTATTATAGCAAAAAGAGAAGTTCATGTCATCGGTGGCCGATCGGCCACCACCAGTAGCTGACCGGCCACCATTGGTAGCTGACAGGCCCCCTGTCGGCCACCAATGAAAATTGCACAGTGTGTTGGTAAGGTGGAACAGAGGTATTCTGGAAGTTGGCGGAATTTTTGGTGTTCAAATGTGCAAACAGAGGCTCGCAGCAGCAAAATATGGCTTTTCGGGTGGAGGAACCGAGCATGCATGCATCCCTCGCTTCCCGAGGCTATTTAGTTGCTTTGCTTAGTTAATTAGTGGTAGCTAGTTAATTAGTTTAATTGCTTTGTACTTAATTAGCTTAGTATTTAGCTAATTACTTTGATTTGTAATATTTAATTAGCTTAGAATAAGTTCGTTAATTTGTTTCAATTGTTGTAATAATTAGCGTAGCTAGTTAGCTTATTCATTCAGACCCTCCTTTGTGAGGGCGTAATGTTGTAATAAGTGTGTGTGCGTGTGTATATGTCTTCTAACCCCACGTCTTTCTCCCTTTTATTTAATCGCTTTTGATGGTTAGATTAGGGTCATGTTTCAATTAGCATACCTTATGCTTGCATGTTTGCATCCATTCATTTGTCTTGTATGCACCGAGGCTCGGCGCATCATTCAAATTGCATTGTCAAAATTCAATACTTCTTTGAATACGTGTTTCAAAGCATGCTATCAAAGTGTTGCAAATACCATGATTAAGTAGCCGAGCCTATTTAGTTACATCATTGCATGTGTTGCATTAGTCATTTAACATAGTTAGGAATCATGCATTTTTCTAACAAGTTTCTATTTTGGCTTGGAGTACTCGGTGAGTTTTATGCTTTAGCATACTTGCATGAGTGTGATTGCCATGTTGCCATGTTTCGCATGCTTGCCATGAGGCTATGTGTTTAAATGCTAAACTACATAAATGCCTGTGGATGAAGGCTTGTTGTTTGAATTGGAATGATTCAATGAATGTGAGTTTTAAGCCCACTTTGTTGAGTAGCAAATCATGTTTTAAGCCCACTATGTTTGGTGGCAAATCCGCATTTTTAAGCCCACTTGAGGTGGCAAATTCAAACCATTTTTTGCAAACAAACATGAGTTGAATTGTTCCAAGTCTTGTGACTAGTCTGTACTTGCTTGTGTGCGTCACATAGTAAAGATTAGTTTAATAACCCGAACAAGAATGCATAATGTTTATAAAATATCATATCATGATTAGTAGAGGCCGATCTTTGATCGGGCGAGCGGGGGTGCTCAATTCATGACCTTCCCTCTTCGTATCCAAGTTCCCGAGCTGAGGTAACTTTGGTGATGACGGACACGTGACCTTTGGCATGAGTCAGGGTTTCCTAAATTTTCCCAAAATAAAAATATTTACGTGGCGACTCTGTATCTGGCAAAGCAATCCAATTTTGGCATTATTTGATTTAAAATCAATTTTCCAAAAGATTTGCTAGATTTGGACTCTTTGGTGTTTATCAGTTTCACATTGCACTTGTGAGACTAGATTCAGAACCGCGGGAGTCCAAACTGTGAGGCCTTTCATTTCAAACCCTTTCCGAAAGGCGCGGCGAGGAAAAAGGCGAGTCCACACCACCAAACCCGAAAACAAAAACATAAACCAAAAAAATAGACACAGAGATACCTACTTATCAGGTTCACATCTCTAATCCTAAAATAAATAGGAAGAATGAAAGGCAAGTATGGAGAGCTATCCCTATAGCAGTGATTTGGTCTGTGTGGAAATATAGAAATGGGTGCACTTTTCCTGATACTCAACCAAATCTAGAAGAATTATGTGACCTAATCAAAGTAAGAGTGGCCCTTTGGATGAAATCACATGATCTAGGTTGCTTCTATTCTGTAAATGAAATTGTGCTAAGCATTCAGCAGGTGAGGAAGTGCATCTGAGAGCTATGCTGCAGAGGAGGAACAGAGGAGATTCAGAGGTGGCTGCTGCTGTGTCTTTATATGCTGCAGTGGTGGCTGCTGGTTTTGATGACTGCTAGCTGTTGTATTGTTGTGTTGAGAACTGTGATTGTTTGTCTTGTTCTTTTCCTTTTCTATTGGTTCTCACCAACTTTTTTGGCTTGAGCTAGCATATGATTGGGTGTTCTTCTTGGTACTAACCCAGTTGGGATTAGAAAGTTATACTATGATGCTTTCTGCTCTTGCCTCTACTTTATTGATGTAATTTCATATGTAAAGTTTTTTTTTTTTTTGTTGATAAAAAAAATGAATAAAGCTAACCTCAAAGAGATAACAAAATAAAGCAATTTAAAGTTGGGTTACAACATAAGCACGTTTGTCACCGACTTACTGGGAACCAGGCCTTAAAAGCGATTATTGCAAAAGCGACCCTAAAATCCCATACAAGACATGGGTGACGTCCCACTTATCCTTAATCTGATCAATCCCTAATTAGCACAAACCCAAGAATACTACGACCCATATTATGACTATACTGAACTCAAATTATGCCATATATGGTCTTATTAACTATTCTACTATTGGGAAGGAAGCCTAAAAAAGGCCACCAAATATTAGATCTCTTCTTGGATCTTTTGTTTTATTACAGCTATCTGGTGATCAAGTTCTTCAAGTACTGGTATTATAGATGGTCATAAATAATTATCTGATAATAAATTTAAATACAAAGAACGTCGATGCTTATGAAATTATATTATTTCACATAAAAAAGCAAGTAATCTGACAGGCATACATAAAAGAAATACTTACAAAATACTTTTATTCGTTCAAACCGGCAATACAACTACTTGATATATTACCAGGAATAGAGGAGGAGATGCCAAAAGAAAGATTAAAATTGTGCGTGTTTTCAACAAGTGTGAAACCTTTCCTTTTATATACAAATTTTAAAATCAAAAAAGATAATGGTGAAGACAGGTTGCGTGTCCTTGATGGATTGGAGTCGATTATCTATGTCTTCAATCGAAAGCAAATCTTACCCTTTTTGTCGAGGAGCAAGAAAGTTGTGAACTCTTTTTCTAGATGGCAGACAAAGAATCTGCTTTTCTGAAAGTTGCATTATTTGTTTTTACTGGTGGTTGTCGCTTTGTGTTGATGCTTATCTGGAAAGAAGTTCTGGTAGCGAGAAATTAGGTTTTTCCTTTTCCCTTCTTGTCTATTGCTAAGGCATCAGATATCATGCCTGTGAAAGAATCCCAAAAATCTCCAATGTTTTCTGTAGCAATGATGTGATCGTATGGATTTTGTGATTCTCTAGCAAAGACTGGGCCTTCACTGCTACATAGAGCTCGAGTGGCTAGTACTATTGCTGTTTCATCTTCATTTTCATCACTATGTACCGACACAATGTGTATGGATGTATCATCTCTAGATTGGGATTGGCTGGTAATGGTCTGAAGAAATTTCTCCTTCATGTAATCCATACCTTTTGACAATTAATTCTGTTTGTGAGATATCTGGAAATTGTTTACGAAGAGCTTCTTGGATATCCAAGAATGGATTGCTGGATGATACTGAAGGAGGAATGGCCTTGGGTGCCATATCCCAACAAGCTTTAGTGTTAGCTTTGATTTTCTGGATAAGTTCATCCTGGTGGGGATCCATACCTTTACACTATCACTTGGCATAAAACACTCTTTTCAAGTAGGGAATATTGGTTTGCAAATAATCGCACTGAAAATCCCATTTCCAAATCCAAGGGATTCCAAAATTAATAACAAAAATGGCCGAAGATTTGGACATGGTAATTTCTCAGTTGCTTGGATTGTGAGAATAGGCTACCTGCCATTCACTAAATTCTGGTCGAAGTATTCTAGTGAGATATCCATGGGTGGACCAAATTTATTCCACCAAAGATAGAACCAATTAGGTATACTAGATTTTAACACATCTTAGCAACTTTTGAAAAATCAAGAATGATTGTTAACTGAATTCTGATAATAAAATGCTTTAGAAAAAGCATCAATATAATCCCAATAACCGAATTTCTGTTCTCTGGATTTAATACTGAGTTGTCTAGTAGTATGAGGATGTATCCCCCAAGCAGAAATAGACATGATATTTCTGATGATAGCCTTACGAAATCGAAGAGGGCTATTTGTCCGGTCTGGTTCCACAAGGGTGTGGGTAAATTCAACGGAAGCAATGTCAATGAGAATTTGCTCATAGACATAGCGATACTGGTCAAAATGAGGTGGAAAAACTTGAGTGGTAAGATACTACCTCTTAATTTCTCATTGTTCATCATGTTTCTCAATAATGGGTATTGTTTCTTCTGTAAGAGGTGTCAGTGGAAAAGTGTTTTCTAGATTAGAAAGAAGTGCTTCTTTCATAGTACTGGATTCTTCCTGAGGAGTTTTACTAGATTGGCCTTTTGGTTTAACTGTAATCCATGGATACTCAGTGGTATCCTAGAGGTTTAACTCTCAAGTAGTAGTCCCCAGAATGATACATTGGCATGATATTACCTTTTCAAAAAAATGAAAAATACCAAATGTTGTTCCAGCAAGACCTATTGTACGTCTAACTCTCGACCAAGTCATCCAGACACAAGGAGGAAACGTGTATCACCAATTCGTCCTTTGACTAAAAGTATGTCTAGACCTAGGTCCAGGTTTACACCATCATATAGGGTATATTTACCTGACACTTCTAGACAATCTACTTCCAAACCTCCAGAATCTATCTTACAAGGTATGGCCTTCCAGACCACCAAGTGAACCACCACTAGAATCTATAATTCAGGGAATTCATAATTTTGAAAACCAAATACCTCATGGAGTGTATAACACCAGTAGGCCTTCGTATGATAGGGAAAACCCTACGGCCAGTGATATGAATTTTGAGATTTAATGGATTTTACTCTAGGTAATGAAACTCATTGTCTAATTTTGGTCCATCTCATATTTATTTTTTATTTTTTGTCATTTCCTTTTTCTTTTGAGCTATTACTTGTACTTGAAAGATCAAAGAAACTAAAATTAGGTAGCTTGCGTTTTGGACGACATTTGCAGGATCTTTTCAGATTTAAAATAATTAAAAAAATGTATATTTTGGTGGAAATAGATATCCTTCAACTTGAATAAATTCCTTTGTAAGCTTCATGGCATTGATATTTTTCTTAGATTAACGTTATACATATAGATAAAATTTATAAATTTATTTTACAAACTAACATGGTTTTTGAGAGGGTAATTTATACAGATAAATTGGGCCGAGCTAGGATAGTGGGCCACACTGTGGGCCATGTTAAGAAGGCTTAGAAGATGGGCCATATGGTAGTCCGGTCCGAAGTAAGAGATTGCCACCGGTGTAAGTGGGCTTAGTTCAGCCTTTATTGTTGGTTAGCTCGGTCGCTCTGTTTGGACCGAGGTATGTTGAGCCCGTTCACGGACCTGACTATGGGTTAGCTCGGTTTTCTTCTATGGGTAGCTCGGCCTTTGCATGTAAGGCCGAGGTAGGAGAAAGGTTTGGAAGAGCCGATGTAATCGTTAGACCGGTCGAGGCAAGGTACAGCTAGCTCGACCTCGGCATGAGAAGCCGAGGTAGGAACATGAGAAGGCGAATCTGAGCTATGAGTTAGCCCGGTCGTACAGCCAGTCTAACAAGGAAATGCTATTTCGGTTATGTAATATCTTTCCGAAGTAAAACCATCTCAATTGGTTTAAGCAGTGAGGGGGGTGTTGGAGGATAAGCATTATCTTCCAAGAGTATGAATCCTAGGAGGACTCTACATGGAGGAGTAAGAGTCCTACTAGGATCGTGCCACATGAAACCTATAAAAGCTCACCCATATCACCTTTGAAGAGGTAATGCAACTTTGCTCCCTGAATATATAGAGCTTTTGCCTATTTGTCTAGTTGGCTGACTTAATCATCGGAGAGGTTTCCGGCACACACCCGCTGGCTAGCTCACGTTTGTGTTTTCAGGTAGCAGAGTGACGTCGTACGGAGGAGCGCAGACTTGATCAACAGGATTATACGAGAAGGTGTATTTCTTTCCTGTACAGTTTTAAAATTTTATAACTACATTATATTTTTGCTTAGTAAATAGCCTTCTAGTTTAATTAAAATTGATAGACGTAGTAAAAGCAAGGGTGGTAGATATAACATTTCCCTCATGATATTAGAGAAATCACAAAGACCATTTTATTTTAATTAAACATCCTATATACATCCTTTGGCCAATCATGAAGCAATAGCTCATTAAGTTTCTTTTTGTGTTTTTCACTTTTATTATTTCTTTTTAATCTTAAAATCTTAATTTTTGATTATTTATACTTGACACTAAATGTATTGCTTTCTAGGAATAAAATCTTGGTTTCTGTCCGAGGCTTCTATAATCACATTAAAGCAATAACAACAAAAACAACAATAATAGCTCGGCTTTAAAAGGGAATCAATTGAAGCATTTTTTCAGCCCATGCCTGTTTTACTCCATGGGCTAGGGACTGGATTGGCAATCCCATGGGTTTCACACCTCTAACCAACCAAATTTAGCTTAAATAGCATATAGGATACAATCTCAGCTAATTTTCATAAGCATACCATCCAAAGTACAATTTTTCATACTATTTTTTAGGTGTTGTTTGATTAACATAATTAATAGTGAGGGGATTATAATTTATGATATTAGTGTAGAATTTACTATCCAACTGGATTAGTAAGAAAAATAATTCACTCTTGTCCATGTTTATTTAGCAATGATTATAAAATATATAATTTTAGTTATATTTTGTTTTTATATTATTACTTGTAAGATCAAAAATTTCATTAATTTTGTTGAATAAAATGTCCATCGAAATTTAATTTGGATAACAAAAATTGTAACTAAACAATGGAATGTGAGTCTTATAGATTAATATTTCTAATTTTATACCATAATCCAACCAATCAACCAGGTCCTTAGAGAATTGGATGAATATCTGTTTGTTTTTGTTTTTTTGTTTTTGTTTTTGTTTTTGTTTTGTTTTGTTTTTTTGTTGTTGTTGTTGTTGATAGAACGGTAATTACATTAAGAGAAATATTTATATAGTCTAACAGATTAACAAATTCTACCAACTAATCTACCAGCACACAAGTCAAGCCCAGCAATCACTACTAATCACATACAACTCCCATAATAGGGGAAAGGGAGGGGGAGGGGGAGGGAGGGGGAAAGAAATAAATCAATAACTATCACAACAGGTATCAAACCCCTCTCCATAAGAGTTGAATCTGAGACCTCACATCAAAAATGATGCTACACAATCACTAAGCCAAATGTCATGGTTGATAAATAAATGGGTTGAGAATGGGATTAGGGTTTCAAGGGTCATTTGGTAAATTGGTTGACCAGTAAATTAGACAGAAAAACATGCATAGCCCTTTTCATCCTGTACACCCTCAAAATGGAAACTTTCATATGCAAAAAAGAAAAAAGAAAAAAGAAAGAAGAAAAAAAAAAAAAAAAGTGCCTCAAAACATTTGCTACAATAGAAGATATATGTATATAAATTAGTAAAATTAAGCCATTGATTTTAACTCCTCCCCAGGCCTCTTTTTGGGCCGGCCGGCCGCTACCTTTGGCTATAGCGGTCGGCTGGCCTAGCTCTATCCGCCGTTGTTTGTTAGTTTTTTCCTTCAATAAACTCGATTCCCACTTAGGTGTGTTCTGTGTTGCTGCGGTAGGGGACGTCCAGGATTTTCATTCGTGCGCTCTTCTGCGAGTAGGAGCTTGAGGGGTGAACTCTGATTCAGATTGGTGGAGATGTATCGATGCTTTGTTTGGGCGGAAACATGGGTGTCGAAGCCAATCCAGATCTGTCTGGTGTTCATTCGAGCGTTCCTCTTCGAGTGAGAGTTTGAGGGGTGAACTTCCGGCGGTTGGTAGGTGGTTTGATCGGTGTGTGGATTTGCAGTGGGTGTGAGTAAGAAGCCTAGGCGTTGCAGCAGTCGGTGTTTACGGCAGTGGATCTGCAGTGGATCTGCAGTCGGTGTCTTCGGCAGCTAATGTTGGAGCTGCAATGTCAAGTTCAGCAGGGGAGTTGCAGTAGCTTAGGCGTTGGAGTTGTTCGGTGTTTAGGTGGGTGGTTGGCCTCGGGAGTGAGCAGCATAGGCGTGGGTCTTGGAGCTGTTGGCGTGGTGATTAAGTTGTGGAGTTTCCGGTGGAGCTATGGAGCTGTTGGAGCTATGGAGTTTCCGGTGGTGTGGCCCATGGAGCTGTTGGCTATGGAGTTTTCCGGTGGTGGCCTTGGGAGTGCAGCAGCATAGGCGTTGTGTAGCCTTGGAAGTGTAGCAAATTAGGTGTAGCAGCGTGGGTCTTGGCGTGATGAGCAAGTTGTGTGCAGGTGGGTGGTTGGCCTTGGGAGTGCAGCATCATAGGCGTGGGTGTGTGCATCAGCATAGGCGTGGGTGTGTGCAGCAGTTTAGGTGTTTTGGTGGGTTGAGTTAGTGGGGAATCATGTATTTTATTTTCTGTTAAGTCCTTCTTAACTTTTTTCTGTTTTGAAAAAAAATCGTGAGGCCAAGGGGTTGGTTGTATGGGTGCGAGTAGCAGTAGTAGGGGTATTTCGTACTTTCCGAATCTCTCTCAGTGCATTTCATCTTCCTGTACCTTTAATTTCATGTTGATTAATGAAATTTTTCTTTGCCGATCAAAAAAAAAAAAAAACTGCATGTGCTTAGCAAAACTCGTCAAATAGCTCAACTTGTCACCCATTAAGTGATAGCACAGGCATTTAGAAACACATAGCATTTTTCTATATATATATATATATATGAAACTAATGGATTTTTGGGTGAGATACTTAAAAAAATTAAGAAGTAAATGTAGTTAGTATATTCAGTTTGAGTCATCGTAGAGTTTGGTTTTGATTTTGAGTGACTTCTTTTTCTTTTTTTTCTTTTTTTTTTTTTTTGGGGGGGGGGGGTTGGTGTGGATTTATTTTGGCAATTGCTACAAATTTTTTTTTTTGGTTGGTGGAAAATTGACTCTTTAATTTATTTTATTTTTTCTTTAAAGTTGCTTTTTATTTTTGGCTTATTTAACCAGAAAAACGATTTTTTTAGCTGATCCCCAATAGAAATATATGATAATAATATAGATTTGAGCTTAACCATATTCAACCGAATTTCTTTATAGTACAAAAGACTGTGAATCATACCGATGCATGGTAGATTTGAGAGTGTGAGGATTAGTTAACTTGTTTTTATAACAAAACCTTCATTTGTATAAACGAATGTTGTTGTCTTGAATATTGAAATTTAGATGTGAATCCATTTCCAAGCAATCAAGCAATTTCACTGTTTTTCAATTCATTAATTGTGTTTTTTTATTGGTGGTGTGATGGTGGTGTTTATAATTTCATATGACTTGGTCAATTGTTTGATTGTTAAACTTTGGCTCCCCTCAAACTCAAGTCATGGATCATAATCAATATTTTAATAAAGTTAATTAATATTTGTAATTTACTGAGTTGATGTGTGCAACTCTTCATTTTGTTTAAGACAACAATATACAAACACAAATTTTATTTTATTTTTAAATTTAAAGTACAATTAATATAATATTGACAATATTGCATTCATCTTGTATGGGCTCACATTACACCAGAATGAATATAACTTTTGTCAATATTACATTCTGAGCATTTTTTTTAAGGGTCAGGTTCTCTCTAGTCCAAGATTGAACTGGTGCGTACTATTGGGCCCGTGGGGCCTCACCACAGGTCCTGTTTCGATAATCCGAATCGTGTAATGTGTAGAACTCGTCTAGTATTTCATACCTGCAAAAAATCACATTAATCAGATATCGATATCTATTTGATCAAATCATATTTCTGTCAACGGTAAATATGATTTTCAAACTAAATTGTTGACAAAAATTTAATCCGATCAAGTAGTTATCAATATCCAATCAACGTGCTTTTTAGCAAAAATGAAATACTTGACAAGCTCTACACATTGAACGATTTGGATCATCGAAATAAGAGTCATGATGAGCCCGATGGGCCTAAACAATGGACTAGAGAGAATCTGAGTCTCTTTTTTAAAGGCATGAATCAAATGACTAACTTGTTCTTATTTACATTCAACAAAAATAAATATAAATATGTTTCTTATTTTCTATAAATGAAAAATAACAAACTATAAATAATGTCAATTCGAGCTTTAGTCTAGATTGTTCATAAAATAAACAAGTAAGTTCCATCATACTTTGCTTGATAAGCTCTTAAGCATTTAAAGACTATAGAGAAATTGAGACTAATTGAGCATGCATTGAGAATGACTCAAGGAGAAGCCAATCAAAGATCATTCATGAGATAAACAAAGCCAAGATTGCTCTTTATTTAAGCCTCAATACTATTTTGAAGCATTTTTTACTTAGTGACTTGTCTTCATCAATACCTGTGTAAATTATTGATCATTGAATAACGCAACTTGTCGCCCATATAATGGTTGCACGGGTCTGTAATTATTCTTATTTGTCGGTAGCAATGGAGCCTTCAAAGCATCTATTTGGGCTTGAGATATTGATCTCTCCTGCATTTCGTACAAGGATCAAGATTTTCATTTCAGTGTGTTGATTCGAATAGCATGGAATGTTTCGTAAATGTTTTAGAAGTAATAAAAAAGAACTCAAAAATACATTAAAATGTTTGGAAACAGATTTGAAATCTATCAAAATGTGTAAAAATCTAATAATTGATTAATTAAAGGGGAAATATCAAATAAGTAGTATTATCAAAAAATTATTACAAATTTTATAAATAATTATAATTATAATATTTGTCATTAATATATAATTATTTGTTGAAAAATCCACTGAGGTGTAATTGCCCCTTAATTAAACACAATGTGATTTATATAGTCATCCATATAAAAGATTATTAAGGCCAAGTTTGGGAAGACTAAATAA
This sequence comes from Camellia japonica, assembly GCA_030407325.1. Lineage (NCBI taxonomy): Eukaryota > Viridiplantae > Streptophyta > Magnoliopsida > Ericales > Theaceae > Camellia > Camellia japonica. The sequence goes on along the minus strand of JAPPVO010000016.1, from coordinate 30,867,340 downwards.
GTGCACTTTTGTCTTTTTAGATTAAAAAAGTGAGGTTGAAAATATGGATGTTTGGGTTAACTTTTTGACTTTTTATGGAAAAATGTGTAATAAAAAATTGTAAAAATTGGTTTTTAGAGGAAAATTTGAATTGGGAGTTGTGCAGCCGTAATTGTTGACTTTTGGTGAATAGTGTTAACTTTTTAACTTTTTGAGTAACTTTTTGACTTTTTGGATTATTTTGCACATCCCAAACTTAGCCTAAGTATTGTCTAATAACTTAATTTTATTAAATTAAATACAAGTGTAAAACATTCTAAAAAAGTGCGTACAGTCCCAACAAAATAAGATCTAAAAATTTACTTGGATAGTTATAATAATATTATTTTATATATTAGGAGTAACTATATTTATTTAGGAGTAACTATATTATTATACTAGTATTTCTTTCGTTCTTTTTAAGAAAAGGGAATATTCTAATTATTCTAGAAGAAGCAAATGAAAATTTTGTTGATGAACTGAACTAGCTAGTACCTCGCCCAAGACATGCCAGATAACATTCTCAGTGCATGGAGGAGTGGTGAGAGAACCAACATATCTATAATACTTGTGAGTCTTTTTCCACAATTGCGAGGTGTTAAAGGTCCCAATATCAATTTCCGTTGTTCCATTACTTGCCAACGTATCTAATTTTTTTTTTATCTGCAACCATGAAGCACCACAAATTAGCAACTTGTCAAACTCTTTCATTTATTTGAAAACCATATAACAAATTCAATATGAAGTTTTCTCGTAGTCATTTCTATTTTTGGCTCTAATACTATAATCAAACTGTGATTAGGGATGTGAATTTCTCTCTACTCAATCCATCCCTCATAAGTCTTATTAAGGCAAGGATTGATTTTTCTTCTCGGATTAGGATCCCCTCCAATCTAGATTTGAATTGGAGGGCGTTGTTTGGACCCGTAAGACCCACCACGGGTCCTGTTGTTCATTTTGTCGGACACTTCGTCTATTTCATTCACACAAAAAATTAGGTCAATCCGATAACTGTAACTTGTTTAATTTATTGCATTTGTCACTAAAAAAAATGTATAGTTTATTTTTAAAAACACAATTGTGATCTATTTTTTTAGTGAAAAATTAAACATGTTACACCTATGGGATCGACCTAGTTTCTTTTATGAATGAAATATACGAAATGCCCAACAAAATGAACAGTTCAGATCATAGAAACGGGACCCATGGTGGGTCTCACCGACCCAAACAATGCCCTCCAATCCAAAATCTGGACTGGAGGGGATCCTACTCCTTTCTTCCCAACTCCATTCTACCCTGCCTCCACCCTGATTTTCTAAAATATAGGATTAAAATATCAAAATATTGAGAAAGAATATGGTTCATACTCCTTGTTAGGTTTTTATTCTTGGCAATCTCGTTTGACAAAACTCCTTTCAGTTGTATTTATTTTTGCACTTTTATTTCAGTAAGGCTATGAGTTTATTAGATGCGAATCCAACCCGAATCGAGCCTTGCAGAGAAGTTTGTAATGTTAATGTTTTCAAGATTGCCACTTCGCTGATTATGACGGGGGTCGAGTTGCCCGGTCAGCTCGCGCCTGAAGCAAAATGCAAAATTGCATTCAAAGTTGGTTGTCCGCCCTTGCTCGCTCGAGCGAAGAAGTCCTCGCTCAAGCGAAGGACTGCGTCTGGCTTAAAACCTGAAAGAGGTCATTGTGCGCTCGAGCAAAGCATTGGTGGCTCGAGCGAAGAACTGCGTCTGCATAAAAACCTGAAAGAGTTTATTCCTCGCTCGAGCGAAGACTTCGTGGCTCAAGTGAAGGCACTAGTAGAAATCACGCGAGTTAAGGTTCTCGCTCGAGCGAGAGAAGCTTTGCTCGAGCGAGCTTCAAAATTCGGATTTCTATAAGGAATTGGTTTTCTTCCAAAACTAGGATTACTTTGGATTTCTATAAGTAGTTGGTTTTCTCCCAAAGCTTGACTTACTTCTCCAGATCTTCTTTTTGGATATTAAGGATTATATCTAGGGATATTTTGCTAGTTTTCTTTGATGTTTTGATTGAGTATTCAACTCATGGTTTAAAGAGTATACATCAAATGATTATTTGTTTGTTCTACATAAAAGAGAGAGTTGTTCTTCGGTGGATTCTGAAGAATTCGAGCCTGAAGCTTTGGTGGATTCTGGAGTGGCTCATCGTCAAGACAATTCCGAGGTAAAGACAGGGTTGGAAGAGACACATAGAGGTTGGTTCAATTCGGGCGTGGATTCGCTAGGTAATTGAGAGTATACTTGTGTAATTCCTTTATATCTTCTTAGTGGATTGTTTTGTGGCTTTTGCCCGTGATTTTTTATCACAATTGGAGGTGTCCAATTGTGGTTTTTTCACGTAAAATCGTTGTGTCGATTTGTCTTGATTGATTGATTTGGATTGTTATATACTGCTTAAAATTGATACATAATCACAAATCAACATCTAGGGGATTTCTAGATTTTTCAATTGGTATCAAAGCGGGTTGCTCTATCTTTTTTTTGTTTTACAAATCTATTAGAGCGAGATCTTGTTTGATTTGTGATAATGGATACAATTCGTGAGGGAAATTCTATGGTTCGACCACCCCTAGTTGACAGATCCAATTATTCTTTTTGGAAAGCTCGGATGAGATCGTTTTTAAAATCTATTGATGAAAAAGTTTGGCAATCTGTCATGTATGGGTGGACTGAACTAACGATTACCGTTGATGGAGTAACTTTCCCCAAACCAATTGATAAGTGGGACACAATTGATTACCAAAATAGTAGATGGAATAGTAAAGCTATCAATTCTCTTTTTTGCGCTGTCACACCTGAAGAGTTTAGTCGTATTTGCAATTGTGAAGTCGCAAAAGAGGCTTGGGATATCTTACAAACTATTCATGAGGGCACTCCTTCTATTAAACGCTCAAAACTTCAAAGGCTCACGTCTAGTTTCGAAAACCTTTCCATGAAAGATAGTGAGACCTTTGATGAATTTTATGCGAAGTTGAGTGACATTGTAAATTCCAGCTTCAATTTAGGTGAAAAAAATACCAGAATCCAAAGTTGTGGGAAAATTTTTGAGATCCTTGCCCGATCGGTTCCAACCAAAAGTTACGGCTATTGAGGAGGCTCAAGATGTTGACAACCTCAAGCTGGATCACTTGGTTGGAAATCTCCAAACTTATGAGGCACATAGGAATTTCAAAAAGAAACAAAAAGATGCTTTTGCTTTAGTAGTGCTCATAGAGTTGGAGAGGATTTTGATGAGGATTGTGAGATAGATTCCAAGATTACGGCTGCTTTTGTTAAACAATTTAAAAAATCTTTTTTGAAAAAGAATCCTAATCTTTTGGAATCTACTCATACTCATAAATCTAAAGGCAAAGATAAACTCAAAATTAATTCTATAGCCAAGAAGGAAAAAAGAAAGATACAAGGGAACTCCGAAAGAGTCCAATGCTATGAATGCCAAGGATTTGGCCACTTTACTTAGAATGCCCCACCCGTTTAAAGAAGAAGAAAGCCCTCGCCATCACTTGGGATGATGAATCATAATCTGATGAAGATGAAAGTGACAACAAAGATCAAGGCGAAGAGGGACATAAACAATTCCTTACTTTCATGGCGGCTTTCGAAACTGACGGACGAACAGAGTATCCGAAGAGATCGGTTGAGAATGCCATTGATGATGAATCCTCGTAGAGTGATGATGAAGAGCTTGAGCAAGCTTATGAAAAGTTATATAAGGAATCTCTTAACTTATTCAAATTGAATGACAAACTCACTATGAAACTCAAAGCATGTGAAAGTGAGAATGTCAAATTAAAGAAAGAGATTTCCGAGGCTAGGATTGATGCCATCAAGATTTCTAATGATCGACAAGCTCTTTGTGTGAAACTCTTGACTTGTGAGACAGAGAGGAATGAGCTACAGCAAATCTATGCAACATATGAAGAAAAGATTGAAACTCTTGAGATGTCTCAAGTTGCTTTGGAAGAACTAATGATCAAGAAAGAGGAAGAACTCAAGTGTGCTATGGCTACCATTGGTCTTTGGAACAAAGGATCGAAGACTTTGGACAATATCATTGGGTTTCAACAAATTTGTTCTGACAAGAGTGGCATTGGGTTTGGTGGTAAGAAAGAGCAAAAACAGAGTGCTTCCACATCTCATGATACAAGAACTCAAGGAAAGGGAGAACAAAAAATTCAACATAAGGATGGACTTCTCAAACTTCCTAGAGTTGATAAGGTAAAAGAAAAGAAGGTACACCCTGTACACCCTGTTTTTATTTGTCATCATTGTGGTATGCATGGTCATATTCGCCCTTATTGTTATAAGTTGCATGGGAGAGTGTATTTGCCTAAACCTAAAAATAGGAAGTTGGAAACCAAGTCGAGACGGGTTCCCATTGAAAGCAAAGGGAACCACAACGTCAAGACACGACCCAAGAACCGCAATGCTCACAACTTTGTTTATACTAAAGCGGTTTGGGTGATAAAACTTGACTTGTGTTAATTTGTTTTAGTTTTTGGGTTTCTGTGTGTTGTTTTAATGAAAAAAAAAAATGTGTGCTTGTTCGTTTTTTTGTCTTGCTTTATTGTTGAAAAAAAAAAAATCCAAAAAGATTTTCGTAGTATGGTTTTGCAAGCTTGAAATTTTTGAGTGATCCTTGGTACATATTGGAATTGATGAAAATATCCATTACATGTTAATATGTGTGTGCTTTCTGTGGTCATTACTCATTTCGGAGTGTGTGTTCTTTGATTGGTATGTCTCATTTTGTACACACTCTTAGATTAGCAAATATTGGTGTCTTCCGCCTTAGTGATCATTTTTCTCTATGGACTTCTGGTATGGTATCTTTTGTTTTTCTAGCGGAATTGACCGATACTAGCATGTCTTGGGTGATGTTGAGTCTCTTAACCACCTTCCATCTTTTTGCATCTCCACGGCTTTCCCCTCTGTTCTTTGTAGTCCAGCCATGAGGAAAAGGCTACCTCAGAGTCACCAACCAGGCCATCCTTATTATATCCATACTTCTCTAGTTCGGTTTCCATACTCTTGAGCGTGTCAGCCACCAATGAGTGTGCAAAAGAAAAAAAAATGTGAAAAAGAAAGAAAGAATGTGCAAAAGCAAGAAAAGAAAAAAATGTGAAAAAGAAAGAAAAAAAAAAGGATTCATTGATTGAGGGGGAGCCTCCGCTTTTACTCAACAAATACCCTTGATTCCTAGTGGTTTGACTTTCCTTAGTTGTGCTTAGATTCTCTTGTCGAAGGTCCAACTTTCAGATCACTACTAGGATTGAATCTAGTGTTTGCCGAACTCCAAGAGTCACACACACACTTTTCTCATGGGATCTATGCTTTTCACATAATGCATCACTTTCTTTTATGAGGAATCTTCTACAGGCTGTGTACATTGTGTTTTCAAGTAATTGTGCTTCTTGGATAATCTTGTGTGTTTTAAAGTACATCTCTGAAATTCCTTACTTGCTCCACCATATTATTTTTATCGTTTTCTTCTTGTTCACTGGTTTCAATGTTTGTGGTTGCTTTTAGTGAGGGGGAGTTCGGTTAATCGTTATCATGTCATTGCTTGTGTGGTTTATGATCTTACTTTTGTTGTTTGAGCTTCCTTTGTAAATTCGTGACAAAAAGGGGGAGAAAGTTGTTTTTCATGTGTCTTACGATTTCATGTATTCATGTCATGTGTCGGGTGCATATGTCTTAGTTTTCAGGTTTTCATGCTACATGTTCTTAAAATCTCCAAGTCACATCTATTCATGTTTTCCATCTCATGCTTCAAATGCTTCAAGATAGTCTAGCCATATGTTTATTGCTTTTTCACATATTCTTGTGGGACTAATAATTGTTTTGGAGATTATGGCACTAATAACTGTTTTGCAGATCATGACCTTGAGAAAGAAGTTCGCTTTTGTTGGTTGTAATGGGTTGGGGTGTTTAGGACTTTATTTGTTAGGTGTGTTTTGTCACGGCATTGCCAAAGGGGGAGATTGTTAGGTTTTTATTCTTGGCAATCCCGTTTGACAAAACTCCTTTCAGTTGTATTTATTTTCGCACTTTTATTTCAGTGAGGCTATGAGTTTATTAGATGCGAATCCAACCCGAATCGAGCCTTGCAGAGAAGTTTGTAATGTTAATGCTTTCAAGATTGCCACAATGCTGATTATGACGGGGATCGAGCTGCCCGGTCAGCTTGCGCTCGAAGCAAAATGCAAAATTGTATTCAAAGTTGGATGTCCGCCCTTGCTCGCTCGAGCGAAGAAGTCCTCGCTCGAGCGAAGGACTGCGTCTGGCTTAAAACCTGAAAGAGGTCATTGTGCGCTCAAGCAAAGCATTGGTGGCTCGAGCGAAGAACTGCGTCTGCATAAAAACCTGAAAGAGTTTATTCCTCGCTCGAGCGAAGACTTCGTGGCTCAAGCGAAGGCACTAGTAGAAATAACGCGAGTTAAGGTTCTCGCTCGAGCGAGAGAAGCTTCGCTCGAGCGAGCTTCAAATTCGGATTTCTATAAGGAATTGGTTTTCTTCCAAAACTAGGATTACTTTGGATTTCTATAAGTAGTTGGTTTTCTCCCAAAGTTTGACTTACTTCTCCAGATCTTCTTTTTGGATATTAAAGATTATATCTGGGGATTTTTGCTAGTTTTCTTTGATGTTTTGATTGAGTATTCAACTCATGGTTTAAAGAGTATACATCAAAGGATTATTTGTTTGTTCTACATAAAAGAGAGAGTTGTTCTTCGGTGGATTCTGAAGAATTCGAGCAGCTGAAGCTTTGGTGGATTCTGGAGTGGCTTATCGTCAAGACAATTCCGAGGTGAAGACGGGATTGGAAGAGACACATAGAGGTTGGTTCAATTCGGGCGTGGATTCGCTAGGTAATTGAGAGTATACATGTGTAATTCTTTTATATCTTCTTAGTGGATTGTTTTGTGGCTTTTGCCCGTGGTTTTTTATCACAATTGGAGGTGTCCAATTGTAGTTTTTCCACGTAAAATCGTTGTGTCGATTTGTCTTGATTGATTGATTGGGATTGTTATATATTGCTTAAAATTGATACATAATCACAAATCAACATCTAGGGGATTTCTAGATTTTTCACTCCTCAAAATGTGTATCATATGTAACTTATAATTACAAAAATGACATAACTCCATACATTCATCTAAGTCATAAATAAATTAATAAATAACTCATAACCAAAATACAAAAAAGTCAACCAAATATTTCAAAATAATGTCATAACTAAAGAATAAAATGACGTAATTAAAAATGCATATAGTATGAGGAGTGTGTATGATAAAATTCTCCCAAAATATTACACTCAACGTTCATTTTTATTCCTTTATCTCTAATATATAATTCTCATCGCTTTAACAATTATTATCCATAATATATTACATCATCTTTCATTTTATTAGTAGTGTCATTTCTAAAGCTGTAAAATTATCCTGCCTACCGCTCCTCTGCCACCTCCCTGATTTGCCCTGCCCTCCTCCCATCCAAAATATGATTAGAGGCAGCGGCGGGGCACTACAAACCCGTCTTCACTTCCATCCCTAGTTGTGATGGATAAAATATGATGAAATGCAAGACATATTCTACTTGGTAAGAATCGGATCAGGTTTGCCAAGTTCATAAAGGATGGCTATAACTGAGATGTTGGCATCGCTAGCCATGTGGACTAGATGAAGCTCTGCATCGAATCTGTAATTATCAAAATTTAGCAATAAGCTTTTTTTATTCCAAAAATTTTAGAAGCGTAACTAGTAGAGAAAATATCTAAGGAAATTTCACTTTACCCGCTTGTGGTTTAGTCCATGTGCATTATCCCTTTTTTTTGTAAATAACCACATAGCCCTTTTGTGGTTTGTGGACTAAAGTGCACTGTTAGGCCCGTTAATGATTTAATAAAAAGACTAAAATACCCCTGTATATAAGTAACTTAAGTGTATAAATTACGGATATTTTCATCATTTGTTTGGAAGGCGAAGTGCGCCTTAACCTTTTGTGCTTTATTCCATATGCAATTTATCCCTTAAAATTTAAAAATGAGCATATAACCCTTTATATCTGTCACATGTTCACACTCTATGTTAAATTGGATGGAATATTTGATGATACACTTTAATCCACAAACTACAATGGGATAATCCGCACATGAACAAAAGCACAGGGGTAATCCGCACATGGATAAAAACACAAGAAGGTAATTGTAACAATTTGGGACTTATACAAAACTCAAAAGAGAGAAGACATACGAGGCATTATTAATTGTGTGCTCAGAACGAGTATGCCAGTGCATTTCCTGCAAGTGTAGTTTTTTCCATTTCCAATCAACACTCCTGCATTTCCAAATTCCATCTACACGCAAAAATTCTCATTGGAGCAATAACATACAATTTTTAATGCCACAAAATCCATTTTTTTAACCATTGCGATTAGTAGAGATTCCCCATTTTGAGAGGTCTTATCTAATCCTACCTAGAAACTTGATGTTTTCATTTATATAAATAAACTAAGGTGCAAGAGATCTCGTGAAAACCTCATAAGCCTATATTTACATGGAAACTTCTAAATTATTGAAAAATGTTATTTTTACCCTCTGAACTATAAAAACATACAAATGAATCTATAAAATTATTGAGAAGTATTGGTTTACCCCCTTAAAAAATTAATAATAAATATACTTAGAAAGTTTAATACTTGTGAAAAAAAAAAAAATCTTTAAAAAATTTACTAAATAAAAAAAAATACAAAAAAAAAAAAAAAAGAAGAAGAAGAAGAATTCAATATTTTTTTTGTATTCTTGTATATTTATTGATTTTTAAAAAAATTAAAAATATTTTACTTTTTAGATACATCTAAGTAACGTGTATCTAAAAGAGTAAAAAAATTGTTATTTAGGGGTTTGTACTATTTTATAGTTTAGAGAGTCAAAGTGATATTTTTTAATAGTTTATAGGATCTATTTATATATTTTTATAATTTAAGAAATCAAAATGATATTTTTCAATAATTTGAGGAATCGTCATATAAATAACCCTTCACTAATTCAAAGGCAAAGTTACAGTTTGTCACTTCCTCGCACGCTCTATTTTTTTATTTTTTATTTTTACCATTTACCTATTGTGCTTGCAAATGAGCCACCCAATATATATAATTGCCAATAATGTAATAAATGAAGAAAATGAACCGTCAAATACATGAATTTGCTATAAATTCATATGAAAAATAGAGAAATATAACATTTCCATCTAATTAACTTCAAAAATTCCGTTACAAATTGGACAACTCAAACCTCAAACGTTGGAGGATAATAAATAAATCTTTTATGTTTTCCTGAAATAACATACCTCAACATAGTAGCCAGTGTTAACCAACGTAGTATTTACAGGGTAATATTGTCTTCTTAAGGGCTTCAAGGTTTTATTAGGAACAGCTTTGTCCTCCACAATGTTAATTGGAGACTGTGATTTTCCGTTCGAGCATGCCTTATAATCAGGGCTCAAGCTTCCCCATTTGTCAGGGCCAGTGTCGCCAGAGTAGCTAAACGCAGCAGTTGTTTCAAGCTCTGGAAAAGCCACAAAAACAAAAAAAATTAATCATTGTTAGTTGGATTATGAAAACATTTTCTCCTCCTAGCGATCGGCAGCGGTGATGGTGGTGAAAAATGCGAAGGTGGTAGAGGTGGAGTAGTGATGGTGGTGGAAGCAGTAGCATCGTGGTTGTGGTGATAGGTCTTATCTAATCCTACCTAGAAACTTGTTTAAACGAATTTAAATGGATATTCATATTCAACCCTTTTAAATTTAATTTTAATTGAATTTGTAAGATGTAATCCAAATCCATAAAAATCCATGTAATTAAACGATTTATATTAGTCTAGGTTCCAACTTCATATAGAGGAGAAGCACAGCATATACATATATATATATATATAAGAAGTGGAGAGAGAGAGAGAGAGAGAGAGCATACCCTCCTCTAGCTGTATGGCTGTAGGAATGGCAAAGGTCTCGACAAAGAAGAATGCAGTAGCTATAATGACCAAGAAGGTGAGTAGGGCAGCCATTGAAGGTGCAATTCTGTTTAGAATTCAATTGCATGTCTAATATCTTCCACTACTACTGGTATTTATAAGAAGTTAGGGATACTTTTTTGAGATCCCTCAGTTGTGTTTGGATAATGAGTTGGGACAGTTGTAATTAAATGGTATAAACTCAATAATTTTAAAAAAGATGAAAATATAAGACTTAATTGCACAATCTAATGCATAAATTGCTTGTACTTCCACAACATTACAATTATTTTGAGTTGGTGTCATTTTTATTTCAGCAATGCTAGGTATCATGAAAAATCTTTCATGAAAATAATCATGAAAACTTTGTGACCCTTAGATTACACTTAGAATAAAGCACCACACACTAATCAAGGTAATCCAAGGATCATAAATTTTTCATGATCACTTTCATAAAAAAAATTTCATGATCCCTAACTTTTTTCTTTTTATTTTATTTTTTGCAATTTTCCCTAATAAATTTAGATTTAAAAAAAAAAAAAATAGCGATGTCTTTTATGTTTAGTCATTTTTTCACGTTGGTCCTAGTGGTGTATAAGGAAGCACCATGGTGTGAGGTTCATTCCTTCTCACCTTTTGACGCTTTGTTAGATCACTCCTGCGTTCCCTTCAGTTGCCTTCTTGTGGTCCTATAAGACTACGGGCTAGGGAGGGGGTATTCTCATAACCCCCCTGCCCCCCTCGCTCACCCCTTCAGATACTCCTACTTATCAGGTTCACATCTCTAATCCAAAAATAAACAGAAACAAAAGCTAATAAGTAAATAAATAAATAATCAATCAGTGCATGTTGGTGCTTCTTGCTCATTTGAAGTGCCCTATAGCTGTATGTGGAGTGTGTTCAAGCAATGAAAAATAGCTACCACTGTCTTCTAGATTATTCATCAGACTAAAGAAAATTAATAATAGCATATGACTTAACAATCACTACTGAGTCACCAAACCAACAAATTACTTGAAGTTTCTTAATGTTTGAGAAATGTCACCATTGGATTTGGCAGAAAGTAGAACCTCAAAACCAACCTCGTGTGAATCTCTAAATAAAAAAAAAAAAAAAAAGAATTAATTACATAAAAATCCTATTTATAAATATTATGGTAGCTTATGTCCTATTTAAGATTTTTTGAACTAATAAGTCCTATTTAATAAAATTGACATTTTCTAATTTTTAAAATTAAAAACATTATTAATTTTGCACAATAATGTTCCAGATAATTGTTTCACTAACTGATTAAAAAAAACAGAGCATGAGATTAAATGTTTTTACCCTTCTACTTATTGGTTTGATTCAACTATTTTATAAAATCAAGAATATTAACAGGTTTTTTTTAGTTTTAAAACTGAGAATATTATTAGTTTTTTCATTTTCAAAGTTTTTCTTTTTCTTTTCAATTTTGCACATCAATGTTCCATCATCATGTTTTTTTATAGATACAAAATTTTCAGTTTTGCATAAAAAAATAATTCAAAATTTTCAACAAAAAAAAAAAAAATTTGCACATAATTTTTTTAGTTTTTTCAATTTGAAAGTTGATATTTTAGAGTTTTCAAAATCAAAATAAATGTCAAATCATCATATTCCTGTATAGATAATTATAAATGATGAACAAGGATAATTCTGACTATTAAAAATTTAATGGGACTTAAAAGTCTAAAAAATCTTAGTTAGGACTTAATGGAGTATAAGTTCATAAATTAGGACTTGTATATAAATGCCCCAATAAAAAACTATATATAAAAAAATAAAAAATAAAAAATAAATAAATATAAAAAATAAAAAATAAATAAATAAAAATAAAAAAAAAATTAAAAAAATCATATCCTACTCATTTTGTTCCTAGTTTTGAAGTCTTATATTTATGCAGTTCTAACCAAACAATTGGAGCAAATGCATTAGAAATAGGGCTGAATAAGGAATCTGTCAAATTCGTAATTCAATCTAGTTCAGTCCAATCCAGTAGGTTTGGATTGATTTTTTGAATCCGTAGTTCGGTTCCGGATTGAAAAATTAAAAATCCGTAGTCCATGGATCAGTTCCGGATTGAACCCCACGGTCCTGGATTGGAACTGATCCGGACCGTATACAAATAGCCTATATTTATATTATGCACTATCTCACATAGTATCTTCTCTTATTCCATATAAAACCTAAATCCAAACCAAAAGCTGCATAGTATCTTCTTTTATTGCTTTTGTTTGTTGGTTTTTAGTGTTGATTTGTAATGGTCTAAATACTTATAGTGGAACCAATTTTCTTATGATTGTTTAAATTCTAGAATAGTATGTCACTATTATGGAAAGACATGTTGCTATTGTGGAATTAATATGATACTATGTTTATATTTTTTATGAAATTAAAATGTTCTCTATTTTTTTTTTTTTGGTTAATTTAATTATATGAATCCGTAATCCTAAACCAATCCAGTCTGTGTTTAAATGGATTGGTTCGATTTGTTCCACAATTTAAATGGATTTTTAATTTAAATTGTAATGTTCTAATTGGAATTGATTCCAATTTTTAAGAACCGTAGATAACGGGTTGGTCTAATTTTATCCCAATTCGGACAATCCGGACCATGTTCACCCCTAATTAGAAAGTGGAAGATGAATAAAGCTAGTTGTAATCCTATGTTGTGTAAATCTGAGTTGGAATCTTGAACTATATCCTACTTTTCTGCCCCTTTGTGTGGCAAGTTGGCCAAGCATCAATTGAGTATAATTAATAATCAAATGTTTGAGACCTCTAAATGAGGACCCTAAAAGGGACTCCCTTATGATTTGATATATTTGGCTTGTGATGTTACATTTATTTATTTATTTATGTATTGCCAAATCACTAGAGTTGGCATTAGAGCTCCAACTCTAGTGTTCTCTATCATCACTCAATTAATAATATAGGATATAGAAGACTTTTCAGTATTTAAGTAGAATAACACAAAGTTAGGAGATTGATTTATATCGGTTGATAATTAAACTTTTCACACTGTTCTTTGTATCGGTTGATTTATTAATAAAGGTCTCTTTTGGTTGATCAAAAAAAATAAAAATAATAATAATAATATAACCAACCTAGTCTAAAGAGAAAGAGGGAGACCCACCCTCTATAGGAGATTGGGAACTTAGGCCTCGTTTGACAACATTACTTTTTAGTCTAAAAGTCAAAAAGTCACTAAAAAAATCAAAAGCCAACAACCCATACAAAAGTCAAAAAATTTCATTTTCTCTTTGCTTTTTGTACTTTTTTTCGTAAAAAACTAAAAATTCATCCCAAACATACTAATTTTTTTTATGTCATATTTTAACCAAAAAACTAAAAAGTTACTAAAAAAGCATATTCAAACGAGGCCTTAGTATTATTCTAAAGAGGGGGACCTTAGAATAATATTTTTTAATTTTTCTAATTTTTTCAAAAAATAAAAATTAAATGATAAAAATGAAAAAAAAATAGAAATGCAAACCAAAGATCTCCTAATCTCATAAGTAGAAGTGTACCCCAATTGATCAAATTATGTGTGCTTACAAGATTGATTTTGTCCTTGTTTGTAGGACTACGGATGTTTATCACTATAGTATTTTTGTACATTGTTTGGGTGTCAAAATGAATAAATAATAATAATAATAATAATAATAATAATAATAATAATAATAATATACAAATAAAATTTTGGTATAAAATATTCATACACAATAATGTAGTCATTTCATTACATTTCATATCAAAGAACCAACTCTTATTAATTGTGACTTTAAAAATGTCACTGTCATTGTCACATCATTCTCAATGATTTTTTTGTTTAAAAAAAATCTAGATATAAATTATTTTCCTAAATTAATTAATTTATTGGACTAACACAGTTGGTCACTCCTATACACTCTCAATTAAAAGGTCAAAGGGTCAATCATTGTTAAACGATAAGTAAGGTATCTTGTCTAGGCAAATTTTTTAAAATGATACCTTTATAGTTTAATTAAAATTGATAGATGTAGTAAAAAAAGGTGGTGGATGTAACATTTCCATCATATTGTTAGACAACCTACATCCTTTTGCTAATAATGAAGCAACTCATTAAGTTTCTTTTGTTCTCACTTTTATTTTTATTTTTTTTCATCTTAATCTTTTTTTTTTTTTTTTTTTTGATAATTTAGAGGGTAATTTATATGCAAAATTGGGCCGAGCTGGGTATTGGGCCGTGGTGGGCCGCAGTACGGAGGGCCGAATAGAATGTGCATATAAGTTTACTCCGGTCTGAGGAAATAGCCCTGAGTTGCACCGGTCGCGACCGTGGTAGATAGTCCGGTCGCATAAGGTTCGTTTCTACTTCGGCTGGGAAGTGTGCTGTTTGGTAGTTCGGTCGTCATTTGTTAGTTCGGTCATAGCATATGGAAACCGAGGTGTGCTAAGTCCTAGAGAGGACTTAGTTCGGCTCGACTCTCTTAATGATTAGCTCGGTCTTGGCATGGGAAAGCCGAGGTAAGAGAAAGGAAAGTTAGTGCCGAACTAATGGTTACTTCGGTCGTGTGATAGTTCGGCCATAGAAGAACCATCTCACTTGGTTTAAGCAGTAAGGAGGGTGTTGGAGGATAAGCATTATCTTCCAGGAGTATGAATCCTAGGAGGACTCTACGCATGGAGGAGTAATCCTAGAAGGACTCTACTTGGGGAATAAGAGTCCTACCAGGATTGTGCCACGCGAAACCTATATAAGCTCACCAATATCACCTTTGGAGAGGTAATGCAACTTTACTCCCTGAATTCATAGAGCTTTTGTCTATTTGTCAAGCTTTCTGACTTAGGCATCGGAGAGGTTTCCGGCACACACCCGCCGGCTAGCTCACGTGTGTATTTTCAGGTAGTTGAACGACGTCGTACGGAGGAGCGCAGACTTGGTCAACAGGATTATACGAGAAGGTGTATTTCTTTCCCGTACAATTGGCGCCGTCTGTGGGAAATCAGACAAGAACAACCTCTTGATCAAGCTTTTTCTCCTAAAAAAAAATCAATGGCGAACAACGAAGAATTACCTCAGTCCGCCGTCGACGGACTAACTCCAGAAGGGGGTGCAAGGCGCGAAGGCCTACCCGTGGTCACTCCCATGGCGAACCTGGAATCACACAGACAAAATTCCAGGAGAGATGCGAGGGGACGAAGGCGGAATAACAGCCCTCATCCCTCTCGTTCGCAAAGCCCAGAAAGA
Source organism: Camellia japonica (assembly GCA_030407325.1). NCBI lineage: Eukaryota > Viridiplantae > Streptophyta > Magnoliopsida > Ericales > Theaceae > Camellia > Camellia japonica. Next base: position 30,852,029 of record JAPPVO010000016.1, on the reverse strand, counting down.
CAAAGACGCAGAATTGATCCTCAAACTTTGGAAGATCGCGTCAGAGAACAAGACGAGTTGATCCGTCGGATGGCGGCAGACATGGAATCTCTGAAACGCCAGGTGAAAGGAAAAGAAGTGGCGACAGGAGAGGGGCGCACGAACAAGACGCCCCCTCGCCACTCCGAAAGTCGTAGCAGGAATACTACACCCTCACAAGGGGAGAACAAGAGCCTCAGGACAGGCGACGCGCAATCTAGATCCTCCAGAACTCATCACTCCAGGCCTGAGAGGACGAGGTCTGAAAGGTCGCACACCGAAGGAAGCACATATCGGCCCTCACACTCACACCAGACAAGGTCTAGGCAGACAGAGTTGCCCAGATCGTCCGACCTACGGACCGTGCTAGAAGAGAAAGCGCGGTGGAAGGAGGACGCTAGAGCGCGCGATCCACACAGAGTTCTGCCTTACAACGGTTGGCTCCTCGGACGCATGGAAGCGTCGAGGTTGGAATGCCAATACCGCGCCCGGCCTACGAACCAGCGGACAAGGCATTGGCGAGGCTGCAAACCTCACCATTCGTCCCAGCAATAGAGAACGCGCCCCTACCGTCAGGCTTCCTACAGCCCAAATTCACAACATATGAGGGGAAGACGGACCCTTACTCACACTTAAGCCACTTTCGCCAGGTCATGGCTGTATACCGGCGGAATGAGGCCTTGATGTGCATCTATTCCCCTCAAGCCTAGGTGACCTAGGCCTGACTTGGTTTGAAAAGCTTCCAGAGGGCAGCATAGCCTCCTGGGCGCAATTGGCGGAGGCGTTTGTAACACGATTCAGAACAAACACAAAAACCCCGGTGGAGATCGACCAGTTACTCTCCATCGATATGGGCGACAAGGAGACCCTGAGGTCATACAACAGTCGCTACTGGGAGACATTCAACCAGATTGGGGACTGCCCAACCAATCTCGCCATTGCGCAGTATAAAAGAGGCCTCCCAGTCGGGAACAGACTTAGGGATTCTATCACCATGACGCCACCCCTCACCATGGAGGCCCTAATGGAGAGAGTGCACCAGCACATCAGGGTGGAAGAGGATGGCGCTCGTGCCAAAGCAAAATCTGGCACGGTCGCAGCACCAGAGAAGAAGACCTCGGCAAAGGTCAATACGGTAGATCGCCAAAACCGAAATAGACAGGGCAGGAAAGACAACGGAGAAGACCAAGACAAAAGATGGTTGAGAGTCCGCACTGCCATCACCACAGTCTTCAAAAAACCGATCTACCGTATACTTAGCGAAATACGAGACGAGCCTTTCGTCAAGTGGCCAGCTAAGTTAGGCGAAGCCCAGAAGGACTACGATGACAGATCGAGGTGCACCTTCCACAAAGAAAAGGGGCACCGCACTGAGAACTGCACACCATTGAGGCAGCATCTGGAAGAGTTGGTGGCGGCGGGTCACCTGGACAAATACATAGAAGGAGGGGCGCAGCCAGCCCCCCAGGACCACAATATGCCCAATGGAATGCCAAACGACGCCCCACCTCAAGGCGTCATCAACGTAATACATGGAGTCTTTGAACCTGAGCGTGTATGCGAGCTCAGAGGTTCAATCAAAAAGGCTGAGCACTTCAGAGAGGTGCTAAGTGCCCAACCAGTCGCCAAAAAGGGGAAGATGGAGGCCACAAATGTCATGTCCTTTTCAGATAAAGACTTGGCAAGGATTTATTGCCCTCACAACGATGCCTTGGTCGTCACTCTCCGAATCAAGGATTTTGATGTCAAGCGGATTCTGATTGACCAAGGTAGTTCGTGCGAAATCATGTATTATGAAACCTTCAAGCAACTAAAGCTTCAAGATAAAGACTTGGCGCCTGCCGTATCTCCCCTTATCGGATTCAACTCCATGCCAGAGTGGCCCGTCGGCAAAATTATCCTCCCAGTCAGAGCAGGGAGTGTAACGAAACAAGTGGAGTTCTGGGTGATAAAGGTCCCCTCCACCTACAACGTTATCTTGGGCAGAACATGGCTGCATGCCATGCGCTCAGTGGCATCCTCCTACCACCAAGTGATGCGATTTCCCAACGATACCGGCATAATTGAAGAAGTATATGGGGACCAGATCATGTCCAAACAATGCTTCGTTACAACAAACGGAAGCCGTGCGGCCAAGGGGTATGTTCACTCGATTGAAGAACCTGAGAGTAATGAACTGTTCGCAGAGGTTGGCAAAGCAGCTGATCAGAAAGCGATAGAAGATTTGGTGGAGGTAAGAATCGATGAAAAGAACCCGGATAAGTTCTTTTTGCTTGGTTCGTCATTATCCAGCGCTGAGAGGTTGGAGTTATGGAATTCTTGACCTCCAACATCGAAGTGTTTGCCTGGACGCCTTACGACATGCCAGGCATTGATCCAAACCTCATCTGCCACCAACTCAATGTCCACCCATCTGCCAGACCAGTCATTCAACGCACGCGCAGATCGGCACTCCACCACGCGAGATAGTGGCAGAAGAAGTGGGTAACCTACTGGAGGCAGGAGCAATCAGAGAGGTACATTACCCCAAGTGGATCTCCAACACCGTCGTGGTGCCAAAGAAGAATGGCAAGTGGCGTGTCTGCGTCGACTACAAGACGGTCAACAAAGCATGTCCGAAGGATAGTTTCCCCCTACCAAGGATAGATCAATTGGTGGACCTAACAGCTGGGCACAGCAGGCTTAGCTTCCTGGACGCATACAGAGGCTACCATCAGATAGCCATGCACGAACCAGACCAGGAGGTCACGTCCTTCACCACGCCAAGAGGACTATACTGCTACAAGGTCATGCCCTTTGGCCTAAAGAACGCAGGGGCGACATTTCAGAGAATGGTCACAAAGATGTTCGAGCCATTGTTAGGCAGAACAATGGAGGCGTACATCGACGACATGGTGGTCAAAAGCAAGGATGCGGATGACCACCTAAAGGACCTAGATGAGATGTTCCAGATCCTGAAGAAACACAAGCTGCGCCTTAACGCTTCTAAGTGCGCATTCGGTGTGGGGTCTGGCAAGTTTCTAGGTTTCTTGGTGACCAACAGGGGTATTGAGGCAGACCCCTCCCAAATCAGAGCAATTCAGGAGTTAGAGAGGCCTAACTCAGTAAAAGAAGTGCAGCATCTCACCGGCATGGCAGCAGCACTTAACCGATTCATCAGCCGGTCTTCAGACAGATTGCGTCCATTCTTTCAGTCACTAAAAGCTAAGTTTGAGTGGGACGAAGAATGCGACCGAGCTCTGGAGAGTTTGAAGGAATACATGTCTTCTCCACCACTACTTGTCACCCCAATACCTGGAGAAGAACTCTTCCTCTACTTGGCAGTCTCTCAGCACGCGGTAAGTGCAGTGTTGGTTCGAGCGGAAAGGGTCCAGCATCTTCCAATCTTCTATGTCAGCAAGACGTTGTTAGGCGCTGAAACGAGGTATTTGCCACTGGAGAAACTGGCATTGGCCTTAATGATGGCCTCAAGGAAGTTGTCACATTACTTTCACGCCCACACCATAGTTGTTCTCACAGCCTTCCCACTTAAGGCTTATTCGAAAGGGCGAACTTCTCTGGGCGAATTCTGAAGTGGGCAGTAGAATTGGGACAATATGACATCAAGTTCCAACCCAGAACCGCAGTAAAGGCCCAATCCTTGGCAGACTTCGTCGCAGAGTTCACCCCTGGAAGCCATCAAGTCTGCCCAATTGACCTGACTGACACAACCGAACTAGGGATGGAGATGGACGCCGGAATAGCGCAACCCCTAGTGCAGGTTACTCAGCCAGTGCCCAAGGCAGACCAGAGTAGAGAAGGCACGAAGCAAACAGACCATGCTACACCAAGTCAGGACTCGCCAACACATGAAGGCTTGGTGCAAACGGAAAGTAAGGGGCAGACAACGAGCATGGACCCTGAAGAAGACACCAGCATCATGGAAGATCCCAAGGCGTCATCTGATCCCTCCACCTGCTGGAAGTTGTTCGTCGGAGAGATGTGGAAGCTCTTCGTGGATGGAGCATCCAACCGGCATGGAGCAGGACTTGGCATAGTCCTCATCTCTCCAGATGGCCTAGTGGTGGAGCAGGCGATCAACCTTGGCTTCCCAGCATCAAACAACGAAGCGGAGTATGAAGCGCTTCTGGCAGGCCTCAAGTCAGCCTTCTACATGAAGGCCACCGAACTAATGGTTTACAGCGACTCACAGTTGGTGGTAAACCAAATATCTGGCGACTACGAGGCAAAAGATGATAGAATGGCCAAGTACCAAGAATTGGTCAGAACAGAAATCAAGAAGTTTGAAGTGGTAAGGATAGAACAGATCGGCAGAGAGGAAAATAGCAGAGCAGACGAACTAGCAGGCTTCGCCTCAATGGCAGACACCTCCATTCCTCACCCATTACTAATCGACTATCTGCCTAGACCAAGCATTGAAGACCCAGAAGCAGAAGAGGTATGTTGCGCAGAATTAGGCCCTTCTTGGATGGATCCCATCATACTTTTTCTGAAAGACGGCACCCTACCAGAAGAGAAGAAAGAAGCCAACAGAATCAGAGCAAAGTCGCAGCGATTTTGGCTCTCTCCATCCCTGGCACTATACAAAAAGTCATTCTCAGGACCTTACTTGAAGTGTGTTCACCCCAGCAAAGTGGAAGCATTCCTATTCGAAATACATGAGGGTGTTTGCGGCAGCCATCAGGGAGGAAGATCGCTGGCGTACAGGGCAATTTCACAAGGATATTGGTGGCCGTACATGCAAGCAGATTCGGAGAAGTATGTTAAAAAGTGCGAAAAGTGTCAAAAATTCGCACACCAAATACACCAACCTGCCAGAGAACTTCTACCTCTAACCAGTCCATGGCCTTTCGCAATGTGGGGGTTGGACATAGTAGGCCCACTTCCAATAGCTCCAGGCAACAGGAAGTTCTTTCTTGCCGCAACTGACTACTTCTCAAAGTGGGTGGAAGCAGAAGCCTTGGCGTCAATCAAGGAAAAAGATGTGAAGAAGTTTGTCTGGCAGAATATCATCACTCGATTTGGCATACCAAAGGCACTGATCTCAGACAACGGCACTCAATTCGACGGTAGGATTTTCAGAGGCTTTTGTGAAGAGTACAAGATAGAGTTCTATAATTCTACACCGGCATATCCCCAAGCAAATGGTCAAGCAGAGGCCTCAAACAAAGTCGTTTTGGATGGATTGAAGAAAAGGTTAGAAAGAGCAAAAGGCAAGTGGGCAGAAGAGCTCCCTCATGTTTTATGGGCTTACCGCACCACGCCGCGACGATCAACAGGAGAAACACCATTCTCCTTAGCTTACGGCATGGAGGCAGTCATCCCATTAGAAGTTGGCCTCCCCACAATCCGAAGCGAAAACTTTGATCCGGACTTAAACGGTGAAGCCATAGCACTAGAGCTTGACCTTGCAGAAGAAAGAAGAGACAGAGCATTGGTTCACATCGCCTCCTACCAACAAGAGTTGTCTAGAAAGTATAACAAAACAGTGCATCCAAGGCAGTTCAAGATTGGAGATTGGGTACTGCGCAAAGTGATGGGAAACACCTTAGTTCCAGGAGATGGCAAGCTAGGACCTAATTGGGAAGGACCTTATAAAGTGGTCGGATTAGCAGGCAAAGGGGCATACCACTTAGAAGATGAGGACGGCAAAGCAATCCCCAGGCCATGGAACACGGCCAATCTCAAGCTGTTTTATTTTTAGCTTCTTTTCTTTTAAGTATGTAATTTTTTACTTTCTCAAATAAAACAAAGTCGATTCTTTTCAGCATTATGGTTTTCAGTAGAAAGTAGCTTTAGAAAGTTTGTATTGTAAACATAGTTGGCCGGAATAACCAACTATGACCCCTCCTAAGCCCAGGATAAGGATTCAGGCTGCAGGACGTTTTGGTCGGAATAACCAAACATGATATTCTAAGTTGGCTGGAAAAACCAACTTAGATGTTGGCTGGATTAAACCAACACCCTGTACTCTTCAGCCGAAGCAAGTTTATGGCTGAAGAGTGGTTGGCTGGATTAAACCAACACTTTGTACTCTTCAGCCGAAGTAAGCTATATCGGCTGAAGAGTGGTTGGCTGGATTAAACCAACACCCTGTACTCTTCAGCCGAAGTAAGTTTATGGCTGAAGAGTGGTTGGCTGGATTAAACCAACACTTTGTACTCTTCAGCCGAAGTAAGCTATATCGGCTGAAGAGTGGTTGGCTGGATTAAACCAACACTGGATACTCTTCAGCCGAAGTAAGTTATATCGGCTGAAGAGTGGTTGGCTGGACTAAACCAACACTTTGTACTCTTCAGCCGAAGTAAGTTATATCGGCTGAAGAGTGGTTGGCTGGATTAAACCAACACTGGATACTCTTCAGCCGAAGTAAGTTATATCGGCTGAAGAGTGGTTGGCTGGACTAAACCAACACTTTGTAGTCTTCAGCCGAAGTAAGTTATATCGGCCGAAGAATGGTTGGCTGGATTAAACCAACACTGGATACTCTTCAGCCGAAGTAAGTTATATCGGCTGAAGAGTGGTTGGCTAGCAAGACGGATAGCTAACCGAGATCACAGTTGTACAGAGGAGTTCGTGCAAAAATCAGTACAAGTACAGGCATACGTACACAACCGAAACAAGACTTGAAGGAAATTTTCATTCAAAAACGGAGAAGTACAATTTGGGGGCTTCAGCCCGGTTACAAAAAAGTTCAAATACAACAAAAGAGAAAGAAAACAATCATTGAAGAAGTGCGTCTAGTTCGGCGTCGAATTCCGCATCAGCAGTCGCCTGAAGTCCGGTATCAGAAGGGAGCACGGTTTGAAGTGGAACTTCGGTGTCAGCCTGAACTTCAGGGTCAGTCGGCTGAAGCTCAGGAGTTGGATCCTCAATAAATGGCTCAGACCGAACTGCCTTATCGCTTTGCTGCTCGTTGACAACCGGAGTGTGAGTTTGCTCCTCATCTTCATCATCATCATCATCACCGGACCCCTCCAGGAAGGCTTTTTGTAGATCGGCCGCGTATTGTAAGAGTGAGGCTGGAATGGAGTACGGTGGAGCGTTGTAGACCTCAGTGTCAGGCGTACAACCGAGCTTCTCCACCGCAGCCCTCCAGCCACATTTAAAAAACAGGTCTTTTGCCGCATTGCATTGGAGAATGTAGGCGTCTTCGGCCTCCTTGAAGCCCCGCTTCTCGGCCTCCTTCACCTCCTCCTTCAAGTGCTTTATCTCGGCGTCCTTCTTCTTTTCAATTCCAGCCAAGCTACGCAAGTATCTATCTTTTGCCTCAATGGCAACTTTTTTCTTCTCGGCCTCGACCGAGTTAGCAACCTCGGTCAGACGACCGTTCTCTGCCCTGAGCTCGGCCAGTTGCTTCTTCGCCTCCTCCAGCTCGGCTGTTTTCAGTTCGGCCTCAGCCATGGCCTCTCTGGTACTCCTCCTGAGCTCCATGACCCTCCTGTGAGTAACTTGGTTTTTTTGGATGGCCTGCAAAAGAGAAATAACGTCAGCCGGACTCCGAGTTGAAAAAAACCTTACATAGAGAGGAATACTGACTTACTAGGATCATGGACTTGGTAGAGGACCGGATTGACTTTAGCTCGGTGTTGAGCTGTTTGTAGTGGTGCTCCATGTCTTTGGGGAGACACACACTCTTGGCCAAATTGAAAGCCATCTGATGGTCCTTCTCTGAGACCACCGAATCAGACGTGGTGATGTCTCGGTCATTGAAGGTGAGTACAGGAGTCCACTTGGGAGAGGCAGTCGGTCGGTGGGTTCCGGTTGGAGGCTCGGTTGAGGGCTTGGGGGAGGACTTGCTGGCAGGACGGTCTCGTCTTCATCAGCAAGACGTGGCTCGGTTTGGTTAGTCCGGGCACGTTTGCTTGGTCGTGATGAAGATGGCCGTTGAGATGGGAGTGCCACCACGGTCTCGGTGGCACGGCCGATTCCCTGAACCTCGGCTGGAGTTGTCTCGGTTAGGAGGGCCTTCAATCTGTTCTTCTTAGCCATTTCTTGCTCAGCGGTGAGTGGAACAAGGTTGATCTGAGGCAAGTTTGGGTCCGGTTCTGGCGCGTCTTCAAGCAGGAAGTCGGTTACCCTTGCTTTGCGGCGACCGGAGTAACGGTAGGTCGGTTGGAAGTCTAGGAGCTTTGCCCAACTTCTCTCCTTTACTCGCAGTGCGACGCGCAGAACACCGAGGTTGGGGTAGCCGTAGTTGGAGAGGAGATGGGCTTTGTCTGCAAAAGGAAACAACTGTTAGTCCGGTGCAAGAATAGAAACCGAAGTAAAAGACAAGAATATATGGAAAACCGAAGTAAGTATACCAGGAATTCCTTTGTTCCAGTTTATAGCCCAGCCAGGAATCTGGGCCTGGTGGTCCTCATAATTTCCAGAGACCCAAAAGAAGTCATCATCGTTCAAATCCTTGTCCGGCGTATGTTTTATTATTTTCTCTCGGCCACGGCGTATTCTCAAGTAGTAACACCAGCCTTCATTTTTTGATCCTATGGAGTATTGGTGAAGTATCTCGGCCAAACCTAGGTTTAATCCGGTTTGTTGGTTTAGTGCGGCTATACCCATGATGATTCGGTATGTGTTAGTGGACAGCTGGGTGGGGCATAGTCTGGTTTGTCTCAAAAATTCACATATTAGGGGTTGGACTGGGAATCTGAGTCCGGTTTCTATTATGGATTGGAGGGTAAAAGGGACAAAGCCTTCATTGCCCCATGGGTCTACATCTGTTTCGGCCAGGGTGAGGTTTACATCGGTTGGTATGTTGTAATCCTTTCTAAATTCGGCTAAACCGCCTGGGGTTTCCACTAGGAATCTGTACTTCCCCATTTGTGGTATAAGTTATAAATAAATTAGCTCGGGTTAAGAAGATGTGCTCAGGAGCTCGGTTGAGTGCGCAGAGGGAGTGCCTGGGCAACCTAAGTCTGCAGAGTGAAAAACAAAGGGTTAAGCACAGATCAAGGGACCGTGCTACGAAAATAAAGCAGAAACACAGAAGCCTTACTTCGGCTAGGTGGATTACTGAGGGATCTACCTCGGTTTAAAGAAGGGCGTGTTATCTCGGTTTAGGCAAGGCGTTGGGTTAGCTCGGTTCTACTTTTGGTTTTCTTATTCCGGCTGGACGTCAAGGGGCAGCTTTCTAAGTTCGGTTTAGGAACTATGAATGCTGGCATGGCCCCTGATGTTTTAGCTCGGTCAGGTACTATGGTTTCTAGTTCGGTGGGTTTTGTTTCGGCTATTGTGGATCAGTTGGTAGCCTATTAAAATTATTGTGAAGCGTACAAGTTCTAGCTCGGTTCCAGTCTACCTAAAATCTCTACATACAGTGCAAACAGTATCCTAGTTCGGTTGCTTTGTTCTTTTGGATCAAAATCAGTGTTATACAGGTTATTATGTGCATTCATATCTTCTATGGCTAAGTTTTTCAGAAACAAAGCTATGCGTAGAAAGTGTTTTGCAAAAACACCAAACAAACTACAATGGATTAAACGAAAGCAAACAAAAACAGATACACAAAGAACATGTTCGTAGGTTTACCTGGTGGAGAAGCAGAGGATGAGGAGGAGGAACAGCAACGGCAATGGGGGGCACGAGCTCGAGTTGCAGGAAGAAAGGCAAAAACAAGAGAGAGAGAAGATAAACAGTGTATGGGGTGATTTTCGAATTTGAGAAGTTGGTGTAAAAAGCAAAGAGGCGGGACTGTTCAAAAGTTGCGAAGTACGAGGGCGGCGCAACAGCTGTGAACGGCCAATAGGGGCTTGCCACGTGTCATTGGAATGTGGAACGCTTCAGTGTCTGTGACTGAGGAGACGTTTGACCGGACGTGCACAGCTCGGCTTAAGTTTAGCTCGGCTGGAGAAGCTAACTGGTTTTTAGCTCGGCTGGAGAAGCTAAAAGGGTTTTAGCTCGGCCGGAGCAACTAGGGGATTGCAGCTCGGCTGGATAAGCTCAAAACTTTAGCTCGGTTTATAGACAGGTAATCCCTATCATGCAGTGCAGATGGAATTAAGGGGCAATTGAGAGGGTAATTTATATGCAAAATTGGGCCGAGCTGGGTATTGGGCCGTGGTGGGCCGCAGTACGGAGGGCCGAATAGAATGTGCATATAAGTTTACTCCGGTCTGAGGAAATAGCCCTGAGTTGCACCGGTCGCGACCGTGGTAGATAGTCCGGTCGCATAAGGTTCGTTTCTACTTCGGCTGGGAAGTGTGCTGTTTGGTAGTTCGGTCGTCATTAGTTAGTTCGGTCATAGCATATGGAAACCGAGGTGTGCTAAGTCCTAGAGAGGACTTAGTTCGGCTCGACTCTCTTAATGGTTAGCTCGGTCTTGGCATGGGAAAGCCGAGGTAAGAGAAAGGAAAGTTAGTGCCGAACTAATGGTTACTTCGGTCGTGTGATAGTTCGGCCATAGAAGAACCATCTCACTTGGTTTAAGCAGTAAGGAGGGTGTTGGAGGATAAGCATTATCTTCCAGGAGTATGAATCCTAGGAGGACTCTACGCATGGAGGAGTAATCCTAGAAGGACTCTACTTGGGGGAATAAGAGTCCTACCAGGATTGTGCCACGCGAAACCTATATAAGCTCACCAATATCACCTTTGGAGAGGTAATGCAACTCTACTCCCTGAATTCATAGAGCTTTTGTCTATTTGTCAAGCTTTCTGACTTAGGCATCGGAGAGGTTTCCGGCACACACCCGCCGGCTAGCTCACGTGTGTATTTTCAGGTAGTTGAACGACGTCGTACGGAGGAGCGCAGACTTGGTCAACAGGATTATACGAGAAGGTATATTTCTTTCCCGTACATTTTTATAACAAAACCTTCATTTGTATAAACGAATGCTGTTGTCTTGAATATTGAAATTTAGATGTGAATCCATTTCCAAGCAATCAAGCAATTTCACTATTTTTCAATTCATTAATTGTGTTGTTTTATTGCTGGTGTGATGGTGGTGTTTATAATTTCATATGACTTGGTCAATTGTTTGATTGTTAAACTTTGGCTCCCCTCAAACTCAAGTCATGGATCATAATCAATATTTTAATAAAGTTAATTAATATTAATTAATTTACTGAGTTGATGTGTGCAACTCTTCATTTTGTTTAAGACAACAATATACAAACACAAATTTTATTTTATTTTTAAATTTAAAGTACAATTAATATAATATTGACAATATTGCATTCATCTTGTATGGGCTCACATTACACCAGAATGAATATAACTTTTGTCAATATTACATTCTGAGCATTTTTTTTAAGGGTCAAGTTCTCTCTAGTCCAAGATTGAACTGGTGCGTACTATTGGGCCCGTGGGGCCTCACCACAGGTCCTGTTTCGATAATCCGAATCGTGTAATGTGTAGAACTCGTCTAGTATTTCATACCTGCAAAAAATCACATTAATCAGATATCGATATCTATTTGATCAAATCATATTTCTGTCAACGGTAAATATGATTTTCAAACTAAATTATTGACAAAAATTTAATCCGATCAAGTAGTTATCAATATCCAATCAACGTGCTTTTTAGCAAAAATGAAATACTTGACAAACTCTACACATTGAACGATTTGGATCATCGAAATAAGAGTCATGATGAGCCCGATGGGCCTAAACAATGGACTAGAGAGAATCTGAGTCTCTTTTTTAAAGGCATGAATCAAATGACTAACTTGTTCTTATTTACATTCAACAAAAATAAATATAAATATGTTTCTTATTTTCTATAAATGAAAAATAACAAACTATAAATAATGTCAATTCGAGCTTTAGTCTAGATTGTTCATAAAATAAACAAGTAAGTTCCATCATACTTTGCTTGATAAGCTCTTAAGCATTTAAAGACTATAGAGAAATTGAGACTAATTGAGCATGCATTGAGAATGACTCAAGGAGAAGCCAATCAAAGATCATTCATGAGATAAACAAAGCCAAGATTGCTCTTTATTTAAGCCTCAATACTATTTTGAAGCATTTTTTACTTAGTGACTTGTCTTCATCAATACCTGTGTAAATTATTGATCATTGAATAACGCAACTTGTCGCCCATATAATGGTTGCACGGGTCTGTAATTATTCTTATTTGTCGGTAGCAATGGAGCCTTCAAAGCATCTATTTGGGCTTGAGATATTGATCTCTCCTGCATTTTGTACAAGGATCAAGATTTTCATTTCAGTGTGTTGATTCGATTAGCATGGAATGTTTCGTAAATGTTTTAGAAGTGATAAAAAAGAACTCAAAAATACATTAAAATGTTTGGAAACAGATTTGAAATCTATCAAAATGTGTAAAAATCTAATAATTGATTAATTAAAGGGGAAATATCAAATAAGTAGTATTATCAAAAAATTATTACAAATTTTATAAATATTAATAATTATAATTATAATATTTGTCATTAATATATAATTATTTGTTGAAAAATCCACTGAGGTGTAATTGCCCCTTAATTAAACACATTGAGATTTATATAGTCATCCATATAAAAGATTATTAAGTATTGTCTAACAACTTAATTTTATTAAATATTAAATACAAGTGTAAAACATTCTAAAAAAGTACGTACAGTCCCAACAAAATAAGATCTAAAAATTTACTTGGATATGTAGTTATAATAATATTATTTTATATATTAGGAGTAACTATATTATTATACTAGTATTTCTTTCGTTCTTTTTAAGAAAAGGGAATATTCTAATTATTCTAGAAGAAGCAAATGAAAATTTTGTTGATGAAATGAACTAGCTAGTACCTCGCCCAAGACATGCCAGATAACATTCTCAGTGCATGGAGGAGTGGTGAGAGAACCAACATATCTATAATACTTGTGAGTCTTTTTCCACAATTGCGAGGTGTTAAAGGTCCCAATATCAATTTCCGTTGTTCCATTACTTGCCAACGTATCTAATTTTTTTTTATCTGCAACCATGAAGCACCACAAATTAGCAACTTGTCAAACTCTTTCATTTATTTGAAAACCATATGACAAATTCAATATGAAGTTTTCTCGTAGTCATTTCTATTTTTGGCTCTAATACTATAACCAAACTGTGATTAGGGATGTGAATTTCTCTCTACTCAATCCATCCCTCATAAGTCTTATTAAGGCAAGGATTGATTTTTCTTCCCGGATTAGGATCCCCTCCAATCCAGATTTGAATTGGAGGGCGTTGTTTGGACCCGTAAGACCCACCATGGGTCCTGTTGTTCATTTTGTCGGACACTTCGTCTATTTCATTCACACAAAAAATTAGGTCAATCCGATAACTGTAACTTGTTTAATTTATTGCATTTGTCACTAAAAAAAATGTATAGTTTATTTTTAAAAACACAATTGTGATCTATTTTTTTAGTGAAAAATTAAACATGTTACACCTATGGGATCGACCTAGTTTCTTTTATGAATGAAATATACGAAGTGCCCAACAAAATGAACAGTTCAGATCATAGAAACGGGACCCATGGTGGGTCTCACCGACCCAAACAATGCCCTCCAATCCAAAATCTAGACTGGAGGGGATCCTACTCCTTTCTTCCCAACTCCATTCTACCCTGCCTCCACCCTGATTTTCTAAAATATAGGATTAAAATATCAAAATATTGAGAAAGAATATGGTTCATACTCCTTGTTAGGTTTTTATTCTTGACAATCTCGTTTGACAAAACTCCTTTCAGTTGTATTTATTTTCGCACTTTTATTTCAGTGAGGCTATGAGTTTATTAGATGTGAATCCAACCCGAATCGAGCCTTGTAGAGAAGTTTGTAATGTTAATATTTTCAAGATTGCCACTTCGCTGATTATGACGGGGGTCGAGCTGCCCGGTCAGCTCGCGCCTGAAGCAAAATGCAAAATTGCATTCAAAGTTGGCTGTCCGCCCTTGCTCGCTCGAGCGAAGAAGTCCTCGCTCGAGCGAAGGACTGCGTCTGGCTTAAAACCTGAAAGAGGTCATTGTGCGCTCGAGCAAAGCATTGGTGGCTCGAGCGAAGAACTGCGTCTGCATAAAAACCTGAAAGAGTTTATTCCTCGCTCGAGCGAAGACTTCGTGGCTCAAGCGAAGGCACTAGTAGAAATCACGCGAGTTAAGGTTCTCGCTCGAGCGAGAGAAGCTTTGCTCGAGCGAGCTTCAAAATTCGGATTTCTATAAGGAATTGGTTTTCTTCCAAAACTAGGATTACTTTGGATTTCTATAAGTAGTTGGTTTTCTCCCAAAGCTTGACTTACTTCTCCAGATCTTCTTTTTGGATATTAAGGATTATATCTGGGGATATTTTGCTAGTTTTCTTTGATGTTTTGATTGAGTATTCAACTCATGGTTTAAAGAGTATACATCAAAGGATTATTTGTTTGTTCTACATAAAAGAGAGAGTTGTTCTTCGGTGGATTCTGAAGAATTCGAGCCTGAAGCTTTGGTGGATTCTGGAGTGGCTCATCGTCAAGACAATTCCGAGGTGAAGACAGGGTTGGAAGAGACACATAGAGGTTGGTTCAATTCGGGCGTGGATTCGCTAGGTAATTGAGAGTATACTTGTGTAATTCCTTTATATCTTCTTAGTGGATTGTTTTGTGGCTTTTGCTCGTGGTTTTTTATCACAATTGGAGGTGTCCAATTGTGGTTTTTCCACGTAAAATCGTTGTGTCGATTTGTCTTGATTGATTGATTGGGATTGTTATATACTGCTTAAAATTGATACATAATCACAAATCAACATCTAGGGGATTTCTAGATTTTTCAATTGGTATCAGAGCGGGTTGCTCTATCTTTTTTTTGTTTTACAAATCTATTAGAGCGAGATCTTGTTTGATTTGTGATAATGGATACAATTCGTGAGGGAAATTCTATGGTTCGACCACCCCTACTTGACGGATCCAATTATTCTCTTTGGAAAGCTCGGATGAGATCGTTTTTAAAATCTATTGATGAAAAAGTTTGGCAATCTGTCATGTATGGGTTGACTGAACTAACGATTACCGTTGATGGAGTAACTTTCCCCAAACCAATTGATAAATGGGACACAATTGATTACCAAAATAGTAGATGGAATAGTAAAGCTATCAATTCTCTTTTTTGCGCTGTCACACCTGAAGAGTTTAGTCGTATTTGCAATTGTGAAGTCGCAAAAGAGGCTTGGGATATCTTACAAACTATTCATGAGGGCACTCCTTCTATTAAACGCTCAAAACTTCAAAGGCTCACGTCTAGTTTCGAAAACCTTTCATGAAAGATAGTGAGACCTTTGATGAATTTTATGCGAAGTTGAGTGACATTGTAAATTCCAGCTTCAATTTAGGTGAAAAAAATACCAGAATCCAAAGTTGTGGGAAAATTTTGAGATCCTTGCCCGATCGGTTCCAACCAAAAGTTACGGCTATTGAGGAGGCTCAAGATGTTGACAACCTCAAGCTGGATCACTTGGTTGGAAATCTCCAAACTTATGAGGCACATAGGAATTTCAAAAAGAAACAAAAAGATGCTTTTGCTTTAGTAGTGCTCATAGAGTTGGAGAGGATTTTGATGAGGATTGTGAGATAGATTCCAAGATTACGGCTGCTTTTGTTAAACAATTTAAAAAATCTTTTTTGAAAAAGAATCCTAATCTTTTGGAATCTACTCATACTCATAAATCTAAAGGCAAAGATAAACTCAAAATTAATTCTATAGCCAAGAAGGAAAAAAGAAAGATACAAGGGAACTCCGAAAGAGTCCAATGCTATGAATGCCAAGGATTTGGCCACTTTACTTCAGAATGCCCCACCCGTTTAAAGAAGAAGAAAGCCCTCGCCATCACTTGGGATGATGAATCATAATCTGATGAAGATGAAAGTGACAACGAAGATCAAGGCGAAGAGGGACATAAACAATTCCTTACTTTCATGGCGGCTTTTGAAACTGACGGACGAACAGAGTATCCGAAGAGATCGGTTGAGAATGCCATTGATGATGAATCCTCGGAGAGTGATGATGAAGAGCTTGAGCAAGCTTATGAAAAGTTGTATAAGGAATCTCTTAACTTATCCAAATTGAATGACAAACTCACTATGAAACTCAAAGCATGTGAAAGTGAGAATGTCAAATTAAAGAAAGAGATTTACGAGGCTAGGATTGATGCCATCAAGATTTCTAATGATCGACAAGCTCTTTGTGCGAAACTCTTGACTTGTGAGACAGAGAGGAATGAGCTACAGCAAATCTATGCAACATATGAAGAAAAGATTGAAACTCTTGAGATGTCTCAAGTTGCTTTGGAAGAACTAATGATCAAGAAAGAGGAAGAACTCAAGTGTGCTATGGCTACCATTGGTCTTTGGAACAAAGGATCGAAGACTTTGGACAATATCATTGGGTTTCAACAAATTTGTTCTGACAAGAGTGGCATTGGGTTTGGTGGTAAGAAAGAGCAAAAACAGAGTGCTTCCACATCTCATAATATAAGAACTCAAGGAAAGGGAGAACAAAAAATTCAATATAAGGATGGACTTCTCAAACTTCCTAGAGTTGATAAGGTAAAAGAAAAGAAGGTACACCCTGTACACCCTGTTTTTATTTGTCATCATTGTGGTATGCATGGTCATATTCGCCCTTATTGTTATAAGTTGCATGGGAGAGTGTATTTGCCTAAACCTAAAAATAGGAAGTTGGAAACCAAGTCGAGACGGGTTCCCATTGAAAGCAAAGGGAACCACAACGTCAAGACACGACCCAAGAACCGCAATGCTCACAACTTTGTTTATACTAAAGCGGTTTGGGTGATAAAACTTGACTTGTGTTAATTTGTTTTAGTTTTTGGGTTTCTGTGTGTTGTTTTAATGAAAAAAAAAAAAATGTGTGCTTGTTCGTTTTTTTGTCTTGCTTTATTGTTGGAAAAAAAAAAATCCAAAAAGATTTTCGTAGTATGGTTTTGCAAGCTTGAAATTTTTGAGTGATCCTTGGTACATATTGGAATTGATGAAAATATCCATTACATGTTAATATGTGTGTGCTTTCTGTGGTCATTACTCATTTCGGAGTGTGTGTTCTTTGATTGGTATGTCTCATTTTGTACACACTCTTAGATTAGCAAATATTGGTGTCTTCCGCCTCAGTGATCATTTTTCTCTATGGACTTCTGGCATGGTATCTTTTGTTTTTCTAGCGGAATTGACCGATACTAGCATGTCTTGGGTGATGTTGAGTCTCTTAACCACCTTCCATCTTTTTGCATCTCCACGGCTTTCCCCTCTGTTCTTTGTAGTCCAGCCATGAGGAAAAGGCTACCTCAGAGTCACCAACCAGGCCATCCTTATTATATCCATACTTCTCTAGTTCGGTTTCCATACTCTTGAGCGTGTCAGCCACCAATGAGTGTCAAAAAGAAAAAAAAAATGTGAAAAAGAAAGAAAGAATGTGCAAAAGCAAGAAAAGAAAAAAATGTGAAAAAGAAAGAAAAAAAAAAAGGATTCATTGATTGAGGGGGAGCCTCCGCTTTTACTCAACAAATACCCCTTGATTCCTAGTGGTTTGACTTTCCTTAGTTGTGCTTAGATTCTCTTGTCGAAGGTCCAACTTTCAGATCACTACTAGGATTGAATCTAGTGTTTGTCGAACTCCAAGAGTCACACACACACTTTTCTCATGGGATCTATGCTTTTCACATAATGCATCACTTTCTTTTATGAGGAATCTTCTACAGGCTGTGTACATTGTGTTTTCAAGTAATTGTGCTTCTTGGATAATCTTGTGTGTTTTAAAGTACATCTCTGAAATTCCTTGCTTGCTCCACCATATTATTTTTATCGTTTTCTTCTTGTTCACTGGTTTCAATGTTTGTGGTTGCTTTTAGTGAGGGGGAGTTCGGTTAATCGTTATCATGTCATTGCTTGTGTGGTTTATGATCTTACTTTTGTTGTTTGAGCTTCCTTTGTAAATTCGTGACAAAAAGGGGGAGAAAGTTGTTTTTCATGTTTCTTACGATTTCATGTATTCATGTCATGTGTCGGGTGCATATGTCTTAGTTTTCAAGTTTTCATGCTACATGTTCTTAAAATCTCCAAGTCACATCTATTCATGTTTTCCATCTCATGCTTCAAATGCTTCAAGATAGTCTAGCCATATGTTTATTGCTTTTTCACATATTCTTGTGGGACTAATAGTTGTTTTGGAGATTATGGCACTAATAACTGTTTTGCAGATCATAACCTTGAGAAAGAAGTTCGCTTTTGTTGGTTGTAATGGGTTGGGGTGTTTAGGACTTTATTTGTTAGGTGTGTTTTGCCACGGCATTGCCAAAGGGGGAGATTGTTAGGTTTTTATTCTTGGCAATCCCGTTTGACAAAACTCCTTTCAGTTGTATTTATTTTCGCACTTTTATTTCAGTGAGGCTATGAGTTTATTAGATGCGAATCCAACCCGAATCGAGCCTTGCAGAGAAGTTTGTAATGTTAATGCTTTCAAGATTGCCACTATGCTGATTATAACGGGGATCGAGCTGCCCGGTCAGCTCGCGCCCGAAGCAAAATGCAAAATTGTATTCAAAGTTGGATGTCCGCCCTTGCTCGCTCGAGCGAAGGACTGCGTCTGGCTTAAAACCTGAAAGAGGTCATTGTGCGCTCAAGCAAAGCATTGGTGGCTCGAGCGAAGAACTGCGTCTGCATAAAAACCTGAAAGAGTTTATTCCTCGCTCGAGCGAAGACTTCGTGGCTCAAGCGAAGGCACTAGTAGAAATCACGCGAGTTAAGGTTCTCGCTCGAGCGAGAGAAGCTTCGCTCGAGCGAGCTTCAAAATTCGGATTTCTATAAGGAATTGGTTTTCTTCCAAAACTAGGATTACTTTGGATTTCTATAAGTAGTTGGTTTTCTCCCAAAGTTTGACTTACTTCTCCAGATCTTCTTTTTGGATATTAAAGATTATATCTGGGGATATTTTACTAGTTTTCTTTGATGTTTTGATTGAGTATTCAACTCATGGTTTAAAGAGTATACATCAAAGGATTATTTGTTTGTTCTACATAAAAGAGAGAGTTGTTCTTCGGTGGATTCTGAAGAATTCGAGCCTGAAGCTTTGGTGGATTCTAGAGTGGCTCATCGTCAAGACAATTCCGAGGTGAAGACGGGGTTGGAAGAGACACATAGAGGTTGGTTCAATTCGGGCGTGGATTCGCTAGGTAATTGAGAGTATACATGTGTAATTCTTTTATATCTTCTTAGTGGATTGTTTTGTGGCTTTTGCCCGTGGTTTTTTATCACAATTGGAGGTGTCCAATTGTGATTTTTCCACGTAAAATCGTTGTGTCGATTTGTCTTGATTGATTGATTGGGATTGTTATATATTGCTTAAAATTGATACATAATCACAAATCAACATCTAGGGGATTTCTAGATTTTTCACTCCTCAAAATGTGTATCATATGTACCTTATAATTACAAAAATGACATAACTCCATACATTCATCTAAGTCATAAATAAATTAATAAATAACTCATAACCAAAATACAAAAAAGTCAACCAAATATTTCAAAATAATGTCATAACTAAAGAATAAAATGACGTAATTAAAAATGCATATAGTATGAGGAGTGTGTATGATAAAATTCTCCCAAAATATTACACTCAACGTTCATTTTTATTCCTTTATCTCTAATATATAATTCTCATCGCTTTAACAATTATTATCCATAATATATTACATCATCTTTCATTTTTATTAGTGTCATTTCTAAAGCTGTAAAATTATCCTGCCTACCGCTCCTCTGCCACCTCCCTGATTTGCCCTGCCCTCCTCCCATCCAAAATATGATTAGAGGCAGCGGCGGGCACTACAAACCCGTCTTCACTTCCATCCCTAGTTGTGATGGATAAAATATGATGAAATGCAAGACATATTCTACCTTGGTAAGAATCGGATCAGGTTTGCCAAGTTCATAAAGGATGGCTATAACTGAGATGTTGGCATCGCTAGCCATGTGGACTAGATGAAGCTCTGCATCGAATCTGTAATTATCAAAATTTAGCAATAAGCTTTTTTTATTCCAAAAATTTTAGAAGCGTAACTAGTAGAAAATATCTAAGGAAATTTCACTTTACCCGCTTGTGGTTTAGTCCATGTGCATTATCCCTTTTATTTTTGTAAATAACCACATAGCCCTTTTGTGGTTTGTGGACTAAAGTGCACTGTTAGGCCCGTTAATGATTTAATAAAAAGACTAAAATACCCCTGTATATAAGTAACTTAAGTGTATAAATTACGGATATTTTCATCATTTGTTTGGAAGGCGAAGTGCGCCTTAACCTTTTGTGCTTTATTCCATATGCAATTTATCCCCTTAAAATTTAAAAATGAGCATATAACCCCCTTATATCTGTCACGTGTTTCACACTTACTGTTAAATTGGATGGAATATTTGATGATACACTTTAATCCACAAACTACAATGGGATAATCCGCACATGAACAAAAGCACGGGGGTAATCCGCACATGGATAAAAACACAAGAAGGTAATTGTAACAATTATGGGACTTATACAAAACTCAAAAGAGAGAAGACATACGAGGCATTATTAATTGTGTGCTCAGAACGAGTATGCCAGTGCATTTCCTGCAAGGTGTAGTTTTTTCCATTTCCAATCAACACTCCTGCATTTCCAAATTCCATCTACACGCAAAAATTCTTCATTGAGCAATAACATACAATTTTTAATGCCACAAAATCCATTTTTTTAACCATTGCGATTAGTAGAGATTCCCCATTTTTGAGAGGTCTTATCTAATCCTACCTAGAAACTTGATGTTTTCATTTATATAAATAAACTAAGGTGCAAGAGATCTCGTGAAAACCTCATAAGCCTATATTTACATGGAAACTTCTAAATTATTGAAAAATGTTATTTTTACCCTCTGAACTATAAAAACATACAAATGAATCTATAAAATTATTGAGAAGTATTGGTTTACCCCCTTAAAAAATTAATAATAAATATACTTAGAAAGTTTAATACTTGTGAAAAAAAAAAAAATCTTTAAAAAATTTACTAAATACAAAAAATACAAAAAAAAAAAAAAAAAGAAGAAGAAGAAGAAGAATTCAATATTTTTTTTGTATTCTTGTATATTTATTGATTTTTAAAAAAATTAAAAATATTTTACTTTTTAGATACATCTAAGTAACGTGTATCTAAAAGAGTAAAAAAATTGTTATTTACGGGGTTTGTACTATTTTATAGTTTAGAGAGTCAAAGTGATATTTTTTAATAATTTATAGGATCTATTTATATATTTTTATAATTTAAGAAATCAAAATAATATTTTTCAATAATTTGAGGAATCGTCATATAAATAACCCTTAACTAATTCAAAGGCTAAGTTACAGTTTGTCACTTCCTCGCACGCTCTATTTTTTTGTTTTTACCATTTACCTATTGTGCTTGCAAATGAGCCACCCAATATATATAATTGGCAAGAATGTAAATAAATGAAGAAAATGAACCGTCAAATACATGAATTTGCTATAAATTCATATGAAAAATAGAGAAATATAACATTTCCATCTAATTAACTTCAAAAATTCCGTTACAAATTGGACAACTCAAACCTCAAACGTTGGAGGATAATAAATAAATCTTTTATGTTTTCCTGAAATAACATACCTCAACATAGTAGCCAGTGTTAACCAACGTAGTATTTACAGGGTAATATTGTCTTCTTAAGGGCTTCAAGGTTTTATTAGGAACAGCTTTGTCCTCCACAATGTTAATTGGAGACTGTGATTTTCCGTTCGAGCATGCCTTATAATCAGGGCTCAAGCTTCCCCATTTGTCAGGGCCAGTGTCGCCAGAGTAGCTAAACGCAGCAGTTGTTTCAAGCTCTGGAAAAGCCACAAAAACAAAAAAAATTAATCATTGTTAGTTGGATTATGAAAACATTTTCTCCTCCTAGCGATCGGCAGCGGTGATGGTGGTGAAAAATGCGAAGGTGGTAGAGGTGGAGTAGTGATGGTGGTGGAAGCAGTAGCATCGTGGTTGTGGTGATAGGTCTTATCTAATCCTACCTAGAAACTTGTTTAAACGAATTTAAATGAATATTCATATTCAACCCTTTTAAATTTAATTTTAATTGGATTTGTAAGATGTAATCCAAATCCATAAAAATCCATGTAATTAAACGATTTATATTAGTCTAGGTTCCAACTTCATATAGAGGAGAAGCACAGCATATATATATAAGAAGTGGAGAGAGAGAGAGAGAGAGAGAGAGAGAGAGAGCATACCCTCTAGCTGTATGGCTATAGGAATGGCAAAGGTGTCGACAAAGAAGAATGCAGTGGCTATAATGACCAAGAAGGTGAGTAGGGCAGCCATTGAAGGTGCAATTCTGTTTAGAATTCAATTGCATGTCTAATATCTTCCACTACTACTGCTATTTATAAGAAGTTAGGGATACTTTTTTGAGATCCCTCAGTTGTGTTTGGATAATGAGTTGGGACAATTGTAATAAAATGGTATAAACTCAATTTAAAAAAGATGAAAATACAAGACTTAATTATACAATCTAATGCATAAATTGCTTGTACTTTCATGACATTACAATTATTTTGAGTTGGTGTCATTTTTATTTCAGCAATGCTAGGTATCATGAAAAATCTTTCATGAAAATAATCATGAAAACTTTGTGACCCTTGGATTACACTTAGAATAAAGAACCACACACTAATCAAGGTAATCCAAGGATCATAAATTTTTCATGATCACTTTCATGAAAAAAATTTCATGATCCCTAACTTTTTTCTTTTTATTTTATTTTTTGCAATTTTCCCTAATAAATTTAGATTTAAAAAAAAAAAAATAGCGATGTCTTTTATGTTTAGTCATTTTTTCACGTTGGTCCTAGTGGTGTATAAGGAAGCACCATGGTGTGAGGTTCATTCCTTCTCACCTTTTGACGCTTTGTTAGATCACTCCTGCGTTCCCTTCAGTTGCCTTCTTGTGGTCCTATAAGACTACGGGCTAGGGAGGGGGTATTCTCATAACCCCCCTGCCCCCCTCGCTCACCCCTTCAGATACTCCTACTTATCAGGTTCACATCTCTAATCCAAAAATAAACAGAAACAAAAGCTAATAAGTAAATAAATAAATAATCAATCAGTGCATGTTGGTGGTTCTTGCTCATTTGAAGTGCCCTGTAGCTGTATGTGGAGTGTGTTCAAGCAATGAAAAATAGCTACCACTGTCTTCTAGGTTATTCATCAGACTAAAGAACATTAATAATAGCATATGACTTAACAATCACTACTGAGTCACCAAACCAACAAATTACTTTGAAGTTTCTTAATGTTTGAGAAATGTCACCATTGGATTTGGCAGAAAGTAGAACCTCTAAACCAACCTCGTGTGAATCTCTAAATAAAAAAGAAAAAAAAAGAATTAATTACTTAAAAGTCCTATTTATAAATATTATGGTAGTTTAGGTCTTATTTAATATTTTTTGAACCAATAAGTCCTATTTAATAAAACTGAGAATATTATCAGTTTTTCCTAATTTTTAAAATTAAAAACATTATCAATTTTGTATAGTAATGTTCCAGATAATTGTTTCACTGACTGATTAAAAAAAAAGTATGAGATTAAATATTTTTGCCCTTCTACTTATTGGTTTGATTCAACTATCTTGTAAAACCGAGAATATTAACAGATTTTTTTTCAGTTTTAAAACTAAGAATATTATTACTTTTTTCATTTTCAATTTTTTTTTTCTTTTCTTTTTAATTTTGCACATCAATGTTCAATCATCATGCTTTTTTATAGATACAAAATTTTTAGTTTTGCACAAAAAAATAATTCAAAATTTTCAAAAAAAAAAAAAAAAAATTTGCACATAATTTTTTTTTTTAGTTTTTTCAATTTGAAAGTTGATATTTTAAAGTTTTCAAAATCAAAATAAATGTCAAATCATCATATTCCTGTATAGATAATTATAAATGATGAACAAGGATAATTCTGACTATTAAAAATTTAATGGGACTTAAAAGTCTAAAAAATCTTAGTTAGGACTTAATGGAGTATAAGTTCATAAATTAGGACTTGTATATAAATGCCCCAATAAAAAACTATATATAAAAAAATAAAAAATAAATAATAAATAAATATAAAAAAATTAAAAAAAAATAAATAAAAATTAAAAAAAATTAAAAAAATCATATCCTACTCATTTTGTTCCTAGTTTTGAAGTCTTATATTTATGCAGTTCTAACCAAACAATTGGAGCAAATGCATTAGAAATAGGGCTGAATAAGGAATCTGTCAAATTCGTAATTCAATCTAGTTCAGTCCAATCCAGTAGGTTTGGATTGATTTTTTGAATCCGTAGTTCGGTTCCGGATTGAAAAATTAAAAATCCGTAGTCCATGGATCAGTTCCAGATTGAACCCCACGGTCCTGGATTGGAACTGATCCGGACCGTATACAAATAGCCTATATTTATATTATGCACTATCTCACATAGTATCTTCTCTTATTCCATATAAAACCTAAATCCAAACCAAAAGCTGCATAGTATCTTCTTTTATTGCTTTTGTTTGTTGGTTTTTAGTGTTGATTTGTAATGGTCTAAATACTTATAGTGGAACCAATTTTCTTATGATTGTTTAAATTCTAGAATAGTATGTCACTATTATGGAAAGACATGTTGCTATTGTGGAATTAATATGATACTATGTTTATATTTTTTATGAAATTAAAATGTTCTCTATTTTTTTTTTTTTGGTTAATTTAATTATATGAATCCGTAATCCTAAACCAATCCAGTCTGTGTTTAAATGGATTGGTTCGGATTTGTTCCACAATTTAAATGGATTGGATGAGTTCCAATTTTTTAAGAACCGTAGATAACGGGTTGGTCCTAATTTTATCCCAATTCGGACCAATCCGGACCATGTTCACCCCTAATTAGAAAGTGGAAGATGAATAAAGCTAAGTTGTAATCCTGTGTGTTGTGTAAATCTGAGTTGGAATCCTTGAACTATATCCTACTTTTCTGCCCCTTTGTGTGGCAAGTTTGGCCAAGCATCAATTGAGTATAATTAATAATCAAAAATGTTTGAGACCTCTAAAAGTGGACCTCCCCTTATGATTTGATATATTTTGGCTTGTGATGTTACATTTTTATTTATTTATTTATGTATTGCCAAATCACTAGAGTTGGCATTAGAGCTCCAACTCTAGTGTTCTCTATCATCACTCAATTAATAATATAGGATATAGAAGACTTTTCAGTATTTAAGTAGAATAACACAAAGTTAGGAGATTGATTTATATCGGTTGATAATTAAACTTTTCACACTGTTCTTTGTATCGGTTGATTTATTAATAAAGGTCTTCTTTTGGTTGATCAAAAAAAATAAAAATAATAATAATAATATAACCAACCTAGTCTAAAGAGAAAGAGGGAGACCCACCCTCTATAGGAGATTGGGAGACTTAGGCCTCGTTTGACAACATTACTTTTTAGTCTAAAAGTCAAAAAGTCACTAAAAAAATCAAAAAGCCAACAACCCATACCAAAAGTCAAAAATTTCATTTTCTCTTTGCTTTTTGTACATTTTTTCGTAAAAAACTAAAAATTCATCCCAAACATACTAATTTTTTTTATGTCATATTTTAACCAAAAAACTAAAAAGTTACTAAAAAAGCATATTTCCAAACGAGGCCTTAGTATTATTCTAAAGAGGGGGACCTTAGAATAATATTTTTTAATTTTTCTAATTTTTTCAAAAAAATAAAAATTAAATGATAAAAAAATGAAAAAAAAAAATAGAAATGCAAACCAAAGATCTCCTAATCTCATAAGTAGAAGTGTACCCCAATTGATCAAATTATGTGTGCTTACAAGATTGATTTTGTCCTTGTTTGTAGGACTACGGATGTTTATCACTATAGTATTTTTGTACATTGTTTGGGTGTCAAAATGAATAAATTAATAATAATAATAATAATATACAAATAAAATTTTGGTATAAAATATTCATACACAATAATGTAGTCATTTCATTACATTTCATATCAAAACACCAACCCTTATTAATTGTAACTTTAAAAATGTCATTGTCACTATCACATTATTCTCGATGATTTTTTTGTTTAAAAAAAATCTACTTATAAATTATTTTTCATAAATTAATTAATTTATTATATTAACTTAGTTGGTCACTCCTATACACTCTCAATTAAAAAGTCAAAGGGTCAATCATTGTTAAACGACAAGTGAGATATCTTGTCTAGGCAAATTTTTTAAAATGATACCTTTATAATTAATTAAAATTGATAGATGTAGTAAAAAAAGGTGGTGGATGTAACATGTCCATCATATTCTTATTAGACAACCTACATCCTTTTGCTAATAATGAAGCAACTCATTAAGTTTCTTTTTGTTCTCACTTTTATTTTTATTTTTTTCATCTTAATCTTAAAATCCTAAATTATTGAGTCAATTAACAATTTTAATGATATTAGAAATATATTTTAATTAATACTTTGATAACTTTACTGTTGTATAGGATAATAGTTAACTTTCTAGTTGACCGGCCGGTCGTCTGCCGGACGTCTTGCCCTTTTGATGCAAGCTACAATGCAACCCGTTGGACGAACTCGTATCAGATTGAGCAAATCAACTTTTTTTTCATCAGATTTGATGAAAAAAATAGTTTAACGTTGGAGATGCTCTAAGTGGCTTGAATATATGCCAACTTATGATTCAAATTTTCTATGGTAAGGAATTTTATTTTGTTTACTTACCATTAAAATGAATTTGTACAAGTAATTGATGTATATCCTTGCATCCTTAGGGAAAAAGATGAGTTATTATTTTGTTGTTTTTGGGACAATTAACAACCAATAAATAATTTTTAATGATAATTTTGAGAAATATTATGTATCCCAAATATTTTACTAAATATTCTACCAAACCTCTCACATGAGGTGGGACTTACACAAATTCACATGTGTATGGGTCCTACACCACGTGAGAGGTTTGATAGAATATTTAAAGTTCCTAACATAACTCGATAATTTTAAAACATTAACAATCATTTAATGCATTTATGCCTTCATAGGTAAGCAACACTAATCAAGATTTGTTTGGTAAGAGAAATTAAATGACATGACCCCCCAACCCCACTCACAAAAAAACTGCATTAAAATTTTTACAGAATCAAATACAACTTTTTTATTTTTTGGAACAAACTATAAAAAAAAAGGGGTATCTATAATAATCAAACATTGATGACATTCTTTTATCATTTTTTTTTTCAGTTTTCTATAATAAACAAATAAGAGACTAAATATGTTTAAATTAAATATTTTAATAATTTAATAGATTCAATCGATATGCTTTCATTGGTATATATACCTTCACAAGTAATCAATGATAATCAGGATTTGTTTGGTAAGAAGAATTAAATGACATGAAATCACCCTAACCCTAACCCCACACACAAGAAATTAAATGACATGACCCCCCAACCCCACTCACAAAAAAACTGCATTAAAATTTTTACAAAATCAAATACAATTTTTTTTTTTTTTGGAACAAAACTAAAAAAAAAGGGGGTGTCTATAATAATTAAACATTGATGACATTCTTCTATCAATTTTTTTTTTCTTTTCCTTTTCTAAATAAGCAAATAAGAGACTAAATATATTTAAATTAAATATTTTAATAATTTAATAGATTCAATCGATATGCTTTCATTGGTATATATACCTTCACAGGTAAGCAATGATAATCAGGATTTGTTTGGTAAAAAGAATTAAATGACATGAAATCACCCTAACCCTAACCTAACCCACACACAAGAAAAGCGCGTTAAAATTTTTATAGAATTGAATACAAATTTACTTTTTTTTTTTTTGGAAACAAAACTTAAAAAAAAAATGATACTATAATAATTAAACATTGATGACATTCTTCCATCATTTCTCCTTTTTTTTTTTTTTTTTTTTTTTTGTTTTGTATAGTAGACAAATAAGAGACTAAATATGTTTGAATTAAATATTTTAATAACTTAATAGATTCAATCGATAATTTAAGAATTAAATAGATTTTGATTTATATATTTAAGAATTGAGTAGATTCAATTGATAGTTTAAAGACTAAATAAATAATTTGACGATAATTTATGAGTAAAAAGTGTAATAAACCCGCAAAACACCCAAGAGAAGGAGCATATAGTGTGTAACGCTTATTGGAGCCTAATCCCATTAGAGCAACTCTACCATAAGAGACAAAATGGACATATTAAGCATTTTTGCTAGTAAATAGACTTTAGAAGTGATAATTCGTCTATTTTTATTTTAACACTTCACATGTAGTTAACGTCCAATGTTAGGTAAAAAATGCCTTCCTGCCATTGTGTAATGCTTATTAGAGTCTTAATCCCATTAGAGCAACTCTACCATAAGAGGCAAAATGGACATATTAAGCATTTTTGCTAGTAAATAGACTTTTTATCGGAAGTGATAATTTGTCTATTTTTATTTCAACACTTCATATGTAGTTAATGTCTAATGCTAGGTAAAAATGTCTTCTTGCCATTGTGTTGCTTGCTCCATCTCTGTTTCTAATATGTTCCAACCCATTAATCTTTGTTTATTTTATATATTTTATAAATGGAGATTGACAATCTCATGTGATAAGAAATTTTTACAATGTCCCTTCAAGTTTTATCCAAAGTTACTCATTTAAAAATAAAAAATAAAAAATGTTATTGTTGTGCAAATGTCATATCAAAGTGCTTATGTGACGTGCCACTAATTAAAATAAATAGTAGATAAAGTGATTAGGCAAAATACAGAGTCTACCTATCTTTATGTGTTTTGGAATCATGATGTAAAATTGATTAAACAACTGTTTCATGGCATTTTATTGATTTATATAATTTACATAAATTATAAGTCCACTTTTATAACATTTATATTATAAAAAAGAAACAACAAAAAACAAAACAAAATGTTGTCTATGTCTATATAAAATTAATGCCACTTGTTCACCATTAAAAAAAAAATTAAAAATAATATTAAAGCCAATAAAGTTGGGGTTATTATGTAATATGTAAATGATTTGGGTAACCTTCCAATTTCTTTCGATGACTAATTATTCAATTTGACATTGAATGCAAAGCATTGTTTTATGGTAAATGTTAACCAGTATGATTAAGACATTGTTGAGGATCGGAATTGAAGTAAGAATTATCTTGAAAATAGGTGCAAAAGTTAAAAAGTGCTTTAATTAAAATAAATAAATAAATATCAAATTCAACAAAGTTATTTTAAATTTAATAAAATATACATAGTATTCTATTCTTAAATAGTTCATATTCTTCAGTAATATGAAATTCCCTTAAGCTGATGTGGCAATTTTTCGAAACTTTTCAAGCACCATAGCTTAATTACTTGTCAACACATATCAGCCACTATTAATTCTAGGTACCAAGAAAACTTGATTAGAATTTTACCACAAAAATAAAATGGATGGTTTAGATTTAAAATTAGTATTTTGTAAGGGGAAATTATTCAATAATTTGAGAGTACCATGTGTCCATACTTCCTAACCAATTATCATTCAATATGCCCCATTATGTTCCTCAATCACTCAACATAATACCCCACCTATTCACCTTATCCACCAATCATAATGCTATGGAGTACCATGTGTCTATACTCCCGGATTACTGAATAATTACCCATTCTGTAAGTCATATACGGAATAAATCTTGTCTACATATTTCAAAGGACAATAATAATAAATAATTTTTCTAGGTCCGTATAACCAGCCACATGACACAAGTAGAAAACATACAATCCTAAAACCTCAACCAAATGGTTATCAATGTACTTGTACATTACATATGCCTTCTAAGTTACCAAAATGGTTGACCTTCTAAAATAAATCCAAGTTTTTAGGGGGTTAAATGACACTAATCATGTCCCTTGCCGGTGCTAACTATTTTACAACAATCCATCCATTCTTATTCCCACCCATGATCTGGGTTGAGTTGCTCAACCCAGATCATGGGTGAGAATGAGAATGGATGGCATGGTTCATCCGCATGACACTAAATTAGATAAAACCGCGTTAAATGCTCAAAACCAAGGAATCCACTTACGAGGCTGATCAGGAGTGTCTTTTTTAGGAGTCAAGGTTATTCTTTCGACATTAACAACAGCCCACTTGCTAAAATCAGGAGACGAAACAAGTTCCTCAAGTGCTTTCTTGGTGGAGTCCTTGGTGAATTTTTCCCACTCATCCTTTGAGAATTTTCTGCGTTCAGGGGTCTTATGGAAGCAAGAATAGTGAGTCTCTGAATCCGACAGTTGACTTGGTGGTGTCCTGATTAAGCCTGAGGGATTCATAGCAAATGTGAAAAAGTAAGCCAAACAAATTCTTGAACTCATAAGACGAATCACAGACAAGAAGCATACATTGGATGAGACTATTGGAAGTAGCCTTTGTGAAATGTCTGGATCTTGGCGTCAGGAAGTCAAAGTTGTCGGGCTAAGAGTGCTGGCTATTGGTTGGGTTGTGATCCTCAGTCAAAAGCTGCAGGTTAGATCTGTTAGATCTGTTGGGTAGCTGTGGGTTGATCTACTGCTAAAACTCTGCTGTGTGTGTGCGGGCTAAAGCCTTTTCTTTGGTCTGCTACTGGTGCATTTAGTGTGTATGGATGTTAATTGGTGGAGTGCTCTGTTGTTGTGCTGCTGTGCTGAATTTTGGAAGGCTTCACTGCTGTGTTGCTGCGGGGTTTGGGTGATTTGGATGCCTTGTTCTGTTTCAGATATGGGCTATGCTCCAAGATGGTGGATTCATCCCAACTGGTTTATGTCTTCAGGCTGGTATCTTGTCTTCAGTCTGCTTCTGGTGCAATCAGAGCTTATTGGCAGAGTTTATGGAGGTTGATTGGTCATTGAATGGATATTTGTGTTTGAATGGCAGAGCCTTAGGTCCTAGTATGTTACACTTAGCTACTGGTGCAACCACAGTGACTTTCTGGGCTGGTTTTGTCACTGATGTGTAATGTTTTTGTTGCCTTGTTGCTTTTGTTTGTTTGTTCCGCTATGTTTGTTGGTTTCTCTCCAACTTATAGCCTCGAGTGTGTGCTAGCAGATGATTTTGTGTGCGTTTAGGTGCCAACCTAGTTGGGATCCAATCGTTTCACTGTGATGCTTTTTGCACCCTCTTCTTTATTGATGTAAATTATCATACTCGTTATGTTTTCCATCAATAAAGCTTCTCTTTTGCCGATCAAAAAAAAAAAAAAATCTAGGACATTTGAAGGGGAACAAATAAAAGATGTTAATTCTGATGGATGGAACAAGACCAAACAAACTTCCAAAATTGGAAAAAGGACAATAAAAATTATGAGAGAGATGGAACCTGAAGAATCATAACAGAAGCAATAATCCGGATGGACCGTTTGCGAACGACCCAGAAACCCAACCAAGCTCCTGCTAGGACAAGAAAAACCAACAGAAACATTGCCAGCTGCAGTATACAAGCACTGCATCAGTTAGAACTAGAGTTCTTGGAATATAAATTACTTAATAAGTGCAGAAAATTGTCCATGACACCAGATATGCATAAAGCAGTAACAAGTAGTACACCCTTTTTTTGCGTGAACCAAAAAAAGGAAAAAATTACAAAGCTGGATAGAGAAAACAAAAGATTTGAAGGAGGTAGGAAATCTAAAGGAATACTAAGTATTTAAATAAATACAGAAAATTTCCAACTTCTTTCAAGTTTTTAGGGTAGTGTTCCCCATATGTATAATTATAAATGATTGGTCCTTGTAAAATTCTAGAAATATTCATCCAGATTGTCAAGAAAATCAAGGTTTATATCTTATTTTTGGCATAAATAAAGCTATGTCACAGCAAAATTAATATTCAACAATTTATGACATATATTTGTAGTATTGCAGAAGTTCAATTCTAAATAGTCAATAAAAGAAAACAATAGAAACACAAATAAAAACATTGGAGAATTATATTAAGCATGGTGAATTGTTCTCCAGAACCAAGGGTGACTTCCACACGATGACAGTTAAAGAAGGCTGGTCAAGCATGTTGCAAAGAAAATATATCTAATGTAGGCACTGTCAGAACATTTCTTTTATAAGAAATAATATTTTATTGAAGAAAAAGCATAAAGGAAATGCCACTCACACAAGGCAAAAGACCTATAGACTCCCTCGTGTATCAAAAGGGTCTACAAAATCTAATAATTGGTTGAAGTTGAAAGAGGGGCTACTTATTCCCGACTCCCAACCATTAAAAAATCTCATAAAAGAACTCTTAAGCCTATACGAAGGAGCTTCAAAATCATAAAAGATCTATGTTCCCCCAAATTATTCACATAATGCATAAAGGAATCAAACACCACAGCATCAGCACACACTCTATAAAGAGATCTTTGGCTTAATATGAGCAGCATCACACTATAATTTATAAATCAATCTCTGCTTGTTAGAAGAGGTGTAGGCATACATACAGACCTTACACACAGGATTATACATGTCTTCGCTGATTCCCATCTCTGTAAGAACTGAACGCAATAATCTTGGCAAGTAGCGGAGGTGAAAAGAACCCAACCCAACCTGAACAAAACGACAGTCAGACAAATCTCTCCAACCTATTATACATTAATAAAGAAGGCAAACTGATGTAGGATGAATACTCACAATAGATGAGTACACAAAAATTGCAACCGAGTTCTTTCGACCTGTTGGGAGAAGCTTCATCCGCTGTCAATAATGCATGACATGTATAAGAAAAGAATAAAGAAACATAAGGAGAAAAAAATAAAGAATTGAAATACGAGCGTGACTAATACTATAGCTGTCAGAATTATGAAAAACTACTTAGCTAAGAAATTAACAGAGCCTTGATGCAGCAAGTTACAACTTCGTTCGGAGTACAATTGGTGCCAGAATTATAAAAATAACATAAAATAAAATAAGTCATTTCAACACTGTACATGAGACTATCGAAATCACTTTGACAGCATAAGATGCCATACCTTGCCAATGAAATTTATAGGCAACTATGGTTTAGATAGTTCTTAGTATGGTAAATAAATTTGCCCCCACTGTAAGTTTGAAATAATTGCAGTAACCCGCAGCAACCCCCAGTGATGTTTCTACATAAGACTGAACTCCCAAGGTAATTATAAATTACCACATCGTCCACACCCCCTCCTCCTTTTAGTCAATGTTCAATTATCTGCACAAAAATTAATGGGTATCTAATTTCTTAATACAATGCAATGATTTTACCCTTCAATGACTTTTTGACTACAAAATGACAATTATAACATCATTCTAAAACCTTGCTTACTTTGCCTAATCCCCTTTTTTGTTCTCTATGATCCTTCATATCTGGGAATGGCATAATACAAGAGTATCGAAGTTATTTCATCAAATTGTTTCTTAACCAAAATTAGTGATTAGCAGATTAGGGCATAAGCATCATTGCCTACTTCCATTGGAAGCAAACTAATGGAGGGCAAGTATTTGATAATTTTAAGATGCATAAAAGAACAGAGCAATTTCTAAAATGAAAGGCGAGATGCCTACAGTTTTCTGAAGTCTCAAGAGAGGTGTTTAAAAGTCCCATGAATTTAAATAGATGATGGACTGTTAGGGAATATGACTACGAAATAGAGATGAAAATCATAATATAAATGAATAGAAATTTGAAAAAAAGAAAAAAAAAAAAGAAAAAAAGTGATCAACCTGAAAAAGGACCACCAATGTCACAAGGATGATCCAAACAGCCATCGCACTGCTGTAGCAGAGGACTGAAGAGTTGCTCAAAGAAGAGGCCAATGTCGTGATAAAATATAATGCGATATGAGAAAAATTCGGCAGATCAAATCAAAAAATAAGATGAGTTGCCAGAAGAATGAAAAAAATTGTTTTGGTTTACCTATGAATAAGGTAGACCCTTGTATTTATAATCAAATAATATTACAAAATAAGAAACAAAGATGAAAAATGTATTAAATATTACTACCATAATTATACACTACCATAATTACAATATCACTATTTCCTAATTCCAACACTACCATAATTATAATATTACTATTTCCTAATTATAATATTATAATATTACTATTTCCTAATTCCAACACAATATTTTTGAAAATTAAATCTTTTATTTTTTGTATTTTTTAAATTTTTTTGTATTTTTAAATTTTTTTTTTTAGATATATCCAATTTGAATACATTTAAAAAGCATAAAATTTGTGAAAAAAACTTCAAAAGATTCACCAAATACAACAACTATATATAAAAAATAAAAAATTCAATAGATGTTCATATTTTGTTGTATTCAATGAATTTTTAAAAAAAAATTTGTACGAATTATATATTTTTTAAGTATATCAAGATTAAGTGGATCTAAAAAGTTTTTAAAAAAATACAATGCAATATGAGAAAAATTCTGCAGATCAAATCAAAAAATAAGATAACTGAGTTGCCAAAAGGATGAAAAGAATTGTTTTGGTTTACCTATGAATAAGGTAGACCCTTGTATTTATAATCAAATAATATTACAAAATAAGAAAGAAAGATGAAAAATGTATTAAATATTACTACCATAATTATACACTACCATAATTACAATATCACTATTTCCTAATTCCAACACTACCATAATTATAATATTACTATTTCCTAATTATAATATTATAATATTACTATTTCCTAATTCCAACACAATATTTTTGAAAATTAAATTTTTTATTTTTTGTATTTTTAAAATTTTTTTTTAGATATATCCAATTTGAATTCACTTAAAAAGCATAAAATTTGTGAAAAAAACTTCAAAAGATTCACCAAATACAAAAACTATATATAAAAAATAAAAAATTCAATAGATGTTCATATTTTGTTGTATTCAATGAATTTTTAAAAAAAAAATTTGTACGAATTATATATATTTTTTAAGTATATCAAGATTAAGTGGATCTAAAAAGTTTTTAAAAAAATACAATGCGATATGAGAAAAATTCTGCAGATAAAATCAAAAAATAAGATAACTGAGTTGCCAAAAGGATGAAAAGAATTGTTTTGGTTTACCTATGAATAAGGTAGACCCTTGTATTTATAATCAAATAATATTACAAAATAAGAAACAAAGATGAAAAATGTATTAAATATTACTACCATAATTATACACTACCATAATTACAATATCACTATTTCCTAATTCCAACACTACCATAATTATAATATTACTATTTCCTAATTCCAACACAATATTTTTGAAAATTAAATTTTTTATTTTTTGTATTTTTTAAATTTTTTTGTATTTTTTTAATTTTTTTTAGATATATCCAATTTGAATACACTTAAAAAGCATAAAATTTGTGAAAAAAACTTCAAAAGATTCACCAACTACAAAAACTATATATAAAAAATAAAAAATTCAATAGATGTTCATATTTTGTTATATTCAATGAATTTTTAAAAAAACATTTGTACGAATTATATATATATATATATATATTAAGTATATCAAGATTAAGTGAATCTAAAAAGTTTTTAAAAAAATATAATGCGATATGAGAAAAATTCTGCAGATCAAATCAAAAAATAAGATAACTGAGTTGCCAAAAGGATGAAAAGATTTGGTTTGGTTTACCTATGTATGAGGTAGACCCTTGTATTTATAATCAAATAATATTACAAAATAAGAAACAAAGATGAAAAATGTATTAAATATTACTACCATAATTATACACTATCATAATTACAATATCACTATTTCCTAATTCCAGCACTACCATAATTATAATATTACTATTTCCTAATTATAATATTATAATATTACTATTTCCTAATTCCAACACAATATTTTTGAAAATTAAATTTTTTATTTTTTGTATTTTTTAAATTTTTTTGTATTTTTTAAATTATTTTTAGATATATCCAATTTGAATACACTTAAAAAGCATAAAATTTGTGAAAAAAACTTCAAAAGATTCACCAACTACAAAAACTATATATAAAAAATAAAAAATTCAATAGATGTTCATATTTTGTTGTATTCAATGAATTTTAAAAAAAAAATTTGTACGAATTATATATATATTTTAAGTATATCAAGATAAAGTGGATCTAAAAGTTTTTAAAAAAATATAATGCGATATGAGAAAAATTCTGCAGATCAAATCAAAAAATAAGATAACTGAGTTGCCAAAAGGATGAAAAGAATTGTTTTGGTTTACCTATGAATGAGGTAGACCCTTGTATTTTTAATCAAATAATATTACAAAATAAGAAACAAGGATGAAAATGTATTAAATATTTCTACCATAATTATACACTACCATAATTACAATATCACTATTTCCTAATTCCAGCACTACCATAATTATAATATTACTATTTCCTAATTATAATATTATAATATTACTATTTCCTAATTCCAACACAATATTTTTGAAAATTAAATTTTTTTTTTGTATTTTTTAAATTTTTTTGTATTTTTTAAATTTTTTTTTAGATATATCCAATTTGAATACATTTAAAAAGCATAAAATTTGTGAAAAAAACTTCAAAAGATTCACCAAATACAAAAACTATATATAAAAAATAAAAAATTCAATAGATGTTCATATTTTGTTGTATTCAATGAATTTTTAAAAAAAAATTTGTACGAATTATATATATTTTTTAAGTATATCAAGATTAAGTGGATCTAAAAAGTTTTTAAAAAAATACAATGCAATATGAGAAAAATTCTGCAGATCAAATCAAAAAATAAGATAACTGAGTTGCCAAAAGGATGAAAAGAATTGTTTTGGTTTACCTATGAATAAGGCAGACCCTTGTATTTATAATCAAATAATATTACAAAATAAGAAAGAAAGATGAAAAATGTATTAAATATTACTACCATAATTATACACTACCATAATTACAATATCACTATTTCCTAATTCCAACACTACCATAATTATAATATTACTATTCCTAATTATAATATTATAATATTACTATTTCCTAATTCCAACACAATATTTTTGAAAATTAAACTTTTTATTTTTTGTATTTTTTAAATTTTTTTGTATTTTTTTATTTTTTTTAGATATATCCAATTTGAATACACTTAAAAAGCATAAAATTTGTGAAAAAAACTTCAAAAGATTCACCAAATACAAAAACTATATATAAAAAATAAAAAATTCAATAGATGTTCATATTTTGTTGTATTCAATGAATTTTTAAAAAAAAAATTTGTACGAATTATATATATTTTTTGTAACGCCCTCAAAGTAAACCCATAATATTCACAATATTAACATGCATTGATTAAGAAAAACAAAACATTATTCCATTCATCAGAGTAATCTTATTAAAAGACATTACATGTAATAACGAAAGTAAATGCCCTACGGGCTTACATTTTTCCAAACCAACACTTATTAATTTTTTATTACACCAATTAGGGTTTTTCCCCCTTTTTTCAAAATCAACCCTAAGATTCAAATATCTCAATTTTACATACCACATGTGTTATTTAATAGATGAAAAACCCCCTTTTCAAATTATAAAACAAACCCTAATTTCCCAAAATTTCCACATGACACCAACATATCAAAATACCAAAACTTAGGACAAAACCTATAGTATGGAGTAGGAAATCCCTACCTCGAAGTGAAGAACTCGAATGGAGAAGATGACCAAAATGCAAAGTGCTCCAAACCGCCAAACGTTCAGATTAAAACGAAGCCCTCAACCCCCTCTATCTTTTTAATAAAGAGCCTAGGGTAGAAACACCCTAAAAATAGATGAAACCTAAGAGAGAAGGTGAGTGGAGGGAGAGAGAAACGGCCCTAGGGTTCTGAAATCAAAAAGAGGATGAAAAAAGTGTTTTAAAAACCGCTGCTGCCTATTTAAACATGACAGGCTCGCTCGAGCGAAGTATTGGTCGCTCGAGCGACCAGACACAAGAAAGCCTCGATCGAGCAAAGAAAGTCTCGCTCGAGCCAAGAATGCAATGCTTCAGGTCTGCAACCCAGAAGCACGCTCGAGCGACAGAATGCTCGCTCGAGCGAAGAAAAGCTAGCTCGAGCGAATAAACACAGCTCTCAGGTCTATACTAGACGCAATCGCTCGCTCGAGCGAAGAAACCCTGGCTCGAGCCACCAGACACAAAATTCTACTCTCGCTCGAGCGACCAAACCCTCGCTCGAGCGAAGGTCCAAAAATCTGGACAGCAACACTTGGTTTCCAAACCCAACCAACCTGTAACAAACCTGCCCAACACATCCTATAACTCAAAATGAGAAATTAAGGGCGACAACAACAATTATATAATGATAGGATCCACGGAACCTAAGTCCGGATACAACAACCAAATGGGAAAAGACCGGGGTCGCTATAACCTCCCCCCCTTAAAGAATTTCGTCCCCGAAATTAAGTATAAGTTTTTCAAAAACAGGTTTTTCTCATATTCCAACAATATGACAATTCAATAATAAACAACTTGACCCAATACCGGTCATTTCATCTCTTATCAAGAGGCATTTCACAATATATATAAATATATCAACCTGCATTATCAATATGCAATTTCCTTTCAATTTCAACAGTTTTCATATGCGTGATTCCCATTTCCATATCATATTCAATTTCATGATATAACTCCAATTCTACAATATATTCAACATATATAAATGTTACATTCAACTTCCATATTGAGGCAAGCTCCATAACATACTTTCATTAAACCAAAACATTTTCAATGTTTTACAACTTAAGACATATATAAAGCTCTTAAGTCCAACAATATTACGAAATCTAAATACAAGATTGCATATCAACAAACATGTTCGGATATTTCTCGCGGACTTCCAACTCACGTTCCCAAGTGGCTTCCTCCACCCCGTGCTGTTTCCACAGAACCTTTACCAAAGGGATGGTCTTGCCTCGCAAAACTTGATCCCGCCTATCCAAGACCCGAACCGGTCTCTCCTCATACGAGACATCCTCGTCAACCTCTAAGTCGGTCCAATCCAACACGTGCGATGGATCCGGCTCATACTTCTGAAGCATACTCACATGAAATACGTCATGAACTCCGGATAACTGCGGTGGCAAAGCTAAACGATAGGCAGCCTCGCCAATCCTCTCAAGGATCTCAAAAGGACCAATAAACCGAGGGGACAACTTCTCACTCTTCCCAAACCTCATCAATCCCCGCCTAGGTGATATTTTTAGAAAGACATGATCACCCACTTCAAACACCAAAGGTCTCCTCCTACGGTCAGCATACGATTTCTGACGACTCTGGGCTGTAATAAGCCTCCTACGGATAAGCTCAACTTTCTCCGTCGTTTCCCTCACCAACTCCGGACCCAACAAAGGTGCATCACCCACCTCGGCCCAACAAACTGGAGACCTACACGGTCGGCCATACAAGGCCTCAAACAGTGCCATACCGATACTAGACTGAAAACTGTTGTTGTAGGCAAACTCCACTAAAGGCAAGTGCCTCTCCCACGACCCACTGAAATCAAGAACACAACCCCGAAGCATATCCTCAAGGATCTGAATGGTACGCTCGGACTGCCCGTCAGTCTGAGGATGATAAGCCGTGCTAAAGGTCAACTTAGTGCCTAAGGCACTCTGCAAACTCTGCCACAACCTAGCAGTAAAACTAGGGTCTCTATTCGAGACGATCGTCACTGGGACCCCGTGCAATCTCACTATGTCCCGAATGTACAAGTCAGCAAGATGATCTATCGAATCTCTCATGCGCATAGGAATGAAGTGCGCCGACTTAGTCAACCGGTCTACAACCACCCAAATAGCATCACTACCCCGCTGAGTCCTCGGAAGACCTACAACGAAGTCCATAGTGACATGCTCCCACTTCCACTCGGCAATAGGCAAGGGTTGTAACAAACCCGCTGGCCTCTGATGCTCGGCCTTTACTTGCTGACAAGTAAGGCACTTGGAGACGAAAGCTGCCACATCTCTCTTCATACCCCGCCACAAAAACTGGCGACCTAAATCCCGATACATCTTAGTGCCCCCATGGATGCACCGCAAGGCGTGAATGATGAAACTCTCGGAGTACCTCCTCTCGGCAAGACTCCGATACAAACAGACGGTCTCGGTATCTCACACTCAAGTCGGGATACACCGTCAAACCCTTCTCAACCTTCCCACTGGAGATCTTCTCTCGGAGGGATTCCACTTCAAGGTCACCTCTCTGTGCCTCTAACACTCGAGTCACAAGTGTAGGCTGCGCAACAACAGAAAACAAGGCTACAGCCTCAATGGATTCGCCCAGAAGCAAATCAAACTTCCAAAGTGCACCCAACATCTCCCATTCCCGAATGGCTATACTAGCTATGTCACCAACAGATTTCCTGCTAAGGGCATCGGCCACCACATTGGCCTTTCCCGGATGATAGTGCAACTCGAAGTCATAATCCTCAATGAACTCCATCCACCTCCTCTGCCTCAAGTTCAAGTCTTTTTGTGTAAACAGATATTTCAGACTCTTATGATCCGAGAATACCTCGAATCTCTCACCATAAAGGTAGTGCCTCCAGATTTTCAAGGCAAAGATCACTGCTGCTAACTCTAGGTCATGTGTAGGGTAATTCTTCTCATGAATTTTCAACTGACGTGAGCCATAAGCTACTACTTTCCCCTCTTGCATCAACACACAACCCAAACCCTCTCGTGAATCATCACAATAAACCGCGTAACCCAATCCTCTCTCCGAAATAATCAAGACTGGAGCGGTGGTCAATCTAACTTTCAATTCTTGGAACGACTTTTCACAAGTCTCACTCCATACAAATTTGACTCCCTTCCGAGTCAATCTAGTCAACGGTGAAGCTAACCTGGAGAAATCCTTCACAAACCGGCGATAGTACCCAGCTAATCCCAGAAAACTGCGGATCTCAAACACACTCTTAGGCTGTGCCCAATCTTGCACTGCCTCTATCTTGGATGTATCAACAGACACCCCTTCCCTGGAAACTACATGGCCTAAAAACTTCACCTCTTCTAGCCAGAACTCACATTTCCCAAACTTAGCATAAAGCTTATGGGCTCTAAGTAACTCAAGCACCACTCGCAAGTGTTCCTCGTGCTCCTCCTCCGAAGGTGAATAAATCAGGATGTCGTCTACGAAAACGACTACAAAACGATCTAAGAATTCCCGGAAGATCCGGTTTATCAAATCCATAAACACTGCCGGTGCATTGGTGAGCCCAAATGGCATCACCAGAAACTCATAGTGGCCATACCACGTACGGAATGCCGTCTTCGGAATATCCTCTTCCCTGACTCTTAACTGATGGTAACCCTATCTCAAATCTATCTTAGAGAAATAACGGGAACCCTTCAACTGATCGAACAGATCATCTATACGAGGCATAGGGTACTTATTCTTAACCGTAGCCCGATTCAACTTCCGGTAATCAATACACAGTCTCAAAGCACCACCTTTCTTCTTAGCAAAGAGGGGCGGTGCTCCCCACGGTGAAACACTAGGACGTATATAGCCCTTATCTAACAATTCCTGGAGTTGAATCTTCAACTCAACTAACTCGGCTGGGGCAAAATGATAAGGTGCCATAGAAATTGGCGCCGTGCCGGGCACTAGATCAATAGAGAACTCAATCTCTCGATAAGGTGGTAAATCTACGAGGTCCTCGGGAAAAACATCCGAATACTCACAAACCACCCTCGGCAATACAATCTGGGTCTCATCACACTCACCACTCTCAAAGCTAACAAGTAGACCACTAAGCTCACTCCGCCCTCGCGGATCATACCCCGGTGGCAAAACACTACCAACCCGGTCCCTCAAGAAATGGAAACACTCCCCGCTCACGGTACAACAAGTGACCCTCTGGCGGTAGCAATCAATAACT
Organism: Camellia japonica; assembly: GCA_030407325.1. Classification (NCBI taxonomy): domain Eukaryota; kingdom Viridiplantae; phylum Streptophyta; class Magnoliopsida; order Ericales; family Theaceae; genus Camellia; species Camellia japonica. Next base: position 30,810,088 of record JAPPVO010000016.1, on the reverse strand, counting down.
GCTCGGTATGACGATAACCAGTCCATACCCAAAATAACATCAAAGCCCTCATGGGCATAACTACAAAAGGAAACGGAAGCCTATGATCGGTGACCTCTATATCACAACTCCTAACACCTTGTTTCAAGATCAATTCACCCCCAAGGGATAACACTACACAAATAGGATATGCTAACTGTGCTAACTCCAACTCCAAAACAGATGCAAATGCAGCAGACACAAAGGAATGAGATGCACTCGTATCAATCAATACACTAGCAACCGAATTGCAAAACAAGAAGGTATCTCTCACAACTGATGAAGCCGGTACAAGAGCCTGCGCGGTAATAGCATACACGTGCCCAGACGGTCTCTGATCAATCTGCTCACCCCTAGGAGCATAAGACTGCTGCACAGACTGGGACGATGAAGCCCCCTGATTGGCCCTCGAGGCCTGAATAGACTGAGCTGGCTGATGACTCTGAGTCTGCCTCAAACTAGATGCACCAGATGTGCCACTCAACTGTGGGCAAAACCTCTTAGTGCCCTGCCTGACCACACTGATAACACGAGAGCGGCTGGCCTCTACCCTGACTCTGGCTCTGAGATCGAGCCGAAGATGACGCTGCTCTCTGTCCTCCTCCCTTCTACAGGCAAGCTGGAGACTTGTGGCCCAGCTGACCACACTTGAAACAGGTAATGTCTCCCTGGCTGCCTTTCCCAGAACTAGCACTCGGCACAGGAAAAGTCGATCTAGAAAAGCTACCCTGAAACTGCTGAGGGTTAAAACCCTTTTGTCTCCTACCATCACTCTGTCCATCTTGACTCCTCTTGGAGCCTTTCTGCCCCTCCTCCTCCTCCTGCATCATGATCTCCGTATGGGCTGCAGCATCAACCAGACGCCCATAATCTCGAATCATAGTCCCTACAACTCTCAACTTGAGGCTGCGCCTCAACTTCTTCTCGAACTCAATACAACGGCATTCCTCAGACGCCACCAACTCAGGTGCAAACCTGGACAAGCTAGTAAATGCAGCCTCAAATTTGGCCACTGAAGAACTGTTCTGCTTAAGCTGGCAGAACTGATCTCTCAAACTCTCCTTAACAGCTGGAGACAAGAACTTCTCCTGGAAAGCGTCAACAAAAGCCTTCCAAGTCCCTCCTATACGACTCTTTGTGAACTTCCACCACTGACCCGCATCCCCCTTAAGCTGGAAAGATGCCAAGGTCACCTTCAGTGCCCCGTCTTCAATGCCTAGCATCTCAAACGTCTTCGTTGTCTGTTCGAGCCATTCATCTGCCTTAAGTGGTTCTTTAGGATCACCCAAAAATTCGTCCGGGTTAGACTAGAAGAACTCCCTCTTCAGGAAAGAAGGCCCTGCATCTGCAACATGAACTTGGGCCTGATTCTCAGCTCTGAGAATGCCTACTGACTCCCTGAATGCCCTGCTATCTCTCGGGCCAAAGCGCCCATAGCCTCCTGACCTACCAGCTCGGCCACATTGGCCTGGTCAACTCCCTCCTGCACTACCGGAATCTCACCCGGTATAGGCACTTCCTGCCTACCATGTCTACCACGCCTACCACGTCCTCGTCCTCGTCCTGACATCCTAATAAAAGTAACAAAGACGTTAGCACTTTACTAAATGTGCCAAAATTATAACACTCGCGTCCTAATGCAGTGGACAACAATAATTCATTCCACGTAAGCACATAATCACATAAGCACCTACGAATTTCATTCCTGGATAATGACAGTCCCGAGGCGTCACTAAAGTTCCGGTTGGAAACAACATTGATCAAGTGCCTTTCCAACAAGACTTTCAGAAACTCAAGGGTCCAATCAACATCCTAGAAACTACATTCCATACCCACATAATCACATAAACATGTTATCATATAAGCATATAACAGTACAGCTAAGTCTCTATCAAGCGAGACGAACCCATTGTGATACTAATCACTTCCCACGTACCCAAAGTATTCGAACCCGGTACGCTCTGATACCAAGTTGTAACGCCCTCAAAGTAAACCCATAATATTCACAATATTAACATGCATTGATTAAGAAAAACAAAACATTATTCCATTCATCAGAGTAATCTTATTAAAAGACATTACATGTAATAACGAAAGTAAATGCCCTACGGGCTTACATCTTTCCAAGCCAACACTTGGACACAAAAGTATGAGTACTAACTCATTTACACATTAAGCCCTAGGCTTGAGTTTACATGTAACATCAAAATAAAACAAAATAAACAACTAATCTAAACAGAGTCTTCAACTCCAAATCCATCCAAGCTAAGTCCTTGGAGGTAGCATATCACCTGAACCTGAAAATGATGTTCCCGTATAGGGTGAGCCACAGCCCAGTAGAAATATACTAAACCAAATATAAGCATTGAATAAAGCAATAGCATTCAATAGATGGACTACACAAAATATCAGTTTCATCATCATACAGTTTTATGACACTAATGTCCATGACACGTTTCACTTTCCATTATTTATTCAACTTTCCATTTATACAAATATGGCTCAGAACCTGGCCAAATAACTCAACAGAGATTACATCTCTTATTAACAATATTTCCAATTCAATTGGGATAACTGTAGACACCCCATTTTTGATCGTTTTAAGACTTGAACGCGACTGATGGTTTACATGGTGGGGAAAGGTGTGCAGGGGAAAGGTTCAGTTTCTTCGGCAATGAGAGAGTCAAATCTCAACTTCATACCCCTGTTCTAGACCAAAACAATCTTGATCAAAAGAGTTTAGTCTTAAAACCCTCTCTTTCAAAACGTTTTTGAAATAAAGTTTTTACGATGTTCCGAGGCTCACATTTTGTCAAACGTTGCGCTTTTCGGTAAACCGAGCGAGGACAAAGTGGAAATGAACGAAAGAGAGATGAAATCTTTGAAAAAAATCTTTCAAAACACCTTACTTAGGGGTTTGGAGTTGAAGAAAAGAGGAGAAGAGGGAAGAAATCCAGTTGGGGGAGAAAATGGGCATGAACCGTTAAAAAAGAGTCGAACAGCCCTCACCGAATCGGGCCTATTCATTTGCATACTTGGAATCAAGCTATAAGGCCACCACCGTTGGAAATAAGACTTCCGGGGCTTCATTTTTCACTCAAGAATCTCCTAAATCCAATTCCGGACGGGGGAGATATAGTTGATTGAAGTAGGGCATCACTCTGGTTGGACCGAATCTGCGCGGCTTCACCAAAACAGGCATAATGTTTTCCACAGGAGGAATTGTAATGCAAGGTATGCGCCATTGGAAAGCTAACTTCCGGGGCTTCAATTTGGACACTTGAACGGCCACCATTGGACTTCTCTAGCACTGGCCGGCCACCTTTCTTTCCGGAAGACCCATTTTTTGTCCTGAAAAGTAGCAGGCAGGCCAGAAAGGCCAGAAAAAGTAGCAGGCCAGCCAGTGAAAAGTAGCAAGCCGGCCACTTACCTAATTGGATGACCTTTTTTTCCCTTTTGAGCTGGCCGGCCATAACCCTCCTCCCAAGTGTGTTCCAGCCATGTATTTTGTTTTGCACATCACCCATGTCCGAGGGTTTGGCCTTTTGGGGGGAAAACTTGAATTAGTTTTTCCCCCCCATTTTTCCCTCTCTTTTCCACTCTTGTGCCTATATAACCACCCCCCAGCCCTTGTTTGAGGGGTTAGAAATTTTGGTTTAAGCCTCTTGCATCAAATCTCTCTCCCTCTCTACTCCAAGCACCAAAACTCTTCAAATCCTACACCATTTTACACTACACCTCATAGCACAAGGCCTCCATACTCCATACCAGCAACTTGAGGCTGTTTTTCAGAGCTTAGGAGCACCCAAACTTGGTCCAAAGGCTGTCAAAGATTGGTTCTTCAAGGGTAAGTCTTCTCCTCTTTTTGGCCCTATTTTTTCATACAATCTAAGCCATTCTTGCTTACACTTTTGGGCTCCGACCCTAACTAAAAATAGCATTTTTTTGAGCTCTTTTTCATGTTTGTTTAAGGGCCTCTCACTGTTTGAGGCTTCCTTTTTGCACTTGCTTTTTTACCTCTCTTGTATGCCTATTTCTTGTGTAGTATTTTTGGCCTATGTATAAACTGTTTTGAGCTCTGTCATAAACTGAAAAGTGGCTTATTTTGAGCCCTTATTCAACATTATTGAAGGGCTCTTCACTGTTTGAGGCTTCCTTTTGTCACTTGCCTCTTTATCTCTCTTTTGGCCTTATTTTTGCATGTTTTGTTAGCCCCTTGTGCTTGTATTTTTGGGCTCTGGTCCGAACTGTAAATAGCCTTATTTTGACCCCCTCTTCATGTTTGATCAAGGGACTTTTGCTGTTTGAAGCTTCCTTTTTGCTCTTTGTGTTTAAACCTCTTTTTAGGCCTTATTTTGCATAGTATTTTAAGCTTGCATGTGTACTGTATTGGGCTTTGTCACTAACTGTAAAATACCATGTTTTGGGCCCCTCTTCAACTTTGTTGAAGGGCCCTCCTCTGTTTGAGGCCAGAAACCATCACTTGCTTCTTTGTCTCCCTTTTGGCCCATTCTTGCATAGTAGTTTAGCCATACTTGTGTTTGTTTTCGTGGCTTGTTGTAAACTGTGAAGTGCTTCATTTTGAGCCCCTCTTAAACTTTGTTGAAGGGCTCTTGGCCATTTAGGATCAGCAGCTGCTACTTGCTTCATTATCTCTCTTTCGGGGCCATTTTTGCACGTTGGTTTAGCCCTATTTGTGTTCACTGTTTGGCCTTGCTTAAAACTGTAAATATGCTTGTTTTGGGGCTTTCTTGATTCTGTCTCCATACTTCATGTTCAAATAATGCATGCATTGCATAGCCATAGGCCATTCATGTGCCTAATTTCATATTTCGGGATTCATTTCATGCATCGGGTGCCATTTTGCCATGCTTCGGGGCTGTTTTGCATCACTTTTTGCTACTGAAATTTGCATGCTAGTATGCCATATTCCATGCCTTGTCATGCCTTGTTAGAGTGGCATTCCGTGCCTTAGGTTCGGTCCTCGGTTTGCGTGCACGCGTGCACGCATCTCGAGTGTTTCATTTTCACCTAATGGCCTCCTATGTGAGTGTGGCTAAGGTCCACTTGTGTTGGTGTAAGTCCATTATGCATTGTGTATGCCATTTCATTTCATAGCATTGTGTATGCTAGGTTGTATGTTAGCGCATTGTGTATGCCATGTTACCTCGTGCATCGTGTATGCCATTTCATAGTATTGTGCATGTTAGGTTGTATATTAGTTGCATTCATGCATGTCATGCATATTGCATTGTGTTTGGGATAGGAGTTAGCCCGAGCATGGGAAACGAGGGACGTTTCGTACTCCGAGTGATGGAACGTGTCTCAATTCCCAGTCACCGACACTTCGGATGATCCATGATGGAGTTAGGTCTTAGTTGTATTTTCACGTGCATTCATTCCATATTGAGTTGTGCAATTCGACTCCTCGGCCATCATGCATCGAGATGCATGATTGGTGGCACGAGGATCGAGGCATGCATACATTTGTGAAAATACATTGCCATGCCTCTTTCCTGCTCTCTATTGCAGCAAAACAAGAATCAGCAGCCTTCCGGAGCTTGGCACGCATTCCAAGGATAAGTGCAAACAGAGGCTAACTGGGGCATCGCCATGGATTTCCGCGCAAGGGCAACCCGGAAATGCATCATTCATCATCTGGAGAAGAGTCAAGGCAGTCCCTAGCTTGCATGCTAATTTAATGCTTTCCTAGTTAAATTTGTTAATTAATTAGGGTTTTGTACATATTTGGACTGTATTACTTATTCGGACTGTATTTATTCGGGACTGTATATTATTCTTTCGGACCCTCTGTGCGAGGGCAATGTTGTAATAAGTGTGCGTGCGTGTGATGTATGTCTTCCAACCCCACGTCTTTCTTCCATTTTATTTACCAGCTTATGATGGTTAGATTAGGGCATGTTTCAATTAGCATACAGTATGATAACATGTTTGCATTCATTCATCTGTCTTGCATGCACTAGGCTCGGCGCATCATACTAACTGCATTTGTACTTCAATTCTAAGTTGAATACATGTTAGCTGTAGCATTTCATACGCCATGTTTAGAATAGCCGAGCCTGCTATAGTTGCATTTTTGCATGTGTTGCATTAGGCATTTCTGTATATTTAGGATCATTCATGGATTTCTAATCGGTTTCTGTTTTGGCTTGGAGTACTCGGTGAGTTTTATGCTTTAGCATCTTTGCACGCATGTGAGTGACTGCCATGAATAGCATGCTTACCATGAGGCTAACTGCTTATGTGATATAACTGCTTGAATGCTTGTGGGTGAAGGTTGGGTTGTTTAGATTGGAACAAATCATCAACTGTTTGTTTTAAGCCCACTAGATAGTGGCAAAAACATGTTTTCTAAGCCCACGTCTTAGCCTACCTGCGGGTAGCACCATCAAACCATCTTTCAAAAACAAACATGAAATGTTTTGTTCCAATTTAGACAACCTGATCTATACTTGTATGCTGTGCGCATCACATAGTAAATCTAGGCTAATAACCGGAATAAGAGCACACAAAGTTTTCAAAACTAGATATCATGGTTAGTAGAGGCCGATCTTTGATCGGGCGAGCGGGGGTGCTCACGAAGTGACCTTCCCCAATCGTACCCAAGTTCCCGAGCCGAGGCAACTTTGGTGATGACGGACACGTAGCCTTAGGCAACGAGTCAGGGTTTCCTAAATTTTCGAAAATAAAATATTTAGGTGGCGACTCTGTATCTGGCAAAGCAGTCCATGTTTGGCACTTCTTTCAAAAATCTGTTTTCTCAAAACGATTTGCCGAATTTGGACTCTTTGGTTCAAGATTAAGAACCGTGACAAAAATCGAGTCCGAGCTGTAGCGAGGTCCCCCCGCGGGCTTGTTTACAGTTTCTGGCGACTCCGCTGGGGATTTAGATAACTTGACTCGAACTCATGATATCTAGTTTTGACTGCACTTGTGTGTTTCTTTGCATTGCATTTGCATTGGTGCGCCTAGGACACCGTGTTTGCCATCTGCTATTCCTGAACGGTTTGCCGGAGGCTTGTCTTGTCAAGGCATGACCATAAGGCTGACCGGTTGTGGGCTCTGCCAGTATGGGAACACAAACCCCGGTTTTACCGGGGCACCCTTTTGACCATTCGACCTAGTGCATATTCGGATCCGTAGTGACCATTCCAAACTAGGACTGGTTGCTTACCCGATATAGGTTGTTTGAAACCGCTGCGTGCGTAGTGAAACCCTAGCTCCTGACAAAATAGGACAGGGAAACCATACCCCAACATAGGGGTGTTTTGGCTCTCACTTGCTTGTTATGTGCTTTTAGAGTGCATCTCTATAGGAATGCATGTATCAGTTTACAAGTTTGGGCATCAGGCCTGCGGGCACCGGTTCAGTACTTTGGGATTCAGTTCATTTGAGGGTATCAGTTTACCGGCAGAATTTTGGGCAGAATTCAGTAGAGAGCACACTCATTCAACTATGCTCATATCTGTTCGGGTGAAATCAGGCTGAGATGCTATCTATTTTCTCTTTTGCTAGGGGTAGTCTTGGAACCATAGCTTCAGAAGGCTCCAATATCCCCCGGGTACACCGAACTTGTGTTGATAGACTTTGTCAGGTCAGAGATTTAGTTCAAGGGCAAATCAGTGTTCCTTCGTCAGAAACAGGGTAAAAGGGCCAGTCAGGCACAGATCACCAGTTCAGCAGTTACCAGATCAGTGGTCCTTAATAGTCGGACTGAGGTCTCAATTGTTGCCATAGAGATAGATCTACCGGTCAGTCAGATGGATCAACAGAATACATCAGGGATGGAGGCAATGATGCGTCAAATGTAGGAAACTATGAAACTCATGCAGCAAGACGTTGTCCGCCAAGCGGAATTTTCCAAACAGCAGGCTGCAATCATGGCTCAGCAGGCTGAGCTCATCACCAGGCTGCAGCAGCAAAGCGGCGCGTCTGCTTCACAACAAGTTCCTCCCCCAGCAGGAGCTCCAGCACCTGGGGAGATGCCAAATGTCCAGGAAGGTACGGACATTCCAGTAGGGCCTGCTCTGCCCCCAATTTTACCCCAGCTATCCAAAGCACCTACCAATCTGCCGGACTCTCCCTTTGAGCTCGAGACGGACCCCACAGCGTTGAAAGTGAGCAAGCTTGAGAAATGGTTCAAAAAGTCTCAGGGGGCCCATTCTATTCCTAATATAGAGAATGGTTATACCGACTCAGTGGTGACATTACCGGATCGGTTCAAGATGCCACATATCGATCGATTCGATGGCTCTGAAGACCCAATGGTGCACCTCCAACTGTTTTCTGATATCCTGAGGCCAATGGGTTTGACCACAGCCCATAAATTGTCACTATTCGGCCGAACCCTGTCCGGGATAGCCGCAATCTGGTATGCAAAATTGGAGAACTCTGTGAAACAGAACTGGGAAGAGCTGGCTGAGGCCTTTATTGCTCAATACTCCTATAACACACAGATCGAGGTCACAACTCGTGATCTCGAAGTCACCCGCCAAGAACCAAAGGAGGGTTTCTCAGAGTTCGTGACGAGATGGAGAGCAAGGCCTCAATGATGACTACAAGGCCTTCTGACAAAGATCAGATCAGATCAGAATGATTGTTCGGAATCAGCATGGCAAGTTGCTGCAAAAGATGGTTGTTCTACCTCTGTTTACCTTTCCAGCCCTTCATGAAATGGGGGTTCAAATCAAGGATGCCATCAGACAAGGGATCTTTGCAGAAGATAATGAGCCTTTGAAGAGGAATGTTGCTCGCAGTTCCAATACTACTACTGATGGTAGCACAGCTGCGAAATGCTCAGAAGTAGATACTATCACCACTTCCCTCAATGGCCAAAAACCAACCACCTTAACTCGGCCCCAAGCCCGAAAATTCCATCATCTTTACATGAGTCTCTCTCAAGCTTTGAAAAAGCTGCGAGAAGAAGTGCATCTAGAACTTCTAGAACCCCAACCCCTTCCAAACCCTCTTCCACCAAGATATGACCCAGCTAAATACTGTGCCTACCATCAACAACACGGTCATGATACGAACCATTGCATCCGCCTCCGTCATAAGATTCAGGATCTCATTGACGAAGAGACCCTAGCTCCACCAAAAGGACCTCAGGTTAGTACTAACCCGTCACCTCTACATCTCAACCTCATCCATATACTGCCATCCACCTACGACCCCAGCATATACATCACCCCAGCCCATCTACCCAATCCTGAGGTGTTCATTCCAGAAAGCATGGACTTATGCATGATGGATGCACCTGGACCCCAATCATCTCAAACCCGTGAGCCCACTACTTCTGAGCTAAAGAGAATGATCGAAGATTTTCAAAGAACTGTGACAGATCTAGCCTCTAGGGCATTGGCTCCATCATCGACCACAGCACATGCTAGGAGTTTCACGACAAAAGGTTTCCCAATCTTGGAACGGGCTGTATTTGAGGAATGTCGATCCCTTGGCAAAGTGGAGGCGAGTGGAAAGAACAAGATAGGGGCAGACATGGATCCCCATGAGTATCTTCTGTTGGCTGTTGAGGCTTTGAAAGCCGAGGGACTGAACAAAGAGCAAGTGCTCGCAGTTGTTGCAAAAACTGTGGACGACATTTTCGCCACTCAAGTTGGGGGCAGTTTGAATCAAGAGGCAAGCCGGGAGAAGGGTCGTTGTATCAGAAACGTTCCTTTCAGCTATAATCCTGCACTCGGAAGAGATCAACAAACCAGGCCAACACCTGCCAATCCCTTTACTGGTGCGTCCAGCAAAAATCCACAAACCTTGAAGTATCAACCCCGAGGTCAGAGGGTCTTTCATGCCCTCTATATGCCTTTGTCCAAAGCTCTCCAAGTCCTTGTTGGACAAGGCCATCTCAAACCCCTTAAGCCTTGGCCTCTCCCAAATCCTCTTCCGGCTACGCATGATGCCGCCCAGTACTGTGCCTTCCATGAGCAAACTGGCCATACTACCGACAACCGCTTCCGTCTTCGCCATGAAGTACAGGATCTATTTGACAACGGGGTCATCCTCCCGCCGAGCTCAGCAAAGTCTATCGGCACTGGATCGGTGAACTTGGGGGATAATGTGATGTGATCGGGGGATGAACCACCTGCGGGCAGCGCTTGATTAACTCCAGACGTGGGAATGACATGCACTGTTCTGAGCAATATGCAAATACCAGTTTTTTTTGTGCTTTCCGACTTGGGTATTGAGTCAGTCTTGTTGTTTTGTACAGAGTTAGTCTTTTCTTACTGAGTCAGTAGGGTCTGTCTTGGTGTATCGAGTCAGTCCTGTTGTACAAAGGTCGGGTGATTCCGGGGGTGTTACCTCGGGCGTCACCATTTTGTTTCGTGTTTGTCTTTTCGTTTTGTTTTGAGTCTGTTCCTGCCAGGGAGCCAGTTGTGCCAACAGATTTTGAATGAAACAGCAGTGATTTTCACGCTCTCACGTTTGCTTCTGCTTTGTGCCAGTTGTGCCAGAAATTCTAAATGAGATGGCAGTATTTGACTAAGGACTCTGTCTTTCCTGTGCCTTGAAGTCATTGTAATGACCTGAGTTTTTCAAAACTTTTTGAACACTGCGGTGAAAACAAAGAGGAAGGAATTCCTCGGGATTTGTAAAAAATTTGATCAACTGAGAGGAAGAGAGGCATGCTAAACCCTTAATGAATGAAATCATGCTTGTTAATGTGAGTACTGGGAAGGATCCTGGCTTGATCCAGATTGGTTCTACACTGTCTTTAGCGCGAGCGACTGGCCGCTTCCTTAAAAGATTTCAAAAAATGTTTTTGCGCGATCCTGTGAAGACTTGTGTAGAATCGCTCTTGAGATTGTGCAGCCTAGGATCGCTCTCAGCCTCGAGACTCAACCCCTTGCTTTCAAACCTTGGACCTTAATTCAGAGTGTTCAATGGTCAACCGCAATGTGAGGCCTGTGTGGCCAGATTCGAAGCAGCCCGCGACCTAGGGGTAGAAAAATGTCAGATGTGCTCGAAGAGCCGAAGATGGATTATCCTGCAAATCAATGAAGACTGGCAAGAATGCCAAATCCCAGAGGGAGGAAGAAGAAAGTATTGCTGAAGAAAAACTGAGTTCCGATCCACAACACCAGGGGTAGAAAAATGTCAGATGTGCTCGAAGAGCCGAAGATGGATTATCCTGCAAATCAATGAAGACTGGCAAGAATGCCAAATCCCAGAGGGAGGAAGAAGAAAGTATTGCTGAAGAAAAACTGAGTTCCGATCCACAACACCAGGGGCAAATTCAGCCCCCATTGGATGGACTCCTGCATCATCAGCGAACAGCAGCCATTCTCTTGGATTCAGATGACTTCAGGATCTCAAAACCATTTGACATGGACAAAGCTACACTTTTACCCTTGAGAGGCTCGCTGGGCCGAAAACCCGGAAGGGCGACCCAGGCAAAAGTTAGAGCAAGAAAAAAAAAAGAAAAAAGAAAAAATGAAAAATGCAAAGAATGAAAAAAAAAGAAAAGAAAAAAAAAGAAAAAATGAAGAAAATGCAAAGAAAAAGAAAAAAAAGAAGAAATCAGAAAAACAAAGCTCGCAAGGTTGAAAACCCGCAACAGGCGCCTTGGCAAAAGTTAGAGCATAAAAAGGAGAGGTTAAATACCCGAGTGTACCTTAACCCAGAACTACGTAAGGCTTGATTCCCATCTTTGGGATACGTAGGCAACTTCATCCTGAAGTCCAGCCGTAAAACACTTCAATTTGATTGTGCCCATGTAATGGTTTTGATCATCTTCGCCTTCTCTGTATCCGAGAATTTGGTTGTGTTCGTCACTTCAAGGACTGACTACAATGCGCTACGGTGCCATTCAAACAAGGGGCAACTTTCCGTTGCCATTCAACGCGCCGCGGTGCCATTCAAACAAGGGGCAACTTTCCGTTGCCATTCAATGCGCCGCGGTGCCGTTCAAACAAGGAGCAACTTTCCGTTGCCATGCAGCTCTCTTCAAGCAAGGGGCAATTTTCCTTCGGATCTGAGGTTGCGCATCTCGAGAGTGGATTCTATGCTCGTTGAGCAGTGGCCGATTGCAAAAACAGTTTTTGAGAATTTTTACTGAGGTTGACTGATTTTCTCTCAAAAAGTATTCCATTTTTCCAAAACTGGACCTTTTTCCTGGACCCAAAAAAGGAAAATTTTCAGTGCTCATAACCTAACTTGCATGATTTTAAATCAGAAAATTGAACAAGCATGTTAATCTAACTCTCATTTTGGTCAAAATTGTTTTAGTAGAAAGCCAAAAACAAAAAAAAAAAAAATGGTCGAAATGATGAACTAGGGGCACAGTTGAGTCAGGTGTTCTGTCTTTTCCCCATTGTCAACATACTTGCCAGAAAGGGCACCATACTTGCCAAGAAGGACACTCTACCTGCCAGAAAAGGGCACAACTGAAGCTAACAGCAAAAGGACTGAAAGCTCTCTCACCCTCCGAGCAGCAAGGTATCAAGCAAAGTGCGAAGCACGAACTAGAATGGATCAAGATATTCCACTCCCTCATCTGGACAGATCTGATCACGTCCAAACTCTCCAGCAGAGCATCGTCAACCGATGTCAGCTGCAGATTTGCTACACACCCAGTTGTAGCACAGCCCCTCTGTGGGAGAAACTCACTAGCTGCGTGCAGAAGAAGAAGAATCTAGCGGAATGATAGGGGCAAGAGCCCACAACTTTCTGTTTATCCATCAACCACCCAGGGGAGGGATAAAAAAATGAGAGATTGAAGAATAGAGAGATGTGCGATGAGAGAAAAAGTGAGAAAAGGGTTTTGAGAGAAAAGCCGAGCCTGAGGGCCGAGTGATGTGAGAATCACAAATGAGAAAGGGTGGGGAGCAATACCCAGAGAAACTGGCTCCTCGCGAACTGAGAGGTCTCTCATCTTTGTAACACGTCTGTGTGTCATGTCTTTTTCTTTTTGTTTGTTTCGATTCTTGTTTTGAGTTGTTTCAAGTGTCTATGTTTGTGTTTAGGTTATTTACCTTTTGTTTTTCGTTGTTGAGTCGTTTTGACTGTGGTCAGTTGTAGGCTCGATACCCACTAGAGAACTCCTCTCACTTTCAAAAAAAAAAAAAAATCGTTTTGTGCTCAGAGTGCGGTGCCGTTCTCTGTGTTTGTGCAAAACAAGATTTTGTTCTTTCAAAAACCGCAGGGTTCAACCCAGGTCACGTGAGAATAGTAGAACCAGGACCTATCTGAAGCTATATTGGTTCCGGACTGCAAAGCAAAAAAAAAAAAAAGGGGGAAAATCGAAGCATCTGAGTGTGCTTCAACTTCAGAAAATTCCGTGATTGTATTCCGGATGTACCTTTTCAAGCCTTGTCAATGCCCCGAAGTATGAGTGTGCCTCTACTTCAAGCGCAAGATCAAGCCTGCTTCAAAGTTATGCACCCATCACCCGCATTGTTATGCACCTTTCCACTCGTATTGTCATGCACACCTTACTTGCATTTATTTGCATCTTGTGTTATCTTCTACCATTTATCCTTTTAACGCTGAGCAGCGTTTGGGATCGTTGTCCTCCGGGACTTTCTCAGGTTGCGTTGTACGCGCACTTGAGCGGTTGTTTTCGGACCTCTTCTCACTATTTCAGCGTGGTTAGAGTGTTCTTTTCCTCACACGATTTCAGCGTGTTTGGAATTTATCCCAGGTTGCGTTGTAGACGCGCTGGGCGGGTTGTTTTTTAGGACCTCCATTCACGATTTCAGCGTGGTTTGAGTGTCCCGTTCCTCACACGATTTCAGCGTGTTTGGATTTTATCTCAGGTTGCGTTGTGTGCGCACTTGAGCGGTTGTTTTTGGACCTCCTCTCACGATTTCAGCGTGGTTTGAGTGTCCCGTTCCTCACACGATTTCAGCGTGTTTGGATTTTATCTCAGGTTGCGTTGTGCGCGCACTTGAGCGGTTGTTTTTGGACCTCTTCTCACGATTTCAGCGTGGTTAGAGTGTTCTTTTCCTCACACGATTTCAGCGTGTTTGGATTTTATCTCGGGTTGCGTTGTGCGCGCACTTGAGCGGTTGTTTTTGGACCTCCTCTCACGATTTCAGCGTGGTTTGAGTGTCCCGTTCCTCACACGATTTCAGCGTGTTTAGATCTTATCTCAGGTTGCGTTGTGCGCGCACTTGAGTGGTTGTTTTCAAACCTCTTCTCACGATTTCAGAGTGGTTAGAGTGTTCTTTTCCTCACACGATTTCAGCGTGCTTGGAATTTATCCCAGGTTGCGTTGTAGACGCGCTGGGCGGGCTTGTTTTGACCTCTTCTCACGATTTCAGCGTGGTTAGAGTGTTCTTTTCCTCACACGATTTCAGCGTGTTTGGATTTTATCTCGGGTTGCGTTGTGCGCGCACTTGAGTGGTTGTTTTTGGACCTCCTCTCACGATTTCAGTGTGGTTTGAGTGTCCCGTTCCTCACACGATTTCAGCGTGTTTGGATCTTATCTCAGGTTGCGTTGTGCGCGCACTTGAGCAGTTGTTTTCAGACCTCTTCTCACGATTTCAGCGTGGTTAGAGTGTTCTTTTCCTCACACGATTTCAGCGTGCTTGGAATTTATCCCAGGTTGCGTTGTAGACGCGCTGGGCGGGCTTGTTTTGACCTCTTCTCACGATTTCAGCGTGGTTAGAGTGTTCTTTTCCTCACACGATTTTAGCGTGTTTGGAATTTATCCCAGGTTGCGTTGTAGACGCGCTGGGCGGTTGTTTTTGTTTACCTCTTCTCACGATTTCAGCGTGATTGGAGCCTCCCCTTCCGCACACGATTTCAGCGTGTTTGGAATTTATCTTAGGTTGCGTGGAATGCGCTTCTGATTGATTTTCTTTGTTCTTCCTCCACTCACAAGTCCAGCGTGGTTGGCGTATGTCACCATTTTGCATCTATTGTACTCTCTGTTGCATCGCATCTATTATCTATTGTATCACATCTATTACATCCATTGCATCATATCTATTTTATTGTCCGGTCTAGGAGACCTTAAATCCTCTAAAGGTGCAATTCCTTTGGTGTTTGTCGTGCCCAAACGACTTCCGGTGGTCTGGTATAGCCACCTGCCTGTGTTAGCGGTGAGTTCCTAGGAGACCAACTGAGACGGTAGAAACTAGAGTTCGAATGGCTCATGCTTAGAACACAAAGGTTCGGGATTTCCGAGACTAAAGTCTGGTTTAAATACCCAGGGGTATATCCTCGGCTTGAAATCTGTATGGCAGCCCCATAGATTGAGATAGCATCTGTATGCGCCTCAATTCTAGATACTGATCCAACCTAGTCTGTCACCCTGTTGGAGAATAGGGAAAGCTGCAACCATAGTCAGGGAGAAAAGTAGTACCTGTGGTTCAACTGAGAAGAAGAGGAAGATTCCCACATCAGCATGAGGTAGGATATTGCCGAGGTAAGTCATTGCGAATTGCCCCTGCAAGGTACCTTTACTCTTAGCTATTATATTGCATCTTAGCCACTACATTGCAGTGCATTGCATGAGTCCTCAATTTTCAAACCGGCTTCGCGTAGCGTATAAGTCCAATTTTTATACCGGCTTCGCGTAGCGTATAAGTCCAATTATCAAACCGGCTTCGCGTAGCGTATAAGTCCAATTCTCAAACCGGCTTCGCGTAGCGTATAAGTCCAATTATCAAAATCTTCCTGCATATCATTTTACATCCTGCCTCTGAACTACGCTGGTTTGATTCCTTGCAAAAGGATACGTAGGCAGCCTGCGGGCACAACCATTTATTTATCTATATTTTGTTTGTTTGTCCAAGTCTTCGGCCTGGTCAAAAATGGGTCGTCTCTGGGCTTTGACATTCACTCTCGTCACTTCTTGACTTCCGAGTTCTGTCAAAGAAGGGCAATTGTAGACACCCCATTTTTTACCGTCTTTAAGACTTGGACGCGACTGATGGTTTACATGGTGGAGAAAGGTGTGCAGGGGAAAGGTTCAGTTTCTTCGGCAAGGAGAGAGTCAAATCTCAACTTCATACCCCTGTTCTAGACCAAAACAATCTTGATCAAAAGAGTTTAGTCTTAAAACCCTCTCTTTCAAAACGTTTTTGAAATAAAGTTTTTACGATGTTCCGAGGCTCATATTTTGTCAAACGTTGCGTTTTTCGGTAAACCGAGCGAGGACAAAGTGAAAATGAATGAAATAAAGATGAAATCTTTGAAAAAAATCTTTCAAAACACCTTACTTAGGGGTTTGGAGTTGAAGAAGAGAGGAGAAGAGGGAAGAAATCCAGTTGGGGGAGAAAATGGGCATGAACCGTTAAAAAAGAGTCGAACAGCCCTCGCCGAATCAGGCCTATTCATTTGCATACTTGGAATCAAGCTATGAGGCCACCACCGTTGGAAATAAGACTTACGGGGCTTCATTTTGCACTCAAGAATCTCCTAAATCCAATTCCAGACGGGGGAGATATAGTTGATTGAAGTAGGGCATCACTCTGGTTGGACCGAATCTGCGCGGCTTCACCAAAACAGGCATAACTTTTTCCACAGGAGGAATTTTAATGCAAGGTTTGCGCCATTGGAAAGCTAACTTCCGGGGATTCGAACGGCCACCATTGGACTTCTCTAGCACTGGCCGGCCACCTTTCTTTCCGGCAGACCCATTTTTTGTCCTGAAAAGTAGCAAGCCGGCCAGAAAGGCCAGAAAATGTAGCAGGCCGGCCAGAAAAGCCAGAAAAAGTAGCAGGCCGGCCAGTGAAAAGTAGCAGGCCGGCCACTTACCTAATTGGATGACCTTTTTTGCCCTTTTGAGCTAGCCAGCCATAACCCTCCTCCCAAGTGTGTTCCAGCCATGTATTTTGTTTTGCACATCACCCATGTCCGAGGGTTTGGCCTTTTGGGGGGGAAACTTGAATTAGTTTTCCCCCCCATTTTTCCCCCTCTTTTCCACTCTTGTGCCTATATAACCACCCCCCCAGCCCTTGTTTGAGGGGTTAGAAATTTTGGTTTAAGCCTCTTGCATCAAATCTCTCTCCCTCTCTACTCCAAGCACCAAAACTCTTCAAATCCTACACCATTTTACACTACACCTCATAGCACAAGGCCTCCATACTCCATACCAGCAACTTGAGGCTGTTTTTCAGAGCTTAGGAGCACCCAAACTTGGTCCAAAGGCTGTCAAAGATTGGTTCTTCAAGGGTAAGTCTTCTTCTCCTCTTTTTGGCCCTATTTTTGCATACAATCTAAGCCATTCTTGCTTACACTTTTGGGCTCCGACCCTAACTAAAAATATCATTTTTTTGAGCTCTTTTTCATGTTTTTTTAAGGGCCTCTCACTGTTTGAGGCTTCCTTTTTGCACTTGCTTCTTTACCTCTCTTGTATGCCTATTTCTTGTGTAGTATTTTTGGCCTATGTATAAACTGTTTTGAGCTCTGTCATAAACTGAAAAGTGGATTATTTTGAGCCCTTCTTCAACATTGTTGAAGGGATCTTCACTGTTTGAGGCTTCCTTTTGTCACTTGCCTCTTTATCCCTCTTTTGGCCTTATTTTTGCATGTTTTGTTAGCCCCTTGTGCTTGTATTTTTGGGCTCTGGTCCAAACTGTAAATAGCCTTATTTTGACCCTCTCTTCATGTTTGATCAAGGGACTTTTGCTGTTTGAAGCTTCGTTTTTGCTCTTTGTGTTTAAACCTGTTTTTAGGCCTTATTTTGCATAGTATTTTAAGCTTGCATGTGCACTGTATTGGGCTTGGTCACTAACTGTAAAATACCATGTTTTGGGCCCCTCTTCAACTTTGTTGAAGGGCCCTCCTCTGTTTGAGGCCAGAAACCATCACTTGCTTTTTTGTCTCCCTTTTGGCCCATTCTTGCATAGTAGTTTAGCCATACTTGTGTTTGTTTTTGTGGCTTGTTTTAAACTGTGAAGTGCTTCATTTTGAGCCCCTCTTCAACTTTTTTGAAGGGCTCTTGGCCATTTAGGGTCAGAAGCTGCTACTTGCTTCATTATCTCTCTTTCGGGGCCATTTTTGCACGTTGGTTTAGCCCTATTTGTGTTCACTGTTTGGCCTTGCTTAAAACTGTAAATATGCTTGTTTTTGGGCTTTCTTGATTCTGTCTCCATACTTCATGTTCAAATAATGCATGCATTGCATAGCCATAGGCCATTCCATGTGCCTAATTTCATATTTCGGGATTCATTTCATGCATCGGGTGCCATTTTGCCATGCTTCGGGGCTGTTTTGCATCACTTTTTGCTACTGAAATTTGCATGCTAGTATGCCATATTCCATGCCTTGTCATGCCTTGTTAGAGTGGCATTCCGTGCCTTAGGTTCGGTCTTCGGTTTGCGTGCACGCGTGCACGCATCTCGAGTGTTTCATTTTCACCTAATGGCCTCCTATGTGAGTGTGGCTAAGGTCCACTTGTGTTGGTGTAAGTCCATTATGCATTGTGTATGCCATTTCATTTCATAGCATTGTGTATGCTAGGTTGTATGTTAGCGCATTGTGTATGCCATGTTACCTCGTGCATCGTGTATGCCATTTCATAGTATTGTGCATGTTAGGTTGTATATTAGTTGCATTCATGCATGTCATGCATATTGCATTGTGTTTGGGATAGGAGTTAGCCCGAACATGGGAAACGAGGGACGTTTCGTACTCTGAGTGACGGAACGTGTCTCAATTCCCAGTCACCGACACTTCGGATGATCCATGATGGAGTTAGGTCTTAGTTGTATTTTCACGCGCATTCATTCCATATTGAGTTGTGCAATTCGACTCCTCGGCCATCATGCATCG
The DNA here is from genome assembly GCA_030407325.1 of Camellia japonica. Lineage (NCBI taxonomy): Eukaryota > Viridiplantae > Streptophyta > Magnoliopsida > Ericales > Theaceae > Camellia > Camellia japonica. Next base: position 30,791,311 of record JAPPVO010000016.1, on the reverse strand, counting down.
AGATGCGTGATTGGTGGCACAAGGATCGAGGCATGCATACATTTGTGAAAATACATTGACATGCCCCTTTCCTGCTCTCTGTTGCAGCAAAACAAGAATCAGCAGCCTTCTGGAGCTTGGCACGCATTCCAAGGATAAGTGCAAACAGAGGCTAACTGGGGCATCGCCATGGATTTCCGCGCAAGGGCAACCCAGACATGCATCATTCATCATCTGGAGAAGAGTCAAGGCAGTCCCTGGCTTGCATGCCAATTTAATGCTTTCCTAGTTAAATTTGTTAATTAATTAGGGTTTTGTACATATTTGGACTGTATTACTTATTCGGACTGTATTTATTCGGGACTGTATATTATTCTTTCGGACCCTCTGCGCGAGGGCAATGTTGTAATAAGTGTGCGTGCGTGTGATGTATGTCTTCCAACCCCACGTCTTTCTTCCCTTTTATTTACCAGCTTATGATGGTTAGATTAGGGCATGTTTCAATTAGCATACATTATGATAGCATGTTTGCATTCGTTCATCTATCTTGCATGCACTGGGCTCGGCGCATCATACTAACTGCATTTGTACTTCAATTCTAAGTTGAATACATGTTAGCTGTAGCATTCCATACGCCATGTTTAGAATAGCCGAGCCTTCTATAGTTGTATTTTTGCATGTGTTACATTAGGCATTTCTGTATATTTAGGATCATGCATGGATTTCTAATCGGTTTCTGTTTTGGCTTGGAGTACTCGGTGAGTTTTATGCTTTAGCATCCTTGCATGCGTGTGAGTGACTGCCATGAATAGCATGCTTACCATGAGGCTAACTGCTTATGTGATATAACTGCTTGAATGCTGTGGGTGAAGGTTGGGTTGTTTAGATTGGAACAAATCATCAACTGTTTGTTTTAAGCCCACTAGATAGTGGCAAAAACATATTTTCTAAGCCCACCTGAGGGTGGCAAATCCACGTCTTAGCCTACCTGCGGGTAGCACCATCAAACCATCTTTCAAAAACAAACATGAAATGTTTTGTTCCAATTTAGACGACCTGATCTATACTTGTATGCTGTGCGCATCACATAGTAAATCTAGGCCAGTAACCGGAATAAGAGCACACAAAGTTTTCAAAACTAGATATCATGGTTAGTAGAGGTCGATCTTTGATAGGGCGAGCGGGGGTGCTCACGAAGTGACCTTCCCCAATCGTACCCAAGTTCCCGAGCCGCGGCAACTTTGGTGATGACGGACACGTAGCCTTAGGCAACGAGTCAGGGTTTCCTAAATTTTCCAAAATAAAATATTTAGGTGGCGACTTTGTATCTGGCAAAGCAGTCCATGTTTGGCACTTCTTTCAAAAATCTGTTTTCTCAAAACGATTTGCCGAATTTGGACTCTTTGGTTCAGATTAAGAACCGTGACACAAATCGAGTCCGAGCTGTAGCGAGTTCCCCCGCGGGCTTGTTTACAATAACAAATCAAGTTAAACATTTCTTATATCATAATGGATACACATGTTGGTGTTGTATCAACCTCAACCAAAATTCACTTCCATACTTCCCAATTGATACACATTTTAGTGATGTATCAATAACATGTAAAAACACTTCCATAAATCAATAAGCACACATATTAGTGGTGCTAATGGAGTCCATCCCCTTTCTTCTCCTAAACAGGTTTGAGAGTCCATCCCCTATCTTCCCTCAAACCATGGAGTACATCCCCTATCTCCTCCCAAACAATATGCATATACAATGTATTAAATACATGTCATACACAATATCCAATCAATACACAAATTCGCTGTATTAATTCAACCGTCATATTAAATGACTCATTCAATGTGATTAGTTCCAGTTTTCCCTAATCAACATGCAATGTCTACAACAATCACGACTATCCTCCACCGATAGCCCAAAACAGTTATTTCTAAACAGGAAATAAATGTACAAACAAATGTAAAATCACATTCTCATGGTGAGTGATTAAATTAACCAACTCCACCCTTTAAGCTCATAATTCCCCAATTTCATGAATTAGACTTAATTCCACAATTTTCCCAAAATTAATTATACAAATTAATTTTTTATTACACCAATTAGGGTTTTTCCCCCTTTTTTCAAAATCAACCCTAAGATTCAATTATCTCAATTTTACATACCACATGTGTTATTTAATAGATGAAAAACCCCCTTTTCAAATTATAAAACAAACCCTAATTTCCCAAAATTTCCACATGACACCAACATATCAAAATACCAAAACTTAGGACAAAACCTATAGTATGGAGTAGGAAATCCCTACCTCGAAGTGAAGAACTCGAATGGAGAAGATGACCAAAATGCAAAGTACTCCAAACCGCCAAACGTTCAGATTAAAACGAAGCCCTCAACCCCCTCTATCTTTTTAATAAAGAGCCTAGGGTAGAAACACCCTAAAAATAGATGAAACCTAAGAGAGAAGGTGAGTGGAGGGAGAGAGAAAACGGCCCTAGGGTTCTGAAATAAAAAAGAGGATGAAAAAGTGTTTTAAAAACCGCTGCTGCCTATTTAAACATGACAGGCTCGCTCGAGCGAAGTATTGGTCGCTCGAGCGACCAGACACAAGAAAGCCTCGATCGAGCAAAGAAAGTCTCGCTCGAGCCAAGAATGCAATGCTTCAGGTCTGCAACCCAGAAGCACGCTCGAGCGACAGAATGCTCGCTCGAGCGAAGAACTCGAAAACATACACCTCGCTCGCTCGAGCGAAGAAAAGCTAGCTCGAGCGAATAAACACAGCTCTCAGGTCTATACTAGACGCAATCGCTCGATCGAGCGAAGAAACCCTAGCTCGAGCCACCAGACACAAAATTCTACTCTCGCTCGAGCGACCAAGCCCTCGCTCGAGCGAAGGTCCAAAAATCTGGATAGCAACACTTGGTTTCCAAACCCAACCAACCTGTAACAAACCTGCCCAACACATCCTATAACTCAAAATGAGAAATTAAGGGCGACAACAACAATTATATAATGATAGGATCCACGGAACCTAAGTCCGGATACAACAGCCAAATGGGAAAAGACCGGGGTCGCTATATTTTTTAAGTATATCAAGATTAAGTGGTTCTAAAAAGTTTTTAAAAAAATATAATGCGATATGAGAAAAATTCTGCAGATCAAATCAAAAAATAAGATAACTGAGTTGACAAAAGGATGAAAAGAATTGTTTTGGTTTACCTATGAATGAGGTAGACCCTTGTATTTATAATCAAATAATATTACAAAATAAGAAACAAAGATGAAAAATGTATTAAATATTACTACCATAATTATACACTACCATAATTACAATATCACTATTTCCTAATTCCAACACTACCATAATTATAGTATTACTATTTCCTAATTATAATATTATAATATTACTATTTCCTAATTCCAACACAATATTTTTGAAAATTAAATTTTTTATTTTTTGTATTTTTTAAAATTTTTTTTAGATATATCCAATTTGAATACACTTAAAAAGCATAAAATTTGTGAAAAAAACTTCAAAAGACTCACCAAATACAAAAACTATATATAAAAAATAAAAAATTCAATAGATGTTCATATTTTGTTGTATTCAATGAATTTTTTAAAAAAAATTTGTACGAATTATATATATTTTTTAAGTATATCAAGATTAAGTGGATCTAAAAAGTTTTTAAAAAAATATAATGCGATATGAGAAAAATTCTGCAGATCAAATCGAAAAATAAGATAACTGAGTTGCCAAAAGGATTAAAAGAATTGTTTTGGTTTACCTATGAATAAGGTAGACCCATGTATTTATAATCAAATAATATTACAAAATAAGAAACAAAGATGAAAAATGTATTAAATATTACTACCATAATTATACACTACCATAATTACAATATCACTATTTCCTAATTCCAACACTACCATAATTATAATATTAGTATTTCCTAATTATAATATTATAATATTACTATTTCCTAGTTCCAACACAATATTTTTGAAAATTAAATTTTTTATTTTTTGTATTTTTTAAATTTTTTTGTATTTTTTAAATTTTTTTTAGATATATCCAATTTGAATACACTTAAAAAGCAAAAAATTTGTGAAAAAAACTTCAAAAGATTCACCAAATACAAAAACTATATATAAAAAATAAAAAATTCAATAGATGTTCATATTTTCTTGTATTCAATGAATTTTTTTAAAAAAATTTGTACGAACTATATATATTTTTTAAGTATATCAAGATTAAGTGGTTCTAAAAAGTTTTTAAAAAAATATAATGCGATATGAGAAAAATTCTACAGATCAAATCAAAAAATAATATAACTGAGCTGCCAAAAGGATGAAAAGAATTGTTTTGGTTTACCTATGAATAAGGTAGACCCTTGTATTTATAATCAAATAATATTACAAAATAAGAAACAAAGTTGAAAAATGTATTAACTATTACTACCATAATTATACACTACCATAATTACAATATCACTATTTCCTAATTCCAACACTACCATAATTATAATATTACTATTTCCTAATTATAATATTATAATATTACTGTTTCCTAATTCCAACACAATATTTTTGAAAATTAAATTTTTTATTTTTTGTATTTTTAAAATTTTTTTTTAGATATATCCAATTTGAATACACTTAAAAAGCATAAAATTTGTGAAAAAAACTTCAAAAGATTCACCAAATACAAAAACTATATATAAAAAATAAAAAATTCAATAGATGTTCATATTTTGTTGTATTCAATGAATTTTTAAAAAAAAATTTGTACGAATTATATATATTTTTTAAGTATATCAAGATTAAGTGGATCTAAAAAGTTTTTAAAAAAATATAATGCGATATGAGAAAAATTCTGCAGATCAAATCAAAAAATAAGATAACTGAGTTGCCAGAAGGATGAAAAGAATTGTTTTGGTTTACCTATGAATAAGGTAGACCCTTGTATTTATAATCAAATAATATTACAAAATACGAAACAAAGATGAAAAATGTATTAAATATTACTACCATAATTATACACTACCATAATTACAATATCACTATTTCCTAATTCCAACACTACCATAATTATAATATTACTATTTCCTAATTATAATATTATAATATTACTATTTCCTAATTCCAACACAATATTTTTGAAAATTAAATTTTTTATTTTTTGTATTTTTTAAATTTTTTTGTATTGTTTTAAATTTTTTTAGATATATCCAATTTGAATACACTTAAAAAGCATAAAATTTGTGAAAAAAACTTCTAAAGATTCACCAAATACAAAAACTATATATAAAAAATAAAAAATTCAATAGATGTTCATATTTTGTTGTATTCAATGAATTTTTAAAAAAAATTTGTACGAATTATATATATTTTTTAAGTATATCAAGATTAAGTGGATCTATAAGTTTTTTAAAAAATATAATGCGATATGAGAAAAATTCTACAGATCAAATCAAAAAATAAGATAATTGAGTTGCCAAAAGGATGAAAGGAATTGTTTTGGTTTACCTATGAATAAGGTAGACCCTTGTATTTATAATCAAATAATATTACAAAATAAGAAACAAAGATGAAAAATGTATTAAATATTACTACCATAATTATACACTACCATAATTACAATATCACTATTTCCTAATTCCAACATTACCATAATTATAATATTACTATTTCCTAATTATAATATTATAATATTACTATTTCCTAATTCCAACACAATATTTTTGAAAATTAAATTTTTTATTTTTTGTATTTTTTAAATTTTTTTGTATTTTTGAATTTTTTTTTAGATATATCCAATTTGAATACACTTAAAAAGTATAAAATTTGTGAAAAAAACTTCAAAAGATTCACCAAATACAAAAACTATATATAAAAAATAAAAAATTCAATAGATGTTCATATTTTGTTGTATTCAATGAATTTTTAAAAAAAATTTGTACGAATTATATATATTTTTTAAGTATATCAAGATTAAGTGGATCTAAAAAGTTTTTTAAAAAATATAATGCGATATGAGAAAAATTCTGCAGATCACATCAAAAAATAAGATAACTGAGTTGCCAAAAGGATGAAAAGAATTGTTTTGGTTTACCTATGAATGAGGTAGGCCTTGTATTTATAATCAAATAATATTACAAAATAGGAAACAAAGATGAAAAATGTATTAAATATTACTACCATAATTATACACTACCATTATTACAATATCACTATTTTATAATTCGAACACTACCATAATTATAACATTACTATTTCCTAATTCCAACACTACCATAATTATAATATTACTGTTTCCTAATTCCAACACTCCTCTCGAGCTGGTGTGAAGATATTCAATAAACGCAGCTTGCCGATAGACGACTGGAGTAATGTTGGGCCTACAGACTTGGTGAACATATCTGCTAACTGCTAAGAAGAAGAGACAAATGATGGTCTCACAATACCAATCCGAACCTTCTCTCGAATGAAATGTATATCAACCTTTATATGCTTAGTACGCTCATGTAGGACAGAATCAGACGACAACATAATAGCAGACTTGTTGTCACGAAATAAAGAAGTAGGAGCAGTGTAACGCCCTCAAAATAAAAACATTAAACTCAACAATATTGGCATGCATTGATATATAAAAGATCAACATCCTTCTATTCATCAGAGTATTTCTTTACAAAAAGTATTACATGTTGACAACAAAAGTAAACGCCCCATGGGCTTACAACTTTCCAAGCCAACACTTGGTTACAAGAAATGAGCACTAACTCATATACACATTAAGCCCTAAGCTTGAATTTACATGTAATACATCAAAAGGAAAATGACATCCAAAAAGTCTTACAGCCTCTAGCCTCCCATGCTATGTCCTTGGAGGTGGCATGCTACATGTACCTGAAAATGGTGTTCCCATATAGGGTGAGCCACAACCCAGTAGAAATACACTAAACCAGCTATGAACAATGACTAAAAGATTAGCAATTGATAGATGGCCAACACTGATACATCCACTTATACCACGTTAAAGTTTTATGACATACAAGTCCATATTACTTTTCATTTTCCATTTCTTATTCATTTCCCAATTCTTAACCATGACGCAGAACCTGGCCAATTAATACATATGAGACAGTAACTCATATTAGACGTTTTCCCATTTCACAATAGATAAGCATGTTAGCTATACCAACACATCAACAGATAAGCATAAGAACTATATCACACTTCCAGGGATAAGCATATGAGCTGTATCTATGGAGTGCATCCATTATCTTCTCCCAAACAACATCAGGTTTAGAGGTCCATCCCCTATCTTCCCCTAAACTATAGAGTACATCCCCTATCTCCTCCAACACAACACAATGCATATAAACAATTATTATACACATTACCAATCAGTACATAAAGTTAATGTATCCTTTCAACCGTCATACTTAATGACACATTCCAGTAATTAGTTTCCGTTTGCCTAATCATCATACATTGTCTACAACAATCAAGACTATCCTCCACCAGATAGCCCAAAGCAGTTATTTCTAAACAGAAAATAAATGCATCAAATGGATATAAAATCAACATTTCAATTTGGTGAGTGATAACTAATCCAACTACACCCTTTAATCCCATACATTCCAAATCCCAACATTTCCAATTCAATTCCCCATTTCTCAAATTAATTATTCAAATTAATTTATTAAACCAATTAGGACAAATTCCCATAATTAACAAAACAATCCTAAGGTTCCATTTTCATCCATAATCCATCATCTATCTCACTTTTCTATGCCAATCTTGCATATAGGTTTATTATAAACAAAACCCCATTTTTTGTAAAATTACACAAAAGACCCAAACTTTTGTAAAATTACACAACAACACCCAACATATCAAAAAGCTAAAATTGAAAGACAAAGTCCATAAGGAGGAGTAGGGTATCCCTACCTCAAAGTTTGAGCTCCAACGGAGATGAAGACCAAAAACCAAAATGCTCCAAATCGCCAAATTTTCAGATTAAATCAAAGCTCTCAACACCCTCTACCTTTTTAACAAAGAACTTAGGGTAGATTCACACTAGAAAGAGATGAAAATTTAGGGAGAAAGCAAGTCTAGAGAGAGAGGGTCTTAGATCTAGGGTTTTAAAATGAAAAGTGATGAAAATGTTATGTTTAAAATCGCTGTTGTCTGCTGATATAAAACAGGTTCGCTCGAGCGAAGACTTGGTCGCTCGAGCGACCAGACGCAGAAAACCTCGCTCGAGCCAAGAAAGTCTCGCTCGAGCCAACAACTCGAACCTACAGGTCTGCAACCAGACGCACGCTCGAGCGACGGAACGCTCACTTGAGCGAAGAAAAACCAGATCGCTCAAGCGAAGAAAAGCTCGCTCGAGCCAAGAAATGCAACTCTCAGGTCCAGAACCAGACGCAATCGCTCGCTCGAGCGAAGTCACTCTGGCTCTACCCACCAGACACAAAACACACCTCTCGCTCGAGCGACCAAACCCTGGCTCGAGCGAAGGACCAAAACAAAGAGCTCGCTCGAGCGAAGGTCCAGAATTCTGGGCAGCAACACTTGGCTCCCAAACATAACCAACCTGTAACAAACCTGCCCAACACATCCTATAACTCAAAACAAAGTGTGAAAGGATGTAAACAAGAGAATAACAACTGCTAATGTCCACGGACTCAAGTCCGGACCACTGTACAACAAGGAGTAAAACCCGGGATCGCTATAAGCAGTCTCCTTAAATCCTAACTCTGCCAAAATAGAACACGGCCATAGAATCTCATAAGTGCCTTGTGCCATAGCCCCATACTCAGCTTCTGCAGAAGACCTAGAAACAACTGCTTGCTTCTTACTTTTCCATGATATAAGATGATCACCATAGAAAGTACAAAAGCCAGAAGTAGAACGCCTATCCGTTCTAAATCCTGCATAGTCAGCATCAATAAAACAAAAGAGTCTAGATTAAGGATCAGTGGTGAAGAACAATCCTAAGCTAGGAGAGGTCTTCAAATATCTCAAGATGTGATAAACCGCATCAAGATGTTCTGTACGATGTGCATGCATGAATTGGCTAACCACACTTACTGCAAATGTCAAGTCAAGTCTAGTGTTGGTCAGATAGATGAGACGCCCAACAAAGACGCTGATACATACCTGGATCCTCTAGTAATTCGCCAGACTCTGATGTGAGCTTGACATTGGGATCCATAGGAGTAGAAGCAGGTTTACACCCCAACATACCAGTATCCTTAAGTAAGTCAAGAGTGTACTTTTTTTGAGATAAGGAAATCTCCTGCTGTGAGCAAGCCGCCTCAATCCCTAGAAAATACTTGAGATTCCCCAAATCCTTAATATCAAAGGTATGTCCCAAATCCCGTTTTACTTGATCAATGCCTATAGAGTCATCACCAATGAGAATGATATCATCCATATACACCAACAAGACTATACACTGACCTACAGAATTATGACGGATGAAGCAAGTATGGTTGAATGGCACTGAACAAAGTCCATGAAGATGATAACTGAGCTGAAACGACCAAACCAAGCTCATGGAGATTGCTTTAAGCCATACAAAGACTTGCGCAGTCGACAAACTTGCCCCGAATACTCCTCCGCAGCTTGAAAACCAAGAGGAGGTGCCATATAAATTGTCTCAAGAAGATCCCCATACAGAAAGGCATTCTTGACATCAAGCTGATAAAGGGGCCAAGAATGGGATGCGGCAAGAGAGATGAGTAGACAAACATAGGTAAGCTTGGCAACTGGTGCAAAGGTAGCACCAAAATTCTTGCCAGGAACTTGAGTGAAGCCCTTGGCCACTAAGCGGGCCTTATAACGATCAACGGAGCCATCAGGGAGGTACTTAATAGAAAAGACCCATTTGCAACCACGATACTCTCGCCAAAAGGCAAAGGAACCAAATCCCAAGTATGATTCTGTTCTAAAGCTGCCATTTCAGTTTGCATTGTCGCCACCCATTTTGGATTCTGAAGGGTCTCTAACACAGACCGAGGAATAGACTCAGACTCAAGCTTGCCAAGGAAAGAATGATAAGAGTAAAAAATCCTGTCATAGAAGAGATACTGGGAAATGGAATGATTAGTACTACACAGATAACCCCAACAATGAGGGGGATGTCAATCCCGAGGAGGATTACGGCGAGGAAGGGAATGAGAGGTATGTAAAGGAGAAGAATTACCTGACCCAAGAGCTGAAGAGGTGGCAGGAGGGGGCTGAGCACGAAGGCGACGAGAGTATACCAGCAAGGGAGGGGGGGAAGGAGGCGAAGGCAGAGGATGAGAGGGGGCCAACCTCATCTGTAACCACATCCAAAATGAGGACTGGGCGAACACTTGAAGGAGCTAAAGGGGAAACCTGCAACGGGGGCTTAAGACTAAAAAAAGGAAGATCCTCACAAAAAGTAACATCCAGAGTAAGGTGAAACTGACGAGACACAGGATTAAAACATCTATACCCTTTAGACATGGAAGAATACCCCAAAAAAACACAACGAATAGACTTGTCATCTAACTTAGTGCAAGTGGGACGCCGGTCCTGAACAAAACACGTACACCCAAAAACATAAGGCAAAAAAGGAAAAAGGGTAGTATTAGGCATAAGAATATGGAAGGGAGTAAGGCCATGTAACACACAACTAGGAGTCCTATTAATGAGATAGACAGCAGTAAGAACAACCATGTGCCAATAAGACTTGGGCACACTCATACCACGAAGAAGACAACGCACAACAGACATAATATGACGGTTTTTACGTTCAGTCACACCATTTTGTTCAGGGGTCCGAGGACATGTAAGTTATTGAAGAATACCCGTTTGATTAAGGTGAGAACGCAATGCATTGGAGATGTACTCCCCACCATTATCAGAACGGATGGTCCTAACAATGGTACGAAATTGTGTCTTAACCATTTGCAAAAACTGAACAAAGATGGGAAACACATCAGACTTACGGCGAAGTAAATAGACCCAAGTGCACCTAGTGTGATCATCAATAAAAGTCACATAATAACGATGACCCGAGAAAGCAAGAACAGGAGAGGGACCCCAAACATCAGAATGAATAAGGTCAAAAGCACTAGAGGCACGTGTCATATGTGGTATATAACTAGTATGGATATGTTTAGAAAACTCACAAGTAACACAATGAAATTTAGAATCCTTGCAAGCTTTATTTAATAACGGGAAAAGTTGACGTAAATAGTGAAAGTTAACATGACCCAGACGGGCGTGCCATAACTCTAAAGTTTGAATAGAAAAAACACAAAATATAGAAGCAGGCAAAACAGATGCCTAAAAACTAGCTAAAGGCAAAGAAGGCAGGTTCGGTGGATCCCCAAAGTAGTATAGCCCATCGCGCTCATATCCCCTGCCAAAAATTCTCTTCGAACTCAGGTCCTGTAAAAGACACGAAGAAGGTAAGAAGATGACGGCGCAATTAAAGGTTTTGGCAAGACAACTAACAGATAAGAGATTATAAACAAACTTGGGAACGTGCAACACAAAAGATAGTGATATCAGGGGATAAAGACACAACACCCTTATGTTGGACAGAAGAGCAAGAACCATCAGCAAGACACAAATTGGGCAGCAATGGTGGGTGTTGGAGAGGAAAGAAAAGAAAATTCACCAGTCATATGATCATTAGCCCCAGAATCCAGGATCCATGAAGGACTAGCATACTGAACATGGAAAGCAGTAGAAGTACCTGCAGCAAGGGTGGCAGTAGAGGATGATGGTCCAAGAGAATCAGTGGTGAGAGACCCAAGTTGGGCCTGAAGCTGACCAATTTGAGTCTGTAACTATTATAGATTAGGGACATTAAGAGGCTCAGAAGTAAGAGTAACTTCCACCAAAGTAGCAGTGTGAGCAGAGCCAGAACTACTTGTAACAGGACCACAAGGACAGGAAGAGCGTTGCCTTAACTCAAGATGAAGTTTGAAGCAATGAGCTTTAACATGTCCAGGTGCACCACTCTAATGACAAGTAATAGAACCGATGGAACTTCGAAAACTGGAACTCGCAGCAAGAGCCATTTGATCTGCTAACATTGGAGGTACTGAAGGAACACTAGGCTGAACCAATCGCCAGCGACACTCATCACTGTCAATAGTGGCAAAAGCCTCATAAAGAGATGGCATGGGTGACGTGTTGAGAATCTGAATTCAAAGAGATTCAAATTCAGAGTTTTAACCCATGAGAAACTGATAAGTGTGCTGTCGGGCAAGCCTCTTTGACACAAGGGAGGCGGCTTCTGGTGGAAGGTCAGTCAAAGGCTCATATTGAGTAAGTTCCTCCCAACAAGCCTAAAGATATCCAAAGAATTCAGCTACAAAAAGGCCAAGAGAGGACTGAGAGGCCCGGCTACATCTTGGTAAAGATCGAAGATACGTGCATCATTGTGAGCATGAGCGTACATCTGTGACAATGCCTGCCACAAACTCGGAACTGTATCGCAATAGAGGAACATGTGATAAATTCGATCTTCCATCGAATTGAACATCCATCCTAATAAAGTGCAATTATCGATATCCCACTAAGCACGTGTAGGGTCTGTCGCAGCTGGCGAGGTAATAGTAGATAAAAGCCAATGGGCCTTTCCCTTTCCCCCAAGATAGAGTTTAAGGGAACGACTCCAAGAAGCAAAATTTTTCCCATTCAATACCACACTCGTAATACGATGAACATGAGTGTAATGAGAAAGAGAAAAATCAGAACCAACAGGAATAGGTTTGGTGGGTACATCAGAAGAGACAATAAGAGATGGCTCAGTTATGGTGGAAGAATAAGGGCTGAAAAACCCACAAAATCACAACAATAATGGCTGAAATAATGCAAGAAGCCGGGGAAAAAAAAACTCAAAGGCTTATGCAAATAAATGCTACCGAATAAATTCGGTAGCCCAATGAATGAAGAGGACAGAAAAAAGGTGCCTAAAACATCAGCACAACACCCCGAGAAGGGGAAAAAAGGGACTTCGGACCACCCTAGAGGGGTAGCCGAAGCACACAGGACCAGAACAAAGTCTGGCAGCAGCAAACCGAGCCTCGACAAGAGTGTAGGAGAACTGCCAAGGGGAAAACAGGAAAGAAGAAGCGTTGTTGGGCGGTCTAGAAGGTGTAGATAGGGCTGTTAGGTGGTTTAGAAAGTCTGGGTAGGGCTGTCGATGGCTGATCTTTGGCTCTGATATCAAAAAGGATGAAAAGAATTGTTTTGGCTTACCTATGAATGAGGTAGAGCCTTGTATTTATAATGAAACAATATTACAAAATAGGAAACGAACAAAATAGGAAACAAAGATAAAAAAGGTATTAAATATTATTACCATAATTATACACTACCATAATTACAATATCACTATTTCCTAATTCCAACACTACCATAATTATAATATTACTATTTCCTAATTCCAACATTGCGAATGTCAGAAAACAAGGGAATAGTGTTCACTCATTAATCCATATGGACTTCACCTTCTATAAGGGACACCTGAAGGATTTCTAAGGAAGAACCAATCATCCGTACATCTAAGAGTTTGTGGTCAAAAGGTGACATGGAACGGACCCATGAACCCTTAACAAGTTTCTCCCATTGCCCTTAAGGGCACATCCCTATCCCGAGAGAGAAGTTCCTGCAAAGTCTACATCACAGGATTAATGGGAAAAATAGTGACTTAGAAATTGCACCATATGGTTTGAAATGTACTCCGAAACATTCCTAATTTCTTAAGCTGTCATACCTAACTGGACAGCTCTATTGTAAGAGAGCTTATAATTTTTCAAACATGACATTAGTATGATATTTTTCTTTGTCACAACATTAGGGAATGCTCATAGATGTTTGGAATTAACATAGGAGAGGAGCATTAATAAATCTCATTACAGACATAAAGGGAATTTGAATCATTTCTGTTACTTCTTTTTTTTTGTTTTTTTTTGTTGGTACATCCAAGAACCGTAGATATATAGCCTACAACCTCTGGGGAGGGGGAGGGGGAGGGGGTGGTGTTGTCGGGGTTGAAACCCCAACTTGATGAGTGGGGGTTGAAGTGCCTAACCACAGGGCTACCCATAATGCTTGTTATCTCTACATTTAGCACAGAAAACCTTTTTGTAACCAGGTTACGGTAAATTAAATTATTGCAATTTGCATGAAAAGAAGTAATTTCTTCAATGCACTTCTTGCTAAAATATAGATAAACAGTCATAGATTTTCCACATTTGACCAATTAATGGACTGCAGTTGCAATCTTAACCTACTATGAGGCGCCCTTACTTGGGCTAGCAACAAAATCCCTATATGGCACTTCCGTGGCACATTTTGCAATTGCCACATTGTCACGACCCAAACCCGCCCCTAAGGGTTTATGATCGTAACCGGCCAGTAACCCGTGGTTACCAAAGGCCTGCTTAACAGTAATGACAGTAATACAGAGTAAGGTGCTGGCGGAAGCCAAACAGTAAATAAAAGATGTCCAATGAGCTGTGAAAATCTGAATGGAAAAAGACTTTTATGGAGTAGTTCACATTCATCACCAAAAACATATATACATATATCAGATATACATAACATGCAGGTTAGGGATCCAATCCCTTCACCATAACTGTACAGTCAGAAAGTCTGAAACATTCATTACAAAATAGGGACAAAAGGGTAAATTTGAAACACCCCAAAACAGCCTTGGCTTGAACGGACATGGAACCTCGAAGTGAGGCACAGAAGGTTGGCTTGACAAAACATAAGCTTAGCTTGACACTCCTAGTTTCGGTCCGGTGCCTGGCTACCTACATACATATATAAACAGTGAACTAAAGCCCAGTGAATAACAAATGTGTAAAGAGGTTAAGAATGAATGTCCTTTCAGTAATTAAAACAGTCTTTTGTATCAGAAGATCAGTTACTCAATCAGTGGCTCATATTTCATGCCATATCAGTCGATTAGAAATCATAGCAGTCATATGTGGTACATCCAATGGCAAAACAGTACAATAGGTCTTAATAGACCGAACAATCAGTTGATAGCCATCAAAACAGTAAATAGTAGTAGTTCCAAACATTGGAACTGACAGAGATCTCTGTAACAGTAGCAGTAACAGTAACAGTAACAGTAACAGTAAGTTGCTATGGATGCCACGAGTACAATTCACAAATAGGACAAACATTCATTCAATAAACAATGTTACTTCAGAAAACAGTACAGTCAATCGTTCAGAAAATAATCATAATTGAACATATCTTTACAACATTGTTACTCACAAATTACTGGGCTACAAGCAAGCTAACCAGCGTCCTCGGGTGCCAACCCTACACAGATGCAGAACGAACACACACTAAATTACACATTCGGGATTAATGACTTGGCCTCTATCTTGACTTGGTGTGGTTCTATAACATTATCCTCATTAAGATGCCTTAAACATGGCCCAGGAATGCCTATGATAGAATGAGGATGCAAAGATGTACTTTAAAACACTTTTCAAAATTTGCTAAAAATAGGGGGTTTCACTCGAGCGTAGATTCCTTCGCTCGAGCAAGCTTACCAAAGCAGAGGGGTCGCTCGAGCGTAAACTCCTTCACTCGAGCGGTCTACAAAAATGCAAAAAGTACTGGTTGCTAAAATTCTCCGCTCGATTCTCGCTCGAGCGTGAGACACAGTTCTTCGCTCGAGCGCAGGCCTCATCGCTCGAGCATGCATTTGCGTCTACAAAAACCTGAGAGCTTGCAATCTACGCTCGAGCCAGAATTCTGTCGCTCGAACGGAATTCAAAAAACAAAGGTGCTCGCTCGAGCGAGGAAACCAAAATTTGGGTTTTCCAGATTTGGCTCCAAAGCTCAAACCAAGCATTAAACTTATCAAAACTCATCCTTTTGGGCCAATTTTCTGGAAAACTCTTGGAAACCCATAATACAACATGTTTTGAAGATTATTTCACAAAATCAAAGCCTAAAAGTGTGACAATTGAACACAATTCCAAGCAAAACTTTATGAACATAACAAGGATATTACATGCATGAGTTCCTATGAACTCTAATGCTCCAAAACATGATCAAATGCAAGATTGAGCTCAAAATCATGGTGAATTCTTGGACTACAACTAAAATATGGACATGCATGTAAGAAATTCATGGAAAACAACCTCAAAATTTCATGATATGATCATGCATGCATGAATTCACTCTCAAAACAACACTTTAAACTAATTCTTAACTCTAATCACTAATTCTCCATGAACCATGCATGTAACAACTCAAACTCACAATTAAAAGGGTGAATTTCCTACCTTAAGTCTTGAATTCCAAGTATGTTAGCTCAATTTTGCAAATCTTCTTCAATTCCTCTAAATTTTCCAAGCAATTCTTGATGAAATCAATTCCTTCTCCTACTCTCCCTCTCTCTCTCGATTTGGCCTTAGATGGATAAAAGATGGTGTATCAAATGTGTATGAAGTGGAAAAGGGTTGGTCTAGAATCAATCCACTCAATGGCACTTATGTAATAAATTCAAACTAATGTAATTTAACATTAATAATTCTAATTTAATCATTCCAAATTGAATTTTAATTAAACCTATCATAAAATTCAATAAATCCTCATTAGCATATAACACTAGCCAATTTCTGAATCAGTCGCCGATAAGGCTTTCAATTCGCAATTCGAAGTTTAAAACATGAACAGATCATTCAGTACAAACAGATGGAAATGCATTTAAGCAACACACTCATCTAATCAATTTAGGATTTCATCCTAATCAATTACTTATCATGTTTAATCATAAATTAATGCTAATCAGAGGTGAGGGTTGTCACACACATGGGTAGCATGTAACAGAAAATCATTAAAGTTGACATTGTAATTTGACTGTAAGTGTAGGGGGTTGACTTTTACAACTACAAAATGACAGATCAATGTGTGATATGGGTTGCAAGGGCGCAAAGAATATTTAACCCATAAATAAATAAGTAAATCTAAAAAAGCATGTACAAAATCATCACGATCCTTAATGTCATTTGTACAATGTTCTTACTTACAATGTTTGTCTAGGAACAAGTTTCTCCAAAATACAGCCATAACATTCACATTCATCAGGGACAGAAAATCACATCTTAAAAGTTAAACAGTGCAAAAGTAAACTCCTATTTGTCCCAGTTTAGTGCTTAATGTAATTTCAGAATTATTAAAAAAAATATTATTTTGGGTAGCACTCACCTATGGAAACAGACCTCAACATTCGGTAGACGGGCACTTGAACTTACACTAGAAACATTCACTTTTACTGAATGTGCAAACTTTCTAAGATTTTTAAGTCTTGACAAACCATGGATTAAAACTCTTTCACATAGCACAATAGCACCATGCTTGGAACCAGGAGATTTTCCACTGGCAACCTTGCAGATATTTGCAATGTGGTAGGCTGAGCAACATCAGCAAAACAGAGAAGGCAAGGCTAGAGAATTATTGAACAAGGTAATTTTTTAAACCGACTAGTGAAACTGGGATAACACACCTACATAACTTATTGAGGAGATAAATCATGCACAAACAGAACTAGAGATCAGTGAAATGCTATTATTGTGCAAACAACACAATCCATCACCGAGCAAGTAGAAAACCCAATGAAAATTTATATTCCTTCTTTTCTTTTCCTTTCATTTCTCCCTACCAATTCCAAACATCAAACAAAGTATTAAAAAATCGTGTTCTAAAAGAATTTGGATTTGTATTTTTTATGCAATTTTCCTTTAAGTTCTTTGACAAGTCTCATTGTCAATTTCTTTGACAAGTTGGAATATACAAATCTGAAAAACAACCAAGTTGATATATATATATATATATATGAACATAACCAACAACAAATGAATACACAATTACACTACAACAAACTGCACATTTGGCGACTAATTTTGGCAACCAAAAAAATTATAGTCGCCAAAAATAGTACTTTGGGCGACTAAAAGTTAATTTAGTCGTCAGCGTTTATTGAATGTTTCAGCTACTATATTTTTTTAGTCGACATATAATGCTTATTGGCGACCCAAAAAAAAATTAGTCAGTAAATAGAACGTAATTGGCGACTATAATATTTTTAGTCGTTGTTAGTTGGCATTTTACGCTACTAATTCTTCATTTAGTCACCGCATAATGTTATTTTGCCGACAAAAACAAATTTAGTCGCCAAATAATGACACATTTATTAAACTTTTGCCGACGAAAATCAAATTAGTAGCCAAAATATTAGGTTTGGCGACCAATTTTTAGTCGCTCTTAATGACAATTTGTCGACAAATTCTCATTTGGTCGCTAAATATTCAAAAAATATTTTAGAGGGAAAGCCATTAATATTGGCACCTAGTTACACAAAAACACTTTTGGGTACTGTTATGTCTCACACACCAACATAGAGAGCAGTCAATACCAAACCTCACTGTCGCTCACCACCGACGATCATCACCATTGCTGGCCACCGGCGCTCGCCACCAGGACCACTGCAAATCAGCACCACCACTGATCACAGGTATTTGTCTCTCTCCCTCTCTGTCGATCTGGGTCTCTCTCTTTCTCGTTGTCTCTCCCTTCCCCATTTCGCACACTTTCTGTAGGGTTTTGATATGATTGTTTTTGTTGCATTTTTTGTTGATTTCGTAAATGGTTTTTTAGGGCTTTATCTGATTTCGTATATGGGTTTGGTTGAAGTGGTTTTATTTCGGATTGTGGATTTTTGTTTGTTGAAATTTCAATTTTGAGTGTTAGGTTTTTCAGAGTCAATTGAGAAGAACAAGTTTCTCAGATTACAAATGCTAGGTACCCAAATAAAAAAATATATTGCAATATCAAAAATTTCAGATCTTGCTGGACTCCGACTTCTTGCTCTGTCTCTCCACACTCATTGGTCTGTTTTGGGTGCAAAATTATAGCACCCATGGATTCCTCTGACTTGAGGGTGTTTATCTTGAATGAGATGTTGTTCAGCACCACCTACACAATAACCCATCACCACTATAATTGTTAAGCTGTGTTGGGCATTGGGGGTGGCCCCTCATCCATCCTAAAACACACTTAGATTCGAAAGTGAAACTGAAAGCCCACTATATGACCATATGTGTCTCTGTTGCAGCTAAATCAGTTGATTAATTATGTAATTAACTATTGATTAATCAATTGTTAATTAATCAATTGTGTTTAAACACAGCATTACTTTGTTTCTATCTTTCATTTGGTTAGTTTCTTGGACAAGTGCCTTCTTGTCTTGCCAAAAAAGAAAGGTGAAAAAAAACAAAAAATAAAAGATGGGCATATGACATTTCCAAGACAGTTGCTCATTAGTGCAGCAAATTACAAGTTCAAAAATGTTGGTTTTGATAATTTAGTTTTTAGTTTTCTTTGAAAATTTGCTAGTAGAAACACCATCCTCAGCCCCGCTAGATTATCCAAAAACTTTTGGACTAAAGTTGCTAGAAGGCAAAAAAAAATTTGTTAAATTTATGTTAATTTGACCTCTCAGTGAAGTAAGAAAGAAGAACGCTTGTTTTTGTTGTTAATTCATGTTAAAGTAGATATCAAATTTCATATGCATCAATTTTCATTACATGATGTACATAGACATATTTCATCTTGCATTGACACTGGCCTCTAGGGAAATCCTCTTTCCCCATCCCCCAACTTTCCCCACACTAGCACAATTTGGAAGACAGGAGGACAAAGCATGCAAAGGGTTAGGGGGTGTAGAGAATGGCTTTCATCCTAAGCCTCAAACAATTATCTGCACTTCAACAACTAATCAAACTCAAGCTTAGCTTTAGTTTACATAACCAACTCACAATGTTTGTATATGAAGTTCAATTCATTAACTACAAGAGCAAATATTTATCCAAAACTGGTAACGACGAAGCCAATTAAAATACGTATATGCTAAAATTTGTGGAGTTTGTAAAGATCGATGCATCATCTCAGAGTCTGCGAAGTAAGATAGGGTATATAGGTGCTCGGCGGTTCTTACCTGAGAACCATAATTAGTGAAGAAGTAAACTCTTCAACGGTGAAATTAAGAATCGGTCCAAACTTGTGGAGTTATCGGGAGAACAAATACTGGAGCAAATTAATTTGGGGACATACAGGCCGTATGGAAAGCATCCAAACAATCGAAAAAGACAAAGGAATGAAAATCCAACTCCGAACTGGACAAAACGAAGCATTTTGTTCGACCTACCCTATTGGAAAACACTGAAACTTCGACACAACCTTGATGTCATGCACATAGAAAAGAATATATGTGACAATCTGATTGGGACACTATTGAGCATAGATGGCAAGAACAAGGACACGAACAAAGCACGTTTGGATCTGGAGGACATGCGAATACAAAAGGAGTTACACTTGATAAGGCATGCGAATGGTTCTTTGGAGAAGCCTCCGGCATTGTACACATTGTCCCCGGCAGAGAGAAAAGGGTTTGCTGATTTGTTGAAATCAATTAAGTATCCTGAGGGCTATTTCTTGAAATCGAAAAGCCTCTGAACTTTTTTTCATATAAATATAGTTCAATATGACCATACTGTCGAACAGGCTGATGTTTACATCTAGGATGCTCGAACTTCTGAAAGGATTTGTGGGCAATAAAGCTCGGCCAGAAGGTTCCATTGCGTAGGGCTACATATCGAAAGAGTGTACGATGTTTTGTTCAATGTATTTGGATGGAGTTGAAACGGTGTTTAACCGGGAAGAAAGGAATTATGATGGGGGTGACAATGGCTCGGAGTTGGCGATTTTCACTCAAAATGTTCATCCTTTTGGTCAACTCCCAAGGGCAATTGATGTGTCCGTAGCTGACGGCGAATTGACTCATTGGTTTGTCCTACACAATAGCTTGGAAGTGGACGAATATCTAGAGTATGATTCCTCACAAAATATACACTAACATTTTCTGCAATTTTTTTATTTTTTAAAGTATTCATTATTCCAATTACTTATGAATTACATTGTATTAACTAGGGAACACAAGCTCTTGTTACAACAAAAACATGGAAGTTCATGCAACATTGCAACGCGACAATGCAAAGAATTTCATAAATGGTTCAAAGATCACGTAAGCTAAAATTCCTTAGCATATAGTTTGCAGATAACGTTAAATTATTCTAAGTTGGAATTTGTGTAGATGAACCAATTGCGAAATCAAAAGTCACCCGAAGCAACCGATGAGATGTGGTCATTAACCAATGGTCCTAATGCCTTAGTGAACACATATTCGGGATGCATTTCTAATGGTGTCCGATTCCATACTATTGATCGTGATAACCGTCGTAAATGTCAAAATAGTGGATCGGTAGTGGAGGAGGACCACTAAGGCCAATTGATAAAGTTCTACGGCTACCTTTGTAAATTGTGGGAAATGACATATTTGTTTGGACATCGGGTTGTTTTGTTCCAATGTAAATGGTATAACACTGGTAGTACCCGAACTTTGCGTGTCGAACCACATGTGACAACTGTTGATGTAAGAAGTTGATGGTATAAAGATGACTCGTTTGTGTTCTCAAGCCAAGTTCAACAAGTTTTCTATGTTCATGATACAAAGTTAGGGGCAAATTGGCAAGTTGTAGAAAAGTTTCAACATCGATGAATTTGGGATGTGCCAGAGATGGATGTGCTAGAATTTGATGATGTGTTGCAACAAGATGAAACCACTACTATTGTACCAATTGAGCCTATTGATGATGATGTTGTTTTGCGTCACGATGATATTAAACCTAAAATTGTTTCAATGGAAGTTCCTCAGTCCAATAAGCATGTACAACCCGAGGGTGTTATCGATGATGCTTTCATTGTGATGAGGATGAAGAACTAACACTCACGGGTGATGAAGAAGAAGAAGATGAGATAGAAAGTGATTTTGATACAGATACGAACATAGAGTTTTAACGTATGAGTTCAAAATTCCGATATGTGTTCTCTAAGTAGATATGTCATAACTTTGTTTCTTTGTCCTTCTTGTTTTGTTGATGTAATGGGGGAAATTAAGAATACGGAGTTTGTTTTTGTATTACGTAGTCAGATGTTATGTAAAATTCATTAATTTTGTGCAATGTTCAACCTCTTAAATTGATGAACCTGTTACTTTGAATGTCATGCCTAATATTGGTTTATGTACTTCCTTAGTTCTGTGACAAGTGAACAGAATAATTTTTTGTGTTATATGTTA
Source organism: Camellia japonica (assembly GCA_030407325.1). Taxonomy (NCBI): domain Eukaryota; kingdom Viridiplantae; phylum Streptophyta; class Magnoliopsida; order Ericales; family Theaceae; genus Camellia; species Camellia japonica. Next base: position 30,769,100 of record JAPPVO010000016.1, on the reverse strand, counting down.
ATATCGTCAAGGATTAACTTTTGTAAATAATTCATATTGCGTTCTACATCGATGATTGGCTTATGTGAGGTTTATAATTCATGTATGTTTGTTACTTAATGCAAGTAGCATGGTTCCCAGAGTCAAGATGGGGCGATGTAAGAGAGCATCCAGTGGCAACGTGTTATCAGCTTCTGAAGCATGTCCACAGGAGATTGGCACCCCGCTGACTTTCTCTGATGAGATGCTACCACCAGATGGTACACAAACAGTGGTCGAGGAGACGCAACCAGGTGGCGTGGGTAAGAGCATTGTACTTAATCGATGATGCTTTTTTGTTTTTTGTTTTGTTTTTTGGTTAAAAAACAAACAGGCAGCAACATTCACATTGTAGTAGTAGCAGCCAACAGGCGGTTGCACCAGCTGCATTATTGTGCAGCAACATTCACACTGTAGTAGCAGCATCCAACAAACAGTTGCACCAGCTGCATTATTGTGCAGCAACATTCACGCTGTAGCAAAATTTACCAATACTTTACGGAGCCAAACAATAGCAGCCACACACAGCAGCCAGCAACACTAGTAACAGAAGCCATAACCAGCACCATTTATGCCTTAGTTATTAGCAATGTTTGTAATTTGTGACTTGCTTCCCCTTTTGTACTAGGACGAACAAGGTCAACTCGTGTACAAGGACCTACATTAGGCAAAGGAGTTCAGAAAAAAATAGCTAGGAAAAAAGGAGAGAAATTGCATGTGTATGTCAATCAGGTGTTGAATGCAATCACAGGAGGGAATGCCACCCCGGCAACGAATGAGTTGGGATTGCAAATTAGACGGTTGTGCCCTCTTCAGAGCGTGAAGTCGTGGAGAAAAATCTATCAGAGTACCAAAGATGCGGTTGTCCAAGCGGTGCTAGTATAAGATTCATTTTGCGATAAAGTCTTTATTATGTTATTTGTAATTGCTTAAATTAATTGATGTACTAATTTTCTTATTATGTTCGTAGGACAAGTTTGTTATCGGCGATGATTTTGATAATGATGAACAAGCTCAACTGATCCTCGATAGAAAGGCATATTTGCTATACAAGGATTGGAGATACAATCTGAAGCAAGAGTTCCTCGAACTTGAGGAACAGGGTGTTAATGACCCCTATAGTCATTCACCTATTGGAGTGAGCTTAAAGGACTAGAAATATCTTATTGATGTGGCTTGGAAAGATGAATCTCACTTGGTAACAAAATAATTAGAAACCCCATTCCTAAAATTAATTAATGCGTTAATATGTAAAAATTCTTTAATAAATCTTTTTTTTTTCTTTTTTTTCCAGAAACGCTCAAAAGTTGGGATAGCAAATAGGGGAATGCTACCCTACAATCATACAAGTGGGTCTTGATCATTTCCAACAGCAATGTTGCTTATGGTGAGAAGTTGTATTGATAGTAATGTTATGGATGATTTCTTCTTCCTAATTTTGAGTACTACTTTTTCCAGTTCATCAATTTATTTATTTTTTGTCAAACATAATAGGCAAATGAGGATGGAGAAATAGATTTTCTTGAATTTTATAAGAAATCACACAAGTCCAAGATGACAGGAGACTGGATTGACCCCAAATGTAGTAAGCTACATGTGAGTATTGAATGTTGAAACCAATTGTGTTGAATATCAATTAGTAAAGTTGTTGTAAATTCCTTTCGGCAAATACTTAATTGTTTTGTTGCCATGACAGGATGAGATGGTGAATCTACAAGTGGTAGCTATCGATGCGGGGATGCCATTGACCCACAAAGAACTATCAAGGAAAGTGCTCGAGCCCAAAAAAAATTACTTGCGTGGATGTGGGATAGGCCCACAACCCTCTTCCACAGCTAATAGTGCAACACAAGCTCATGATAAACATATGGAGTCAATGAGAGCGGAATTGGAGGTTCTTCATGAGGAGCGTCAAAGAGATCACGAGGAGCTGCTCAAGGAGAAAGAGGAGTGCCGAAGAGATCACGAGGAAATTATGAGGGAAAGAGAGGAGATGATGAAACAAGCCAAAAAAGAAAAAAGAGTACGAGAGGCATAACAAGTACAACTCAATCATCTAAACGATGTGGTGTCACGACTCACAACCCTCTTGCAGGGTTCAGATGGTCATCCTACTATTCAGTAAGAAGAATTTTATTCATAAGCTACTGAAAGTTAAACCAAAAAAATGGATCATATTGACATTATTGTGTACGATGAAAGTAGAATTTTTTTTCAAAAGTTCCTATGCAAACCTATTAGAACGTTGATTATGGGGTTTGTGCTAATTTTTTTTGTTTTGTTTGTTTGTTTTTCTATGCTTTGAATAGGTTTTGAGATATAATGTGAGTAAACTTAGCAGCAGAGGACCTGGTGTTTTGATACATTTCCATAAGGTAACCACATGATTTCAATGAAATATTAACTTTCTCAGGATTGAGTACAACAACCTTATGAATATTAGGGCAGTTACTAAATTATGAACCCCATCCACTTGAATGTCATTTGAGATTTTAGAGTAATTGAATAAACCAAGTGAAATTGGAATGAATTTGTAGTAACATGATTTGCTGGCTGAATTATAAGATGCATTTTGAGATGCCTAAATTCTTAATGCCAAACAGAAATCCCTTTTCCTAATGAACTGCACAATAGGTTGGGAGTTGGCGTGAAAAACGCCATAAACTTATCCGAAAAAGGCTTTTCGGGGCCGAAAATTGAAAGCAGCCCCCGAACCACTCAATGGATGGCACAAGTAGCTTCCTCGTGTCAAATAGGACCTGTGGGGATAGACGAGATGTATTTAGCACGTGTAGGTTGGGAGTTGGCATGAGAAACGCCATAAACTTAGCCGAAAAAGGCCTTTCGGGGCCAAAAATTGAAAGTAGCCCCTGAACCACTCTATGGATGGCACAAGTAGCTTTCTCGTGTCAAATAGGACCTGTGGGGATAGACCGGATGTATTTAGCACCGTAGGTTGGGAGTTGGTGTGAGAAACACCATAAACTTAGCCGAAAAAGGCCTTTCAGGGCCAAAAATTGAAAGCAGCCCCCGAACCACTCTATGGATGGCACGAGTAACTTTCTCATAAACTTAGTCAAAAAAGGCCTTTCGGGGCCGAAAATTGAAAGCAGCCCCCAACCCACTCTATGGATGGCACAAGTAGCTTCTTCGTGTCAAATAGGACCTGTGGGGATAGACCGGATGTATTTAGCACACGTAGGTTGGGAGTTGGTGTGAAAAATGCCATAAACTTAACCGACAAAGGCCTTTCAGGGCCAAAAATTCAAAGCAGCCCCCGAACCACTCTATGGATGTCACGGGTAGCTTCCTCATGTGAAATAGGACCTGTGGGGACATACGAGATGTAATTAGCACACGTAGGTTTGGACTTGGCATGAAAAAGGCCACAAACTTAGCCAAAAAGGCATTTCGCGGCCGAAAATTCAAAGCAGCCCCCAATATGGTTTACTATCCTTGCCTTAGAAGGGAACCAATAATCACTGACTATACAAGTATTGCATTGAAAGATAACATTAAAAAAAACCCTCAAAGCAAAAAGGCTAAGCTCCAAAATTGTGCCTTTTGGCCCCAAATCCGATGAACACTATTCATATATCAATTATATGGAAGCAATAACAGCGTAATTTAGTTTTTTTTCAAAGTTAAGTGACAGAGACTTTGTATATTTGAGCAATTCCACACAAAATTCAGCTTCTACGAAGATATTATGTTACCAAGTGAAAATTGCTTAATAGGAAGAAAAATAATACACCCTTTACAGTATCAACATTTGTACAGGGATAATCTCATTACACGGAAAACGCTGCAGTGATCAAAACATTGTAACTAGAGTTTTAAATGTAATTTGCATTGTTTGAGCAGACCTTGACTCACTGATCCACATTGATTCCAAAAATATGGACCTTGTGCATGTGTGGGAACTTGGCAACCACTAACACAAAAACTGCTAGTGTGTTAAAGAATAGCATAGGGTGTTGGTAATCAGTTGTGTGTGAGGCTATCAAGTACCTGCCCAATGAAACACAAGATGAGCATAAATTGATTATTAATAAGGTGAAATTTCCTAAGTTTTGTAGTGGCTAATAAGAAAAATGACAAATCTCAAGTGAGAAAGTAAAGAGTCACCAATAAATGCAGATAATTATGCACAAAATCTTGACAAAACAGAAGTAATTAGTAAAATAACAATAAAGATACAGGCAGAATCTTGACAACCAAGTCCTGGTAGAGGGTGATCCTTGCTAGGTTAGTCAAATAGAGAGATGCAGCGAATGAGTATGTTCACGTGCTTCTTAGAAAACTCAAACCCATCAAAACCTTGTACAATGTAAAGTTTCCCTTCAAATTGACTGAAAACTAAAAGGACCATATAAGGAGACAAAAAGTTTCGTTGAATCACAAATGAGCCACAATTACATTGTCCTTTGAAGTGTTGTTTTGTTTAACAAATACAGAATCATCCTCCCACAGTGGTAAGACATCCTCTTTTGAGGGATTCTAAGGGGGGACCAGGGTTTGGTAGGAAAATACAGTGCTTGTCTCTTGTGTTAATGGTAGCACCACACACACACACATAACAAATGAAAATTCATACAGAGTATCCCGACTTTTTCGTCTTCTCTCTCCAATTTCATTAGCATTTTTTTTTTTGCATGATCAGCAACCAATTTCACTAGCATTCATCATATAAAATAAACAAAAATGGAAATTTTAACTACTTCAGCCACTATAAAATAATCAGACACATGTAACTCAACATACTTGACTCATGAAGACTAATGTACTTGGCATCATATTCAGATCTGGACAAGATATTTTACTAGGTCTCTTTCATGATGCCTCATAAGTTGGAACAATAATATTGACTTCAAAATTGCAAATTTCAGTTTTCGGGTTTGGAAATTATTGACACTAGTAGCACAACTGAAAGTGCATGTTACTTGAAATCGTAGTTTGTGGGTTTACTTATGTGCATTTGTTTGCGTTCCTTTGTGGGTTTAAAAAAAATTAGATAACAAAATAGAGGATAATATATAGAAGAACATATATTCCATGCATCTTGTAGGTTGAAAAACTTCTCAAGAAGTAACCAATTAAAGATAGAAGAAACTTCATTTTCAATATGTTTTGGTTCCTAGCATTTCAATAATGTTAATTTCATTTTCAAAATATTATGATTGAGGGATGAGACCACCTCAGCCAAAAAATTAAAAAATCCCTTTACATATCTATTAACTTTTTTTTAATGTTGAAATGGTATATGGAACTAATGGGTGTAATTTTTGTTTTGCAGATGGCTTTTGGCATTGACATGTGATCTTCCCAATTTTTGTACGAAGGATACTTCGCACTTTTGAACATTCCCGCTTTTTTGTCGTCTACTTCTTGTGTGGAATTTGGATGAATCGTACATATAATTTTTTGCGGGGTACACAATACTTTTGACATGGAACTTGTATTTATTCTTGTGGTATATACATTACCTTTTGTCGTGGTACATACTACCATGGTAATTTGTACCATGCCAAATGGTCATTACAATGCATAGTAGTTTTAATATTTTTGTGTACAAAGGACATTGTTTTGGTATACTTATTTGTTATGTATGACGTTATTATTTCTTATTGGAATATATAAAGTTGGTTTGTATATAACTTTACATTAAAAGGTATTCTTTTTTGTTTGATGGTTGTAAATGAAATATGCGTTATGGAATGGCTGATAATATATGCATATTGTTTTGTTTGTATACCTATTACAGGTTACGATGGATACATATAGGTTGTGGACAAAGTAGTGAAAATGAACAAAAAATAAACACATAAAATGATGTTTTTGGCGACAAAACAATTGGTAGCCAAAAATAAAGCTAAATATTTTTAGTGACTAAATAGTTAGTAGCGGAAAAAGAATTAAATATTTTGGCGACTAAATATTTAGTAGCCAAACACAAATAAAAACAGTTTGGGTGACTAATTCTTTAGTAGCCAAAAAAAGGGAAGGAAAAAAAAAACCCTTTTGGCGACTAACCTGTGTAGTAGCTAACAAGAAATTGGATTTTCGGCAACTAAATATTCAGTAGCTAAAACAATGTAGATGTACACACAAAAAAACTATTGGCGACTAAACCTTTGGTCGCCGTAGATATTTAAAGTTTTGGCGACAAAAAAGTTTAGTAGCTGAAAATGTGATTTAAATTAAATTAGTAGCTTTGGGCGACTAATCTTTTCGTCGCCAATTTACCTCATCAGCGACTAAAGGTTATTTGTCGGCAATACCTTTTACTTTTGCCTACTAAAACATTAGTCGCCATTTTAGAGGACTTTTGGCGACTAAATTTTTTTTAGTCGCCAAAACCTTCCCAGACAATCTTCCAGCGACAAATCCAGCGATCAAAATATTTAGTCGGGAAAATATTTCGATGACTAAAATTCTTACTTTTGGCGACTAAAAATTTGTCACCAAAAGTGCATTTTCTTGTAGTGTTAGAAGAAACCACAGCACTATTTGGTTTATGGAAAATGGAGTACACAGACAACCTGCCTCACATGGATCTGATGCGAATAGACAACTTTTCTTCCTTCATACGTTGTGCTTCGTCTATTCATATGCTGTGCTTCATCCATATTCGCCTCATGATTGAACACTGACCTTCCATGCCCGTCAAGCCCATCACAGGTGAGAACTGGTTGTCGGCAAGACAAATCAGTAGAGAGAGAAAGAGAAAACTCTAGTTTATGGACGAACATGATAAGCTCCAAGTCGCTGAGCTCAAATAAGAGGTTCATCGATATGATCTTTCAAACAAGAGGTTCGTTGGAGGCGGCAGCGAAAAGGTGGCAACGGCGAAAGAAGCAACGACAGAGATAAAAGAGAGAGGAGAAAAGAAAAGAGAAGTAGCAGCAAAGATAAGAGTGTAGAGATGAGAGAAAGAGAGAGATGAGAAGACGAGAGAGAAGCAGTGAGAAAAAGAGAGAGAGAGAGAGTGAGAATGAGATTGAGAATAGGTGAGACATATGGGATGGGTGAGGGACCTTAGCCATCACAAAATAATATTGTGGATCTCTTCCATTACTAAAAATGGGAGAGAGACCTTAGACTAATTTTCTCTTAAAGCTATGCCCTATTAATATTTGTTTTGATAAAACGAATCATTTATATGATGAACTAGAAACTAAGGAAACTAATAATTGAGAAACCAATCCGATTTAATGGTTCATATAAATTTAATATCATTCAAGAAATAATAATTCATATATTAATTTAATAATTTTATATATTTATATATATAATTTTGGCACCAAAGCAGACTCCAAATTTAAGATTGTGTTCCTCAAGCCTTAAAAATTTGGTTTGGGCTCAAGTTGCATGAGCTAGGAAGGTTACAACCCTACCCTGGAGATAATCAGCCAATAAAAATTATAAGTAGGTTTAGAAAGATAACGGCCCAAGATATATTTTTAAATATTTCGTGCCAAACATCAAAATAAGACCTTATTTTTAGCAATAAAAATTATTTGAAATTTTTTGAGTGTGCCTTTCAAGCAATAGGAAAAATTGATTAGTGATTGAACCACCTCGGTCAAAAAATTAAAATGATTATATAGGTCAATTCAAGGGTATCCAAAGAGTATCCATTTTATGAATATCCTAACATGCAGTCTAGTAAAAGTCACAAGAAATTCAACAAACAAACGCAACGCATATATAAATTCACAGAGATCCTAAAAACCCTTATAAAAATTCATTAGTAAAAACAAACAAAATCCATATATATATACAAAAAATTGATTCAATTATATAAAATCAGATATATACCATCCTTCAAGGCAACCTTTGGCGGCACCACCGCCGGACTGTTGGTTGGGAGGGGGCTGGGCGTACTGCTGTTGAGGAGGGTAGCTCTGAGCCAGAGTGGGGTAGGCTTGTTGTGGCAGGTAGCCCGGCGGCGGATAAGCGTCCTTTACTTCACCTTGACTAATGTAACCTATATACATATATAAATTTAATAGGATAATTCATCAGACAAAGCTAAGATTTATGTATAAGCAAAATCCTAGAGTTTAGATGTTACCTTGTGGAGGAGGAACTCCGATGGGAGGCTGCTGTTGCTGATTGTAGTAACTCATCTCTCTCTCTCTCTCTCTCTGTGTTTAGAGACGAGTTGTTCTCAGAAAACAATGCAGTTGGGGTTCAAGGAGAGAAGTCGAAGGTTTTTAAAGAGAGAGAGTGAGTGAGGAGGTGATGCGGACGCGGCGGAAGTGAGATACGCAAGGAAGATTTCCAAGAACTTGCATTAGCACTTTCCGAGCTGCACGCTGTCATGGTTCCGGGTCGGGTCGGGTCGGGTTATAATACTGCGTTATTTTGTACAGATTACAAATTTGGAGGAGTTATGTGTAGATCTTACTAAATAGACTTATTGTCCAATAACTCTCATGATAGTTAATAGCATTTTTCATTAAACACTATTAAAAAATGTAACTAATTGTTAATTTTCAGCGACTGTTTAAAAATTTTGTTATAAAAAATGTCACTAATTATAAGTTTTAGCAACAATTCAAAAAAATCATCACAAAAAAAAAACAAAAAAAAACAAATACTTTGAGTGATAGTTTAAAAAATTCGTCACAGAAATTATCACTAATTGCAACTTTTAGCGATAATTTATTAAAATCGTGACAACAAAAAGTTGCTAATTATCAATTTTTAGTGACATTATGTAAAAAATCGTCACAAAAAATTATTTTAGTGACGATTGTACTGGGATTTATTTTCAATAGGATTTGATGAGAATTAAGTGCAACTATTAGAACCTATTGGTAGTTTTACACCTCATTGGATAAATTACACTAACCTTTCCTGATATTTGATGAAATTACAATAAATTTCATAAGTTTGGCATAATTATACTGACATCTTTTAAATTTTTAATTCATATATAAATTCACTAGTCGTATAAATGTAAAAATGATTTTATATGTATATTTTATCTTGTATATTTTTGTATTTTCATGTCATCGGCATTAGTTTTAATTTTTTAACTTTATTAAAAGGAAGGTTAATTTAATTATCTCAAAATTGTAAAACTTGTTATATTTTCTCTAAATTTCAAGATATGTCAAAGAAATTTATCCAATTTCATATTACTAATCACTTAAAATAAAATTAAACAGTCAAATATAAGTGATATTGTTAGACTCGAGGATGGCACTTAGTTATAATGATACTCTATTTGGGAATATATTATTTTAGTTTATTATTTAATTTTTTATAAAAAAATGTGTAAAAAAATTAAAAGAGTGATGTGATAAAGTGTTTTGTTTTGTTGTGTTGATTATTTCAGCATGTGATGGGCTATTTTAACTCATTCCAAACACCCAAATAATTGAAAATATATTATATATTTGTAATTTTATTTTATTTATTAAGACTATCTCTAACGATGAATCAAATTCATCATCAGATTTAAATTTGATGAAAAAAGGTCCCTTTTTTAACTCCAACAGTTTCACCAAACTGATATTAAATTGAGAATGGAGCAAAAGTTTCACAGATTGAAGAGTTGGTCAAATTTCACCAAAACACTATTCGTGTACGTTGGAGGTGGCCCCACCGGACAACCAGCCAGACGGCCGGCCGGTTGTCCCACCGGTCATCCATGGCATACAAACATCTGAGTTTTTGAGTTTCTGAGATTGGTCTCACTTGATCCTTATCAAATGGAAATGACAGAAAAGAAAAAGAAAAAGTTATTAATTTCAATGGAGAAACAATCAAGCATTGAGGTGAGTTAGTGAAACTATACATGATCATGCAAATCCAAGATGGTCCAGATTAATACAACCAGAAGCATTCATCTTCTCTTTCATACAGGAAATTATTTTCCCTCTTTTTCTGTTACTCTGTTTTTTCCGTCTTCTATGATCTTCAATACCCATATCTTTTTCTCTCTAATTCTCTCTTCTTTCTTCATAATCACCGTCCACTCATCAAGAAACACCTTTGTATCTAACTCTGATTCATTTGTATTGTCTTGCGGTGGTGGTTTCGCTACCGATGCCGACGGCCAGAACTGGGTTCCAGATTCCAAAAGAAATGGGAAACAAAAATGGAGGGGGGGGGGGGGAAATCACCCTTTCCAATTGACCGGCCGGTCATCTAGCCGGACGTCCCTACCATTTTGATGCAAGCTACAATGCAACCCGTTGGACGAACTCGTATCAGATTGAGCAAATCAACTTTTTTTTCATCAGATTTGATGAAAAAAATAGTTTAACGTTGGAGATGCTCTAAGTGGCTTGAATATATGCCAACTTATGATTCAAATTTTCTATGGTAAGGAATTGTATTTTGTTTACTTACCATTAAAATGAATTTGTACAAGTAATTGATGTATATCCTTGCATCCTTAGGGAAAAAGATGAGTTATTATTATTGTTGTTTTTGGGACAATTAACAACCAATAAATAATTTTTAATGATAATTTTGAGAAATATTATGTATCCCAAATATTTTACTAAATATTCTACCAAACCTCTCACATGAGGTGGGACTTACACAAATTCACATGTGTATGGGTCCTACACCCACGTGAGAGGTTTGATAGAATATTTAAAGTTCCTAACATAACTCGATAATTTTAAAACATTAACAATCATTTAATGCATTTATGCCTTCATAGGTAAGCAACACTAATCAAGATTTGTTTGGTAAGAGAAATTAAATGACATGACCCCCCAACCCCACTCACAAAAAAACTGCATTAAAATTTTTACAGAATCAAATACAATTTTTTTTATTTTTGGAACAAAACTAAAAAAATAAAAAATAAAAAGGTATCTATAATAATTAAACATTGATAATTTAAATATTATTGAATTAAATATATTAATAATTTAATAGATTCAATCGATATGCTTTCATTGGTATATATACCTTCACAGGTAAGCAATGATAATTAGGATTTGTTTGGTAAGAAGAATTAAATGACATGAAATCACCCTAACCCCTAACCCCACACACAAGCAAAACCGCGTTAAAATTTTTATAGACTCGTTTGGGAACCCTCATTTTTAGCCAAAAAGTCAAAAAGTTACTAAATTAGCCAAAAAGTCAACAACCCATACCAAAAAGTCAAAGATTCTCTTCTCTCTACTTTTTGCACATCTTTTCGTAAAAAGTCAAAAAGTCATCCCAAACATACTACTCCCTCTGTCCCAAAATAATGGTTCCTTTTGGAGAATCCAACTTTTTTTGGTAGTACAATTATTGCATTTGAAAAAAATTGATTTTCCAAAATTACCCTTTTGATAGTACATTTTTTGAGAATATCAATGTCATAATTGTACTTTTTATATTGTTTATTAATTTAAAAGAAGGGCAAACTAGGAAATTTATATTATTTTTGTACTTGATTTTTGAAGAAGGACTAATATTTTGGGACAACGAAAAATAGAATAAGGGACTAATATTTTGGGACGGAGGGAGTAGTTTTTTTTAGCTTATATTTTAACCAAATAGCCAAAAAGTTACTAAATTAGCCTGTTTCCAAACGAGGCCTGAATACAAATTTATTTTTATTTTTTTGGAAACAAAACTTTAAAAAAAAAATGAAATCTATAATAATTAAACATTGATGACATTCTTCCATCATTTCCCTCTTCTTTTCTTTTTTTTTTTTTTCAGTTTTGTATAGTAGACAAATAAGAGACTAAATATGTTTGAATTAAATATTTTAATAACTTAATAGATTCAATCGATAATTTAGGAATTAAATAGATTTTGATTTATATACTTTAAGAATTGAGTAGATTCAATTGATAGTTTAAAGACTAAATAAATAATTTGACGATAATTTATGAGTAAAAAGTGTAATAAACCCGCAAAACACCCAAGAGAAGGAGCATATAGTGTGTAACGCTTATTGGAGCCTAATCCCATTAGAGCAACTCTACCATAAGAGACAAAATGGACATATTAAGCATTTTTGCTAGTAAATAGACTTTAGAAGTGATAATTCGTCTATTTTTATTTTAACACTTCACATGTAGTTAACGTCCAATGTTAGGTAAAAAATGCCTTCCTGCCATTGTGTAATGCTTATTAGAGTCTTAATCCCATTAGAGCAACTCTACCATAAGAGGCAAAATGGACATATTAAGCATTTTTGCTAGTAAATAGACTTTTTATCGGAAGTGATAATTTGTCTATTTTTATTTCAACACTTCATATGTAGTTAATGTCTAATGCTAGGTAAAAATGTCTTCTTGCCATTGTGTTGCTTGCTCCATCTCTGTTTCTAATATGTTCCAACCCATTAATCTTTGTTTATTTTATATATTTTATAAATGGAGATTGACAATCTCATGTGATAAGAAATTTTTACAATGTCCCTTCAAGTTTTATCCAAAGTTACTCATTTAAAAATAAAGAATAAAAAATGTTATTGTTGTGCAAATGTCATATCAAAGTGCTTATGTGACATGCCACTAATTAAAATAAATACTAGATAAAGTGATTAGGCAAAATACAGAGTCTACTAGACATGAAATTGAATATTTTTTTCTCTTTATGAGAGTTGCATTTAGTTTTTTCATTTCTATTCATTATATCTTATACATATGCATTGTTAGACAATAAGTGTCAAGCTTGATACAATTATTTTTAGGGTAAATTGTACTGACACCCTTCCATAACATTGAAATCACGTTGTCACCCCCTTATTCTCTAAAATATCAGTAACCCCCCTTCCTTCAGAATTTTAATTATGGTAGTGTTGAAATAGAAATATTATAATTATGGTAGTGTTGAAATAGTAATATTATAATTATGGTAGTGTATAATTATAATAATAATATTTAATACCTTTTCATCTTGGTTTTCTATTTTGTTCGTTTCCTATTTTGTAATATTGTTTCGTTATAAATACAAGGTCTACGTAATTCATAGTTTTCATCATTTTCGCAACTCAGTTATCATTTTCGCAGCTCGCATTATATTTTTGGTCTTGGGGATTATTATCACGACATTGGCCTCTTCTCTGAGCAACTCTTTAGTCTTCTACTACAGCAATGCGATGGCTATTTGGATCATCCTTGTGACATTGGTGGTCCTTTTCAGGTTGATCACTTTTTTTCTCTTTTTTTTCTTTTTTTCAAATTTCTATTCATTTATATTATGATTTTCATCTCTATTTCATAGTCATATTCCCTCACAGTCCATCATCTATTTAAATTCATGGGAATTTTAATCACCTCTCTTGAGACTTCAATAAAATGCCATGAAACATCATGAAAGGCGAGATGCCTACAGTTTTCTGAAGTCTCAAGAGAGGTGATTAAAATTCCCATGAATTTAAATAGATGATGGACTGTTAGGGAATATGACTACGAAATAGAGATGAAAATCATAATATAAATGAATAGAAATTTGCAAAAAATGAAAAAAAAAAGAGAAAAAAAGTGATCAACCTGAAAAAGGACCACCAATGTCACAAGGATGATCCAAACGGCCATCGCACTGCTGTAGTAGAAGACTAAAGAGTTGCTCAGAGAAGAGGCCAATGTCGTGATAATAATCCCCAAGACCAAAAATATAATGCGAGCTGCGAAAATGATAACTGAGTTGCGAAAATGATGAAAACTATGAATTAGGTAGACCTTGTACTTATAATGAAACAATATTACAAAATAGGAAACGAATAAAATAGAAAACCAAGATGAAAAGGTATTAAATATTACTATTATAATTATACACTACCATAATTACAATATTACTATTTCTTAATTTCAACACTACCATAATTATAATATTACTATTTCAACACTACCATAATTAAAATTCTGAAGGAAGGGGGGTTATTGATATTTTAGAGAATAAGGGGGTGACAACGTGATTTCAATGTTATGGAAGGGTGTCAGTACAATTTACCCTAAAAATAATTGTATCAAGGTTGACACTTATTGTCTAACAATGCATATGTATAAGATATAATGAATAGAAATGAAACAACTAAATGCAACTCTCATAAAGAGAAAAAAATATTCAATTTCATGTCTAGTAAAGATTGACTGCTACAAATCTTGAATAAGAATGTACAATAGTTAGGGGTGTCCGCGGATCGGTTTTGTGCGGTTTGCAGTTCGATTTTGACCCGCCCGCATGTATGCGGTTTGGGAAAAAGTCAAACCGCAACCGCCCGTAGTGCGGTTTGCGGTTTGTACGGATAGGGTTTGCGGATGTGCGGGCGGTTACGGGCGGTTTGCGGTTTGAATTTTTTTCCTTCAAAAAATTCAAATTCAATTCAGATTCATCATCCCTTGCAATTTAAATTCAGATAAAAATAAAATAAACAATTAACTCAACCACAAAACCTTGCAAGGTTTGAAATAATTTTTCAATTTGCATGAACTTGAAAGCACTGTTCAAAGATGTAAAATGGATGATAGCAACAGGAAACTTTCCTTCTCTTTTTTTGGGTAAATAACCTTTCCTTTTTGAATTAAGAATAAAATTGAACCACAAGTTCTTCCTGTTTGGTTTTTCAGAAGAACCTTCAGTTATTACTTTTCAAAAAGCACCTTAATAAAATTTGTGACATGGGCTTTCCAACATGCCTAGAATCAATCATTGCATAAACCTTTTGTCAATCTATCAACAAGCAAATTGTAATAAGTGTGTTTCACACAAGAATTATAAACAACATGCAGTGGTATATTAATATAAAGACAGAAAAATTTAACTTTGAAAGGAACTATAGAACCAGAAAAATGACCCATAGGTGACAAATTCAATGCCACAGAACACAGGTTTAATAAACTCAGATCAAATTCATTCCAATAACACATATTTAATTCCAATAGCACAAAAAAAAAAAAAAAAAAAAAAAAATCACCATTGACACAAAACACACAATCAGAAATGAACAAATAAACTGAGAGTCACAGATCTAAAAAAAAAATCACCATTGACACAGAAATGAACAAAAAATACCATTGACAAATAATCTTAGTCACATAGAGACACTGATCTGAATGACCACAAAAAAATCAAAGATCGGGGAGAGAGAGACAGAGACATAGAGATCCATACTGCGAGGTCGATCGGGGCGATAAGAGAGTAAGGTCGATCGGTCAGTGAGAGTCAATTTCTTGCGAGGTTGATCGGTCTAGATGACTGATGAGATGAGAGTGAGATAGTGAAAAACGAGAGAGTGAGTGTGAGAGACTGTTGAGATGAGAGTGAGATGAGAGTTGAGTGAGAGAGTGAAAAAACGAGAGAGAGTGTGAGATGAGAGCTGCGCAATGTGTTTTGAGTTTATGGTTTTGGGCTCTTTTGGGAACACATAAAAACGCAAGGTTTGCGTTTTTTGAGCAAAACGTAGCTGGCGTTTTTGTTGTCATTTGGGAAGTGTAAAAAGTAAGTTGAAAAATTACATATTTACCCTCAATATTTATATTTTGTAAGTTTGGGTGAAATGTAAATTTTTTAAGTTGAGTGAGGGTATTTTAATCAAATCACTTCCAAAAAGTTTGGTTAAAAGCAACTTTTTACCAACTTCCCAAATCACTCCCAAAAACTTGGTTAAAAGCCAAAAAGTCACTTTTTACCATCTTCCCAAAACAACCCTTTGTTTGTTTTGTTTTTGGGTATAGATGAAGTCAAGTGAATGGTCCAGATTGAGAAAAAAAAAAAAAAAAAATTTGTGTTATGCGGGCGGGTTGGTCGGGTGCGGTTCAAACCCGCAATCCGCCCGCAACCAAAAATTAGAAATATTTCAAATCGTACCCTACCCTATTGTATTTGCGAAACCCCCTCATACGCGTGCGGGTTGTGCGGGTCGGATAACCCTATGCCCAGCCCTAACAATAGTGACCAACTCAAGTAATCAGTTGATTGGGTAGGAAAAATGAAAATGAAAGCATTGCTAAAGAAAATTCTTAAGACTTGTTTGGACTATATTGGTTGGATTTGTTCGGACTAACTTATGGGTTTTATTTCTTTACACTTGTTTGGACTATGTCAAGTTTTATTTCTTTAGACTTGTTTGGACTATGTCAAATTTATTCTTTGAGTCCCTGGCGATGTACAAGAGAGGTGTTCACATGATTGGCTTTACCATTTTTTTTATTTTTCTCCCTGCAATTCTTTTTTGGCTTTGCACCAACGATCTAATATTCACATAAAAAAAAATTTAAAAATCCCTCCACAATATTTATTTGCATTCAAATTTTAGCATATGGTCCAACAACAATAGGTTAATAACGTCCTTCTGAACAACAATAGGGACCTAATTCAAATTAAAATATCGGCACAATTACCCCAACCAAAAAAAAAAAAAAACAGAATTTAAAATTATATAAATAGGTACCCAATTAAATGGGTCAAGTAGGTAATACAAATTATTCATGATGGGCCCAACACTTGGCAAATTGTTGTTCGGGACTTAATTCAAATTAAAATAAATAAATAGGGACATAATTAGATGGATCAAGTACATAATATAAATTATTTGTTAATTAAAAGTTGACGGATTAAAGTGAAATTTTTGTGAAAGTGGAAGAACTAAAATGAAATTTTAATAAATGTGGATGAAAATGAGATTTAAAAAAAAATGTCACATATGTTTCAGATGACAAGTTGTGTCAATTTTGTTACGACAACCAGTGGCAGACCTGGAGGATGCCATGCCCCTGCCAGATTTTGGAAAATTACACAATTATCTCAATTTTTGAAAGTATTTGTAAAATATATCATAGAATTGCCTCTTAATTTTTTAAAAAATCATTTTACTAACTTTGTATTTCATTAATTTTTCACAATGTATAATAAAATGATCTCCATCTATTTTGTATGCTACTTAAATAGCATCAATATGATGTACTCAGTTTTATTTATACAATAAGTGCATGTCACTTTTTTTAATTTTTAATTTAGATAAAAAAAAAAAACTGCACATACATTTATTTACTAGATATTATTAACTAATAAAATGGCGTCATTAACAATTTACGGCATTAGAAAAGAATTTAAAAAAAAAACTTGTTAAATGTATTTATTTTTTTCTCATAAGTAATTTTTTTACAACCTTTATGTAAAAAATTATTTTCTATAAATAATGTACCAAAATTATTTTTTTTAGGCAATCACCTCGTCCGCGGTTCGGTTTGGGACGGTTTACGGTTCGGTTTGGACCTGCCCGCATCTATGCGGTTTGGGGAAAAGTCAACCCGCAACAGCCCGCAATGCGGTTTGCGGTTTGTGCGGATAGGGTTCGCGGATGTGCGGGCAGGGTTCGCGGATGTGCGGGCGGTTTGCGGATTGAACTTTTTTTTCAAAAAATTTTTTTTCTCCCATTTTTGAACAGATTCAGATTTCAGTTTAATAAAATTAACATACAAAATTAACAGAGTTTGTGCTGAAAGTTCATATTTTCACACACAGCTACTAACAAATTCATTTTCCCAGAAATGGTAACAGGGCACTCGATAGAGTAAGTATTAACAGACAAGTGCAGATATAAACAAATTCAACTAAGTATAGATATAACATACAAGTATTAACAGGGTAAGTATTATTAACAAATTCATTTCAAGTACAGATATAAAAAAATAAAGATTTATCCAATGCAACAGTTCCACTCGATAGAGCAAGTATAACAGACAAAATGGAAAGGAAAACAAAAATATGAAAATACATAAAGCATTCAAAATTCAAAACCCAAAACTGACTCTGCTTGGTTGCCGAGAAACCAAAGGAAAAGGAAAGAAAAAGAAAAAAGGGGAAATGGACAACCCACATTACGCATTCTTTTTCAGTTACCAAAACCCAAACAAAACATCAACTCATCATTACCAAATAACTAAATAAATAACCAACCAACTACTAATCAATTTGTTTTTTCTTTCTTACATTTTCTTCATTTCTTAATGGCATTTCAATATCCCAGAATCATTTTCCGTTTTCTTTATTTTTTTTTTCTCGGCAACCAAACACAGATTCAACAAATTCCTTAAGAACAAACACACATCAGAGAGTGATCGGTGCAGAATAAACAGATCAGATCAGATTCCAAAACAAAACAAACACACAGAGAGAGACTGATGAGATAAGAGAGGGAGGGAGACAGATCAGATCAGAGAGATATCTGATATATATATATATATATATATATATGTATATAAAACAAAAAAAAATCAACGATCGGGGCGAGAGAGAGAGACAGAGATTGAGAGAGAGTTTACCTGTGAGTAGATCGGCGGTGCGATGATCGGTGCGATGAGATGAACAACGAGAGAGTGAGAGAGTGATCGATCGGTGTATGAAGATGAACAAGAACAACCAACGAGAGAAGAGAGAAGAGAGAAGAGAGAGAGACAGTGAGACAGTGATGAGATGAGTATGTATGAGGCTGAGAGAGTGAGGGACACGGTTTAGGGTTTTTTGTTTTGTTTGTAATAGATTAGATGAGATGGGTGGGTGAGATGGTGAGAGATGGACGGTTAGATTTGAAAGGGGGAAGGAAAAATAATTAATTAATTAATTTAATGCGGGCGGGTTGGGCGGGTGCGGTTCAAACCCGCAACCTGCCCGCAATTCGAAATTTATATAAAATCCAACCCGCACCCTGCCCTAATGTGTTTGCAAAACCGCCCACGCGCGTGCGGTTCGGTTCGGGTAGGGCGGTTTGGGCAGGTCGGATAACCTATGCCCAGCCCTCCCTACACATAATTTCTGCTTTTGCCCCGATGACAAGGCACATGAGGACCAGAGTCACGTGCCCCCCAAAAAAAACAAAAAATTCAATTTAATCCTTTCAATTATATTTTTAAAATTTATATCCTTTTCACCATTTTTTTCAAAAAAAAAAAATATATTTAATTTGTCATTTTAAATGTTTAATTATGCTATTTTTTTTTTATAAATTTTATATTAGAGAAATACTATGTGTCACCGATTTTTTTGTCTATTTTATATCACCTCTTATATGAACATTTATAATTAGTTCATTTGTTTAGAGATAATTATTACACAATCAATAGCAACTAATAATATATTACCATGTAATATAATGATTCAAAATTACCAAAAAAAACAAGTGATATATAGCAATCTCTTTGTATTATTTGTTCACATTCTCTCTCATTTTTTTTCTTTTATTCCTATCTATATCTCTTTTTGTGTATATAACTTGATATAATTTTGTTTTCATATTTTATGAAGCATGTGATTATTTTTTGAAACATGTGATCATTGTACATAAAAAATAAATAAAAAAATGATTATCATCAGCTAGTTCGAGCTTATATCAAAATTTAACTTTTGCATTCCAATAATTTTTATTCTTACCACAAAATTGAGTTAAGTTGGATTGTGATTTTTGTTAAGATTTCAACTCAATAGTGTCCCTGTGCCAAAATTCTGGCTTCACCATTGGAATTTAGATGGACGAAAAGCTGATATTGAAATTTGATCGAAAATATAAAGTTAACTGTTATAATTGAAATTAAAAAATCAAAATAAAATTTTCGTGAAAGTTCAATAGTGCTAAATGAAATTTTACCCAATTATAGATTGGTACTTCTCAAAACACTTGCAAATTTTAAGTAGGCCCCATCCTAGTGCTGATAAGGTTAATGAAGACTTGTAAATGTTTGGTATATATATAAAGGATTGGCTTCCATTCGGTCCGTGATCAAACTGAAGGGTGTTGTTAGGTTTGTGGGGTTCACTAAGGGTCTCATTTTGATAATCTAAATTGTTTAATTTGTAGAATTCGTCGAGTATTATAAGCCTGTAAAAAATCACGTTAATCGAATATCGATAGCTATTTCATTGGATTAGATTTCTATCTACCGTTTATTTTTTCACCATCCATTTTTTTTATACAACCTAATTTGATCATGTAGTTATCAATATCCGATCAATGTGATTTTTTACAAGCATATAGTACTCGATGCGTTCTACATATTGAACAGTTCGGATTATCGAAACGTGATCCATAGTAGGCCTCCACGGACCCAACAGTACCCTTCAGTCTAATCATGGACTGGAGGGAAGCCAATGCCTCCCGTCCGTGATCGGACATAATTGACTGTAATGGGTATAATTATAAATTTGTTAAATTTTTTTTGCAATTAACGTATGAAATTATATAAAAGGACTAGATAATATATGATTCGCATAGAGAAATTTTAACCAAAATTGATAGTCTTACCTAAGATGGACTAAAAATATTTGAATAAATCATAATATCAATTGAAAATGAAGGTGCTAAAAAACTTGAATATAATTAGTAATTTTTTATATCTCAAAAAGCAAGAAAAAATCAATTTTAAATAAAACATTTAGAACATAAAAAAGATGAGTGGTTTCTTAAGTTTGAATCTACACTCTACATGCTCTTAATTTTATTTTATTTTTTGTTTACTTTTCAAAATACTTTTCCAAATGTATAATTTTTCTTAAGTTCCATATGAAAATTATATTACGAAATAAATAAATAAATAAAATTATTCCTGTGCAAGTTCCACTTGATAGAGTAGATGTCAATTTCCTCCATTCATTGGTAGCAAATTAGAGCAATTAAGATATTCTTAGAACTCATTTGGGAACTTAATTTTTTTAGTGGGTTTTTAAATTTTTAGTTTTTTTTATGAGGCGAAAAAGAATGTGTTTGAGAATGATTATTTTTAATTGAATAAATAATTGTGAGAAAAAAAATAATTAATTGATGTATACGATATC
This sequence comes from Camellia japonica, assembly GCA_030407325.1. NCBI lineage: Eukaryota > Viridiplantae > Streptophyta > Magnoliopsida > Ericales > Theaceae > Camellia > Camellia japonica. Next base: position 30,748,331 of record JAPPVO010000016.1, on the reverse strand, counting down.
ACCCTTTATTGTTGGGGTTGAATTTTTGGCTTTTGGGTGACGACCCCTTAAATAACACAATAAACTACGAACAAAAAAAAAAACAAATTATATCAATAATTCCTACATTTTGATCTTTATATTATTTTGGTCTCTATTATTTTAATTAACTCAATTTTCACCCTTAATCTTAAATTTTGTATCAATTTGGTTTGATTGATAATGCTAATTAGGGTTTTTGAAAGAAAATTGTTGCTAAGTTTGCTCAGATTAACTCACTAAGTTGAACAATTTACAATTTTCCTATAAAAGCATGACACATGATATGCTTATGTGTGTATTTTTTATTTAAAAAATAATCAAAATTAAAATAAATTAGATCAAATTTAGACAAAATTATAAATTTTGAATTAAAATCAAGTCAATTAAAATTACAGAAAATAAAATAATATGATAACCAAAATGTAGAGATTACCCGTGTAATTTAACACCCCCCCCCCCCCCCCACAACACACACACACACACAAAATAAAAAATTGGAGGAGGTCCCTAGCCTTTGGCTCTATAAATATATATATATATATATATTTTTTGTGGACAAACACAGCATAGAAATTCCATTAATTTGCAAAATATTGTCTTACAGTAGTTGCAAGGTAATGAGCAGATTGGACATCTCTCTCTACCTTTTCTAATACAACATATTCAAAATGTTTACTACTGAACAAAATATCACTTAAAATAGATTGAAGCTGCCAGTCATTGTGTTGATCATAATTCTGTAGAAGCTGTACCAAGACCAGGCAATCTGTTTGCAGAAGAAGACTCTTTATACCCTGCTTGTATGCCCAACGCAGGGCCTGGACCACTGCAGCAGCTTCCGTTTGCTGGGGGGAAAGCATCGGTGGCCCCGAAATGGCTTCCTCATGGACCAACTGGTTACCTTCATCAAGACAGACCCAGGCCAACCCAGTCCTTTCGTTGATCGAGAGCCAAGACCCATCTACGACGATGCGTTTTCGCTGAAAATCAGCATTAGTGATGCAGCATTCTGCAAAATAACTTGATTAGCAATTACCTTGTGGGTAATATTACAAGAGTGGGATAGATCATAAGGAACATTATGTAGTGGTGAAAGAAAGATGGATAATAATTCATGGGCTGTTGCTAATGTGTGATCAATGGACATAGCTGCATAATGAAATTCAGCAGAATTACGTTGCAGCCAGATAGCCTATAATAGAGCAATAGAATGAGATAAAATCTCGAAATCACGAATCTGCTACACCCAACTTTGAAACCATGAAAAGAAGGATAGTGGAGTTCCAACTCCAAATACATATATTTGGCTCTCATTGGTGTATACAAGTTGATCAGCTCCATTTCTCATCATATAATAATATTCTATTTTTGACACCAAATGGAGCAAACAAATTCAACTTTTCTCAGTTGTCTACCTCGTACATCTATACTTTGTTTCATTTTCTTTTCATGAACTCTCTTGAACTGATTACCACTGCCAAGGGCAACCCCAGTTTAGTTCTCACCAACGAGACAGACCATCAGGCTCTGCTTGGAATCAAAGATTTGATTACAGGAGAACCTCTGGGTGCCTTAAGCTCATGGAATCATTCAATTCACTTTTGCAATTGGCAAGGAGTCTCATGCGGTCGTCGACATCAACGCGTGACCGTCGTAAACCTGTCATCTCTCTCATTGGTGGGCTCTGTATCTCCTCAAATTGGGAACCTCACCTTCCTTAGGACGATTGATCTAGGTAGCAACAGCTTTCATGGCGAAATCCCACAAGAACTTGGCAAGTTGTTTCGTCTGCAGTACCTTCTGCTTTTGAATAACTCTTTCCAAGGTGAATTTCCTACCAATTTGACTCATTGTTCACACTTGAGAGTTATCGGTGTGCTTAATAATAATAATCTAATAGGTAAAATTCCAACCGAGCTGGGTTTTTTGTCCAATCTCTCAAACTTGAATCTTGCAGCCAATCATCTTACTGGAACTATCACACTTTCAATTGGGAACCTTTCCAATCTACATAGGCTGTCTCTAGTGTACAATAATCTAGAGGGAAGCATTCCCACCCAACTTGGGCAGCTTTACAAGTTGGAGGTTCTTCAGCTGTCGGTAAACAATTTGTCCGGTATGTTTCCTACTTCGCTTTACAACATCTCATCAATCTATTACCTCGCTATCGTTTTGAACCAATTGCATGGAATTCTACCACCAGATTTAGGTTTGACCCTTCCAAATTTACAAGGATTTTATGTCGCACACAATCAATTCTATGGCCAAATTCCATCATCAATAGCCAATGCTACGAGACTTGTGGAAATTAGTTTAGGCGGCAATTCCTTTGCTGGGTCCTTACCTATGAATCTAGGAACCCTTTATGCTTTAGAATTTTTTGCTGCTTATAACAATTCATTTGGAACAAACCAAGGCAATGAATTAATGAGCTTCCTTACTTCTTTATTCAATTGTTCCAATCTACGACATTTGGATTTGGCTATGAATCATTTTAAATGTTTCTTGCCCTATTCTATTGCAAATCTCTCCAACAAGATCACTGGGTTCTGTCTGCAAGACAACTATATATCTGGAAGCATACCTTTTGGTATTGGGAACCTCGTAAATCTGCAAAAACTCTTTCTAAGTGGCAACATGCTTACAGGTGGTATTCCAAATTCCATTGGAAAGCTCTCCATGTTGGAAATCTTCTTGCTTGACAGAAATGACATCTCTGGAGAGATTCCATCGTCTATTAGAAATATGAGTAGGCTTGGTATACTTGACCTATCAACAAATATGATTGAGGGAAGCATTTCTATTTCTTTAGGCAATTGTACCAATCTGCAAGAAATTCATCTTGATTACAATCATCTCACGGGAGCAATACCTTATCAAATCTTTGGTATGTCTTCCCTCATTAATCTATCCTTAAGTCAAAATTACTTAACAGGACTACTACCACAAGAAGTGGGTAACTTGAAAAATCTGAATGGACTATATGTATAAAAAAAAAACTATTTGGAGAAATCCCCGAAACTCTCGGCAATTGTGAAGTTTTAGAATTCCTCTACATCGATGGTAACCTTTTCGAAGGTACAATTCCAACAGCCTTCAGACAATTGAAAGGTATTCAAGAACTAAATGTTTCTTGGAACAACTTGTCTAGACAAATTCCAAGGTTTCTCGGAGAGTTTCGGTTCTTTCAATATCTCAATCTTTCCTACAATATGTTTGATGGTGAAGTTCCAAATGGAGGAGTTTCACAAACATTAGTGCCTTCTCAGTTGTTGGAAATAGTAAGCTATGCGGAGGAATTAAACTATTGCAATTGCCTGCATGCCCAATGCAAGTCTTAAATGAAAGGAAACGACCTTTCAACCATAGAGTAATAGATCTAATAGTTACTCTCACGATTGTTCCACTAACATTGTCCATTCTAGCTATTATTTACCGGAACAAAAGGTCAAGACAACAAGTCAAATCAGCCTCGCCTTTGCAAAACCAATATTTACAACTATCTTTTGGAGAACTTTTTCAAGCAACAAATGGGTTCTCTCCATCCAACTTAATTGGTGAGGGAGGATATGGTTCTGTTTATAAAGGGATTCTCAACTCTAATGAACAAATTGTTGCTATGAAGATGCTCAAACTACAAACATGGAGTGAACAAGAGTTTTTTTTACAGAATGTGAAAGTACCATTTGGTAACACTTACGTTTTCAGTTTTCTGTTTATATTTATAAAAATTTAAAAAACTCAAATAAAAACTTGTTTGGTAAAATTTTTTATTTTTAAATCAGTGGTCTCAGTTTATAAATTTGGCCAAAAAATGAAAACACAAAAAATATGTTTCCGTTTTGAGTTTTCAGTTTTTTTTTTTTTTTTACCACCCAACACTAGCCACCACCCGCCACCATTTTCCACCACCGTCTTCCGCCACCACCACCACCCACCACCACCTGCCACCACCACCACCACCACCCCACACCCACCACCCACATGTCACCACCACCACCACCCACCCCTCGCCACCACTACCACCACCACCACCCACCTTCCATCCACCGCCACCACCTGCCACTACCATCCACCGCCACCACCACCACCCACCACTACCATCCACCGCCCGCCACCACCACCCGCCACCTACTTGCCACCACTACTCACCACCCACCTGCCACCACCATCCACCCACCCACAACCACCAGCCATTTGCCACCCACCCGCCACCACCCACACCCGTCACCCCACCACCACCACCACCACCACCACCACCACCACCACCTGCCACCACCACCACCACCACCACCACAATCACCACCCACTCGCTACCACCTACCACTCGCCACCATCACCCACCCATCCACCACCACCTACCACCCGTCACCATCACCATCACCCACCCACCACCACCACCACCACCCGCCACCTACCCGCCACCACCACCACCACCCGCCATCCGCCACCCACCTGCCACCACCACCTACCACCCGCACCACCACCACCACCACCACCCACTCGCTACCACCCACCACCGCCACCGTCACCACCCACCCCCATCATCACCCACCCACCATCACCACCTACTACCCACCTGCCATTTGCCACCCACCTGCGACCACCACCCACCACTACCACCACCACCACCCACTCGCTACCACCCACCACTCGCCACCGTCACCCACCCACCCACCACCACCACCACCCGCCACCACCACCCGCCATCGCCACCCACCTGCCACCACACCTGCCACCGTCACCCACCCACCACCACCACCACCAGCTACCCACCACCCACCGTCACCACTTTCCACCACCGTCTTTCGCCGCCACTTGCCGTCACTTACCATTTTTCACTTTTTTTTTATTTTTAAATTTTTTTAAACATTTTGTCAATTACCAAACGCGTTTGTAGTTTATGTTTTTCTAAAAATAAACAAAAATCAATTTATAAAATTTTTGTAAATATAAACTGAAAACGTAAACGTTACCAAACACACCCGAAACGTTGAAGAACATTCGCCATCGAAATCTTGTCAAGATAATTACAGCTTGCTCAAGCATTGATTTTAAAGGCAACGACTTCAAGGCTTTGGTCTTCAAGTTCATGGAAAATGGGAGCCTAGATAATTGGTTACACCCAAGTCTTTTAGAGCAAAATGAACCTAAGAACTTGAACTTTGTTCAAAGGCTAAACATTGCCATTAATGTGGCATGTGCATTGGATTATCTTCACAATCATTGTGAAATAGCTTTTGTTCATTGTGATTTAAAGTCAAGTAATATTCTTCTTGATAGTGATTTGTGTGCCCATGTTAGTGATTTTGGCTTGGTAAAGATTTTTTCAACAACTAATGGAATTTCTATTCATCAGCGATCAAGTTCAATTGGGATTAGAGGAACAATTGGCTATGTTGCCTCAGGTAATTGTTTATTGCTTCTTATGTTGAAATTGATTAAGAAATATTATTTAGTTACATTATATTATTATCTTGCGGTGTACTAAAAACCAATTACGAGATTTTATAGAAATTAAGCCATGTTTTAGAGATGACTTTCCTTGACTTTGCCTTATTGTTTGTATAGCTACCACAACAAATTAAATCAATCATTGTCCTACCCCTATCGTATTTGAACATAGATTTTAACCCTTGAGAAAATTTTATCTTTTGAAATGTTGAACTTTTTTTTTTTTTTTTTCAACAAAAGAAATACAACTCACTAGTTCAACAATCATACCAAAATTAAAAATGTTGGGCATTTTTTTTCACTATTTCATATTGCAGAGTATGGTATGGGTGAGGAGGTATCAACGCAAGGTGATATGTATAGTTATGGAGTGTTAGTACTATAGGAAACGGACCAACTAGTAACATGTTTACAGGTAATGTAAACCTCCATAGCTATATAAAATGTGTCCTCCGGAGCAAGTAATGCAGATCGTTGATGCCCAAATCATATCAGAAATGGAAGAGGAGCCAAGTAGGAGCATGCAAAGTAGTACAACCAACATTTCTAAACTAGAGACTTGCCTAATACCAGTCTTTCAAATTAGAGTTTCATGTTCTGCTGAAATGCCGAGTGAAAGAATGAGTGTGAAAGATGTTCTCAAGGAACTACACAAGATTAGAAATGTATTTCTTAGGGTTAGGGGACAAAGACATTAGGATGGAAGAAGAAATGATTCTTACCTAAAGCGCATCTATAGGTTATTTTGATGTTCTAGAATTATCTTTCCCCCACTTTTCTTCTCCCCCCTCTTTTCTTTTCTGAATCTGTAATTGTTAAACTAGAAAAAGCATGAAAGTGGTTGTACTTGTGGCATTGTCATCAAATATTTATAACTAGTTAAGGTTTCTATATGTTTATATGTATGCCTTCTCTATCTAGTTTTGTCATAGTTTCGTTTTTTGGTTTATGCTCTCAGGTAGTTCTATTGTACATAAGAGAGCTTGGCTCAAAACAAAAAACTGATGCCATAGAAGCTAAAAGAGAAAAACAAAAACAAAAACAAAAACAAAAAAAGATCATAATATGATGGATTATGAAGTTATCATACATCAAATACTAACCAATATCACTCATATAAATTATTGAGCAACAGGAAAAATGTTTAATTCATGTTGATTTCACTCTCATCATATATTAATCTAAAACTTAATCTAATGGTGTAATGGTATTAGTGACATACTGGTTAGATGCAAAACTAAAACTAAGCAATGTACATAGCTAATGGGAAATATGAATAATCTTTATTACGAGGAAAACAAAAATTTACTAGTAGAAAGTGTTAAAAAAAATTTTAAAAAAACACAATACTAGCAACAATCTTCTAGTATAATAAAAATATGACCAAACTTGCGCTCCTCCAAACGTCATTGTATGACTTGAAATCACAAACGTGAGTTAGCCAGCGTGTTTATGCCGGAAACCCCTCTGATGCCTAAGTTAACAAATAGGATCAACAAGGGGGAAAAGTTTTGTGAATTTGCAATTAGTGATTGCAATACTTGGAATTACGTATGTTTTCACACGGTAGAGTCCTTGTAGGACTCTACATGTAATTCTTCCGTCTTTTTTAATTATAAGATGCGTATAGTCTTTCCCATTATAAAATGATATAGAATTCATGTACTTCTTAAAGTGAAGTTTGGATTTCTCTAAAAATAAAAAATAAAAATATTAAAACTATATTTGGTTCATGGATTTGAAAAAAGATGTGAAAAGGGAAACGAAAAATATGTGTCAAACGTAAATGAAATACAAATATATTCTATTCACATTGTACTTACTTTTTCTCTCTCTTTTCAAATCTCACTCCAATTCTACAAACCAAACATAGTATTTAGTGATATAAGATAGTGCTTTAGGCTTTTAACAAAGAAAAATAATATACAAATAATTTTTTTACGAAGTAATGATATGTCATTTAACCCAAAAAATATTAAATCTAAAATACATCCACTTTAATAGGATGATATGTAAAATTTTGTAAAATTTGTTAATTGTTAACAAGAGAGAAGAGTACAAACCAATCTCTTTGATTTCATTTTCAAAATATATATAAATTAGTTTGACAAAAATAAATATTACAAAAAACATTTTACAAAAATTAATTCAAAAAAATTATCAAAAAACCAAACCAAACCAAATTTCAATTTTTTTTTCTAAAAATTTAATTTAGTTTTTTCAATTTTTTACCAAATTAATTTATAATCTTTTTTTTTTAATTAAAGAATTAATTCTAAAAATCAAACCACTTAAAGGCCTTGAAAACTTTACTTACTGAGGCAGATGGGGCTTGGGCTTCAATTTGCAGCTGCAAGAGGCTCTTTCTCTGCATTACCCCAGACTTCGTTTTCAAACAACACAGTTTTGTTCATGTTCCTCTTCAAATTTGATAAGGAAACTAATGGATTGATGTGTTTCTAAATTCAATTTTTTTAGTAATATCTCATTCATTTATTCAACCTATGGACAAGGGTGGTTTTTAGTTTGCTAGGCCTTTGAACAAGAAATGTATCTTTTTCAAATAATTTAATTGGGCTTTTAGATGAAGAAAAAAAATATTTTCTTTTCCTGAGGCATTTTGACAAAGATCAGGGAGAGTAAAAATAGGGGGCTTTCCGGAAATTGAGGGCCTCAGGCGAACATCTAAACGAAGGGTCGGCTCTGGTAAAAATTTAAAAAGAAAGAAATTCAATGGTGAAAAACTCTCATATTGAATAGCATTGAGAGATTTTGGTGAGGTAGTACAGGATTATTTTGTAGACAACAACTTTTCCCCACCCTGTTCTTCAATTCAGAATGCCTTATCCCTATAATTAAAATTACTCAACTAAGTATAGGGTGAAAGGATTCACTTAATGTGCAATATGAAGTCCAAAGAATCAAACACCAAGTTAAGGGACTTCATTCTGTACAAAGTGAAAAACATATACAATGCATCTTATTAATGACTTTTTTTTTTAAATAACAAAATAATCCACATAAATATGTTCACAAGAAAATGTTTAGACGATACAAACATATACAACAGCATAGGAAGCAAAAACCTCTTTAAAGAGCGTAAGTTGCTCTTAAATAATCAATGATCTCTGCGCTCTTGAACATTTGCACTCCTGTGTTTGGGTCCTCGAAATAAGGTACCTGTCAACAGTTGCAGTGAAAGTAACACGATCTTATTTTTTGAGGCCAATTGAAGCAATATGAAATATACAAAATATGCACATAAAACATTCTACCCTACGCTACTTGGAATGTGGATCGTTGCACGATGATAGACCTAAACAGGATCATAGTACGCTACATGCTCTAAAATGTGATACAATAGGGGTATACTTGAGTACATCACACTATTAGAACTCAAGGCTCTACTACAAATGATATGTTAAAGAAATGAAAATCTGTAGAAGAATTAAAAGGAGAATACCTGGAAATGTCCAACTTTCTCATATAGCATCTGTCGTTTTGGGCTGCCACGAGCACAACTGTAAACAGAGAGTTTTTAAGAAAACCTTAAAATGTAAATGAACAGCTTTTTACTAAAAATATATACCAAAAAAGGTTCCAAAATATACTTTACTAAGAGAAATACCAAAAAAGTGTATCAACTATTGGAGCCTAGGCAATATATAAAGTAGTAATTTCCATAGAGGCAATGACTACTATCAATTCAATTCAGTTCAATTCAACTCAATTAACAAACCTTTTCTGTAACTGGTTAAGGTTGGCAACATGTATCTTATTCACCAATATGCTTCACATATATACTTTCTACCAAGTGATGTCCTAGTATATCTTTTCTCATTGCCTCACTACCTACATTGAACTATCTTGCCCTGTCCTCTCCATACCCAAGGATAAACATTGGTTTTGTTGTGACATTTTGGTCAACTTGAAACATGAAGGGTATGTTTGGCTTGCATTTGGAAGATGAGTTTTAGAAAAAAATTTCTAAAAAATTGTTTGGTTTGAGTTTTTCTCAAAAAATTTCCAAAATCACTCTCTCTCTTACACATCAATCAATCACTTTTTCTCTCTCTTTCTCTCCTTCTCAATCACTTTTTCTCTCACACACATCTACTCAAATTCTCCAAAAATCAAATCATCCCAAACTCCCAAAAAAACAACTCTCCCAAAATATACAACCAAACAAACCAAAAAAATTTCTAAACTCTCTCCCCAAATTTTTTTTCAAAAACAACTCTCCCAACAAACCAAACAAGCCCGAAATATTTCAAAACCAGTGCAACAAACATAAAAAGGAAGGCCAAAAAGTTTCGGGAATGCATGGAAACAAAGACGAAAACCTCTGTAAATGTATAATTTGACCTTAAAAATAAATAATTCAACATGTTTGAGGTCTACACATCCAATCATATGAAAGGAACAAATATATGATCCAAAGGTATGTTGATGTAAATCAAAAAATGTTAAATTCATGTTAGAAAAATCAACGTTATCTTCTTTTTTTGGTGCTAAAAAATCAACATTATCAAACACGAGTATTTATGATACTAAAATCTTACTATGGATAAGGTGTAATTGAAAAGTCCAGTCCATACTTCTCCTTAAAATCCAAGTATTAAGGAAAAGAAAACTGGAACCTTATAACCAGGCACAGATGGGGCAACTCCAAGCAATGCGGGACACATTCCAATACATCCTCCTGGACCACAACATATAGTAGCCGAACAAACGGCACACCAGTCACAGGCCCAACCAAGCTCTGATATTAAATTGAAAAGCCCAACCCACACTTCTCCTTAAAACCCAGGTATTATGGCGAGGAAAACTGGAGCCTTATAACTAGTGAGGAAAACTACAGGCGATGTGGGACACATTCCCACAGGTGTGGAGAGATTCTTTTGGTAACAAGATTAGAAGTATCTTCTCAATAAGGTTAAGAACAAGAAACAGGCGAAGCTATGGTGTAATGAGTGGTGTCAAGTGAGAAACCCATTAACATCATTTTCAATACCTACAATCTTCTAAGGGAAATAAAGTTTGGTTATTTATCCCAAAAAAAAAAAAAAGGTTAATGGCTTATGAGATCAAGACCTTATGATGAGGATAAACGACTGAAAGTAATGGCTTATAGAGGGAGAGCATCTGAGCTGAGAGTTGAACAAAAGATTATTATCATCAAAATCGATGAGGAGTCCAGAGGGGAATTAGTGGAGATAACTAAAAGAAATCGAGCCAGAAGCTTTTCTGTGAAGATTGATTTGGGAGGCGTTTTCTGGGTAAAGGAAGCTTTGCTAGAGGCGTGGAGAAGGTTCAGTGAGGCAGTTTTTTTTAGCAAATATAGAAGTCATTCTGCTGTGTTTTGTCTTCAGAGGTTCAATAACAAGAGGGGAGCTTTCGTTGAGTTGTCTAAGTGGACAGTAGGGATCAAGAGAAGCAATGTCATTATTCCGGTGGGGGTTGATGGACAAGGATGGCTACACACAGCTGAGTTGCTTGGTACGATCATTTATGGAGGCAACAAAGGTAATGAGGGGGTTAAGGTTGATAGGAGAGGGCTCAGGAAGAGTCAGCTTTCAGGATCTTATTTACCTCATATGGAGAAGGCCATCACAGGGGAGTTTCGAGGCCATATAACAGGGGCAACCAGAGGTCAAAATACAGGGGTGAACAGAGGTCGATCATACGCTGAGTTGTTTAAGGTTGAGTCCTCATATTCGGCAAGGAACAGTATGAGCATAGATTTGAATCACGCGGTAGTCTGTACCAGAACTGATTTCTTTATTAGTTGGGAACAGATTGAGAGAGAATTATGCAAATATCTTAAGTGTTCTGTCACTCTTCGACCTTTTCAATTAAACCGAGCTCTATTCATCACCAAGAGTAAGGAACAAGCTGCAGAGTTTGGAGGTTTTGGGATGCGATTTTTCGACAAGGGTATTGCAGTGAAGTTGGAGAGTTGGTCTGACAATAGGCATAGCTGTCCTAATGTCATTGCTTCATATGGTGGCTGGGTTGCTATCTGCGATTTACCCTTTCATCTATGGAATGAGGAAACATTCGAAACGATAGGGTTGAAGTGTGGAGGATTGCTGGAAGTGGATTGCAGGACTAGCACCTTTACGAACCTTTTTGAGGCTAGGATGAAGGTGAGAGGATTCGATTCTGGGTTTTTACCATCCACTGTCGATGTCATGGTGGGGGAAATATCGTTCAATGTTCGCTTGAAGCCTCTGTCTAGACCTATCAGAAGAAGAGAGGTGTCTCGGCCATGGATTCTCCGGCTAGACTCATCAGATTCTAGCGCCGGCGGTAGGGGAGATGAGAAGTTCAAAGGGTCAGTAAGGACACGTGGCATAGTGGAGGAGGATAGACAATTGGGAAGACAGAGTGCATTGATCGGTGATGTTTCCGAAGTCGCGCATGACTCTGGGATTGGGGTTGTCGATGTACAAGGAAGACTAAGTGGTGTTAGGAGGGATAAGGAGCTTGGGCCGGATTATCATTTGGGCTGGGTTTCAGCTCAGGATGGGGCTGGGTTGGTAATTCACAATGGGCCCATTAATTCCTTCGGTCCGATCTTACAACAAATTGGCCCAAATGTTTTAGAAAATCCTAAGGCTCAGGATTTCGGTGAATCAGATGTGGGTGTTGACCCAACATTTGATTTGGGCCCTACCCACAACAATTTATCAGAAGATGGTGTTCCGGGTAGGGCTCCGATGCTTGTCTCTGGTTCGGGTCATGCGTATATTCGAGATTCGGAATTGTCGAATGAGCACAGCGATGGAAGTTGTCATCTTCGTGAGGGTCTCGCAAGGATTGATCATGGAGATGTCACGATCAGCAAGGTTGGGTCAGACCCACGTTCGCAGCTTAACCCGAATGAGATTCAGTTGGGTTTAGCGGATCTTGTTGATCGATCGACAGGGGACCTTTCACAGCCTCGATGCAATAATCTTGATTATGCGATGGTGGATAGAGCTGAGTTGGATGTTCCTCAGGCTGTCGATGTTTTGGCAAACGAAGTGGAGGAAGGTTTGTATAATCCTCACGAGGTGTTGCAAGCATTGGATGAGTATGGGTCTTCTGAGCATTCTGAGGATTCTTCAGTTCAAGAAGAGAGAGACGATGGTATAGAGGAGAGAGGAGAACTCTCGGATCCTAATCTTAACTGGTTATTTCATGAAAAGGAGATCTTGGACTCTGATAGCAAGAATCGCATCGAGGGTAAGGAGTGTGATGATGGTTCTGATTCTTATGGAAAGGTCGGTGACTCTTATGAGCAGGGCAATATGAATTCTGCACTTTCTGATCACATTCAGGCTGTTATCTCTTCGCCAGTTTTGGGTCAATCTTAGGAGAGGGGGGGGGGGGGGTCACATGATGGTCCAGCCTTTCTTCATGCTAGTAGAGTGACTTCCAATGGGGAGGACTTTGTGGCTCATGCACCCAATAATAGTTTGGATACCACTAATAGACTGCTTCCACTTGTGGCTAATGAGGGAGATCATAGGACAGAATTTTCTGAGGGGACATCTTGGGATCATGGGCTAGGAGTTACAGATGTTTCAGTAACTAATGTTGATGAGACTGAGCACTGGTTGAAAAAGATGAGTAAATACGTGTCTTTTCCATTGGAGGAAGGGGATGTACCCCATTTTGTGCACTTGCTTGACACTCTTGGATTGTCCTTAGTAAAGAATAACGGGTTAAAGTCTAGGTCCAAGAAGAGGGAGTTTGTATCTAAGGGGGGTAAATCTCAAAGAAGTTTGGGACATAGAAAAGGGTGGAGGGAGTTGAGGAATCTTGCGAGTGGCATTAATTATGAGGGTAGGGATAAAGAGGTTAAGGGTGGTCTAGGTGCTCAATGAAGATTTTGAGTTGGAATGTTAGAGGACTACGGTCCTATAGAAAGAGGGCGGTAATAAAAGATTTTTTGAAAGTTCATCAGCCAGATATTGTCATGTTCCAGGAGACTAAATGCGAGGAGTGTGATGGGTCTTTTATTAGGAGTATTTGGGGGACTCAATTTAAAAAGTGGGCTGTGTTACCTTCTAGTGGGAGATCGGGGGGTATTTTAATTATGTGGGATGATAGAATTGTATCGGAGTGTGAAATACTATTGGGGGTTTTTTCATTGTCTATTAAGTTTCGAAATTGGGATAATAGTGAGTGGTGGTTATTAGGAGTTTATGGCCCCAATAGATCTAGGGATCGACGGGATTGGTGGGAGGAGTTGGGGGGTTTACTTGGGCTTTGTGCTCCTAATTGGTGTGTGGGCGGTGACTTCAATGTGGTTAGGCTCGTGTCTGAAAAGCTTAACGGGGTGTCTTCAAACAGAAGTATGAGGGATTTTGATTCTTTCATCCGGGAGGGTGCATTGATTGATCTTCCTTTGAGTAATGCTAGATTCACCTGGTCCAATCTTCAAGAAAATCTTGTGTGTAGTAGATTGGATAGGTTCCTTCATACCTTGGGGTGGGAAGAGTTGTTTCCCGACATTAGACAAGAGGCATTACCTAGGGTTGTGTCCGATCATTGCCCGGTGATTTTTGAGAGCTGCCCCTTTAAATGGGGTCCTTGTCCCTTTGGGTTTGAGAATGCGTGGTTAGAGGATCGTTCTTTTAAGGGCTATTTTAAGGACTGGTGGGAGAATTGTAGGCCCCAGGGGTGGGAGGGTTTCAAATTTATGCGTAAGCTGAAAGCGGTTAAGGAGAATTTGAGAGGCTGGAAGCATGAAGTCTTTGGTGATTCGACTAAATTAAAGGCGGAGTTAGTGAGAGGTATTGAGAAGTTGGATGCAAAGGAAGTTGGGGGGGGTTTATCTAGGGCTTTGAGGGACGAAAGAAACATGCTTCGAATGAGACTAGAAAAGACAGTTTTTAGGGAGCAGATTTTTTGGGGGCAAAGGGCTAAATTGAAATGGGCAAAGGAGGGTGATATAAATTCTAGATTTTTTCATCATGTGGCATCAGGGAAGAGGCAAAAAAACCTTATTAAGTGTTTGGAGGTTGAGCAAGGGTTAGTGGTGAATAGGGAAGAACAAATTGTGAATGAAATTTTCAAATTTTACTCGAACCTCTACTCTGATGGAGGTGTGGATAGGCCAAGGATTGAAGGCCTAGATTGGGCCCCAATTAGTGCCTCTTCAGCTAGATGGCTTGAGAGGCCCTTTGATGAGTGCGAGGTGCGTCAGGCTGTGTTTGATTGTGAGAGAGATAAGGCTCCAGACCCGGACGGTTTTTCAATGGCATTGTTCGAAGGGTGTTGGGATATAGTAAAAGGTGATTTAATGAGAGTATTTGGTGAATTTTTCGAGAGTGGGGAGGTTAACCTTTGTACCAACGCATCCTTCATTTGCCTTATTCCCAAGAAAGAGAAATCGGTGAAGATTGGGGATTTTAGGCCCATTAGCTTGGTTACATCGCTTTACAAAATTTTGGGGAAGGTTCTTTCCAAAAGAATTAGAGTTGTCCTTGGGGAAACGATTTCTCCTTCACAAGGAGCCTTCGTGCATGGAAGGCAAATTTTGGATGTGGTTCTAGTGGCCAATGAGGTTGTGGAGGAATATAGAGCTTTGCATAAGGAGGGGGTTCTTTTCAAGGTAGATTTTGAGAAAGCATATGATCATGTGGATTGGGGCTTTCTGGATTTTGTTTTGGAAAGGAAAGGTTTTGGTTTTAGGAGGAGGAAGTGGATTTGGGGGTGTGTGTCTTCGTGTAATATGTCAGTTATTGTGAACGGAAAAGCGGGGAATTCTTTTCATACATCTCGGGGTTTAAGGCAAGGAGACCCATCACCTTTTTTTTTATTGTAGTGGTTGATGTGTTGGGGAGGTTACTTGATATTGCTAAGGAAAAGGGGGTTCTTGAGGGGTTTGTGGTGGGTAGAGATACGATTAGTGTGACTCACTTGCAGTTTGCAGATTATACTTTATTTTTCTCTGCTAAGGAGGAAGGTAAGATACGTAATCTACTTATGCTTTTAAGGATCTTTGAAGTTGTATCTGGCCTTAAGGTCAATTTTTCTAAGAGCAGTGTTGTGGGAATTAATCTTGAGTGTAGTTACGAGCGTCGTTTGGCAGACATGTTGGGTTGTCCCATTGAGAGGTTCCCTCTTAAGTATTTGGGACTTCCATTGGGTGGTAATCCTAGAACAGAGGCCTTCTGGGATCCAGTCCTCGTTAAGATTGGGAAAAGATTGGAGGGCTGGAAACGAGCATTGTTGTCAAAGGGTGGGAGATACACTTTGGTACAGTCAGTGTTGAGTTGTGTTCCTATTTATTTTTTGTCCCTTTTCAAGATACCGGTCCGTTTTGCAAGGCAAATTGAGAAACTTTTGAAAGATTTCCTTTGGGAAGGGTGTGATGAGGGTAAGCGGGATCATTTAATTAGATGGGAGGTTGTTTCTCTTCCTCGTCATAAAGGGGGTCTTGCTATTGGGAACATTGTTGCTAGAAACATTGCCCTCTTGAGCAAATGGTTGTGGAGATTTCCCGAGGAAAGCGAGTCCTTATGGGGTTCTATCATTAAAAGCAAGTATGGAATTCAGGCTAATGGTAGAGATTCTATTGTGGTTAGTAGGGCAGTTGTCGTTCTCCTTGGAAGTCTATCTCTCGATTGTATCCAATTGTGTCTCGGTTTTTCTCTATGAAAGTGGGTGATGGGGCTAGTATACGTTTTTGGGAGGATTTTGGGTAGGGGATACATCTTTTGATAAAGCTTTTCCACTTTTATATCGATTGGTTCAAGCTCAAAATGTTCCAATTGAGTCGGTGGCACGTTCTCATGTGGCACCAGTATCTTGGAATTTCAACTTCCTTAGGAATCTTAGTGATAGGGAGTCTCTTGAGTTGACATCTTTGTTGACGTTGGTTGGTGGGGTTTCCTTAGCATCATATCAGCTCTTCAGGGGTTTTTTCTTGTAAATCCTTGTTTGATAATCTCATTGATAAGTCATCCGTTCCTCTGTTTCCTCTTCACATGAAAATTTGGAAAGTGGGTGTCCCTCATAAAGTAAGGTTTTTCATGTGGTCCTTAGCTCATAGAGGTGTTATGACCAATGATCTATTCCAAAGGAGAAGGCCAAATCACCATCTTTGCCCTCAATGGTGTGTGATGTGCAAGAGGAGTTCGGAATCAGCGGATCACCTCTTTCTCCATTGCTCGGTGGCTATTCAGTTATGGCAGCGTCTATTTGGCTTGTGTGATGTCAAATGGGTTGCTCCACGAGATTGCACACATATGCTTCTTGTTAAGTTTGATGGGTTCGGCGGATCTAAGCGAGCCAAGTCATTGTAGTGTTGTATTGTTTGTGCTATTTTCTGGATCATATGGCTGGAGAGAAATGCACGGATCTTTGATGGAAAGGAGGCTGATGCAGATTCGTTGTGGGATAAGGCTGGATTTTTTGCATCTTTTTGGGCTTTTGTGTCTCCTCCTTTTAGGGGAATTCCTCTTTTCTTGATTTATAGGGATTGGGCTGCTGTTTGTAACCCTTAGTGTTTGGGTTTGCTTGTTTTTTCTCTTTTTATGATGGCTGTGTTTTACTTTCATCATGTTCCTTTTCTCTGTATGAGGATTTCTCGTCCTCCTTTCTTTCTTCTTTAATAAAATAAATTTCGTTGTTGTTTCAAAAAAAAAAAAAATAAGGTTAAGAACAAGATTCAACAAGAGTCATCAAACATGAGAAGATGATAAACAAAGGTTTAAAGCAATAGACTATAAATAGATATACCTGTTCTCTTTTCCTTTTGTTTTTTGGTCGGATTAGTACATACATATCACCACAAACCCAAATTCTAAAAGACCTTAGTAAATCATAGAAAGTGTATTCAATTTATGTTAAGACTACATAAACAGATATTAAACCTATACTAGTTCTTCATCTGACAATACATGATGGCACCATCAAAGTAAAGAGTGATGTTGAAATAAGATCTTTGCATGCATAAATAATCAATAACTTTACCTATGAAGTAAATGTGGAAGCTCTAACTCTACAAGTACTACACGTACAATTTTGCAATATGGGGACGGCTGAAAGGAAAGATAAAATAATAAAATATTACTATTTAGAAGTTAACAATATAGCTACAGTGTTCCATTGAAAAAAAAAGGAAAGCATGACCAATCTTAAGAATACATTTCTGTATTAGGTGCCTCATCTGTACTGCAATATATACATCAAATATCCATCAGTGACTCACAGTGTAACCTCATATGCCCATAATTCAAGAGGTTTGGGTGGCAGTTTTGATGGAGTATAAGAACTTCCCTACAAGAAATAACAAGAAGAGACTGTAAAAGGCCAGCTTTCATCGTTCTCAAATACAACAATGACAAGAGTTCATTAATTTGGAATGTCTTTCCAAAACATATTAGCCTCCTTTAGGTGACCCACAAGCTCAGAGGCCTTATTTTTTTTTTTTTTTGATAAATACAAACTCAGAGGCCTTTTGTTCAGCATTTTGGGAAAACTTCAAAATTTAATTAGTTAGAAGTTCAAAAGCCATTATACCTTTCCCATGCGACCAATCATGGCAAATCCTTCAGTCAAAGTCTGCAATAGAAGAAGTCAGCATGTATACACATTAACCTAGACAGTCTCCATAGATTGACAAGAACCAATACAAAAGGAGACTAATACTAACTGTTAGTTGACCAAGTGACAACATGAAAGGGATATTTCCGTCACCTACACAAAGGAAGTCAATGTTAAGTGAAGCAAGAACTAAAGTCTTGAATGAATGAAAAAGAAGCAAAAAATATAGTAACTTGTTCAAGTACTAAATATCTTCACCCACCCAAATTCCTTTATCAAATAGTAATTTACAAAAACAGCGATTGTCAGAACCAAAAGAAACAGACACTAGAAATGATTGTCCATATATTGGAAGCAAATATACAAGAAAATTCAAGCCAGGAAAACAACGGGAACAGACTTTCTCAAACTTCTCAGAAAGGATACTTCCCAGCTCTCAAATTTGTTTGAAAAATAATTAAAAAATGGCATTCTCTAAAAATCATAATGTAAATTAATAAAATTGCCCTCTTCTGCCAGAAAATTTTCACAAACATTAAAAAAGAAAGAAAAAACAAAGGAATGCAAACTAGCATATCTAGACATACCATATTTCCCAACCAAATATTTAATTATGTCATCTGATTCATACATTGCAACTCCTGTGTTCGGATCCATCTGCAGCAGTGAATAAAAAATAAATAAATAAATTATTTAGATCGCATGTCAAGCAACTCCAGATTCAATATAAGTTAAATCTAAAGCATAGCATGGTATAAAACTAAAGAAATGACGAGGAAACGAATAAAAAAGTTTTTAAAAAAAAAACATGTTAAGGACATGTATTGGCCAAGTAACAAGCAACAAAGGAGCTTGATTTTATTTATTTATTTTGGATAAATAAAACAATTTCATTCAAGAAGAGGCACCAAGGGAGTGCACAATCTGCATACAAGAGCAAAATTGTAACGATTGTACATCAAAACCTACCCCGAAGTCTCCACAAAATCCAAAAATTTGGTGAAAATTTGTTACATTTGAAATGAGAATTTACTATGATTATGTTTAGCAATTTTGAAGTGGTAGTGTGGTGTACAATCGGTAGACATTTAGGGGTTGTTTGGAATGATCTAAATAAGTATATTTTTTGACATTTTACAAAAAGATATACAGAAAAGTAGAGAGGTGATGTGATCCAAATAAGTGCAATTATTTTATTTTATTTTATTTTTTTGGAAATCAACGACGAAATTTATTAAAAAAGAAAGTGTGGAGGACAAGAAGGACCCATTTAAAGGGACAAATCTCAAAAATCACAGAGCAATGATCTGACACAACCCTAGGCAATGCCTCTTGTCTAATATCGGGAAACAACACTTCCCACCCCAAGGTGTGGAGGAACCTATCCAGTCTACAACACACAAGATTATCTTGAAGGTTAGACCAAGTAAACCTAGCATTGCTCAAAGGAAGATCAATCAACTCACCCTCCCTAATGAAAGAATCAAAATCCCTCATGCTTCTATTTGAAGAAGCCCCATTAAGCTTTTCGGATGCGAGCCTAACCACATTGAAGTCACCGCCCACACACCAATTAGGAGCACAAAGCCCAAATAAGCCCCCCAACTCCTTCCACCAATCCTGTCGTTCTCTAGCCCTATTGGAACCATAAACCCCTATTAACCACCATTCACTATTATCCCAATTCCGAAACTTGATAGACAATGAAAAGGTCCCCAGTAGTGTTTCACACTCCGATACAATTCTGTCATCCCACATAATCAAAATACCCCCTGATCTCCCACTAGAAGGTAAAACAGTCCACTTTTTAAATCGAGTCCCCCAAATGCTTCTAATAGAAGACCTATCACACTCCTCACACTTAGTCTCTTGAAACATTACAATATCTGGCTGATGAACTTTCAAAAAATATTTATTACCGCCCTTTTTTTACGGGACCATAGTCCTAACATTCCAACTCAAAATCTTCATTGAGCACCTAGAACACCCATAGCCTCCTTCCCCTTCCCTTATAATTAATGCCGCTCTCAAGATTCCTCAGCTCCCTCAACCCTTTTCTATGCCCCGAACTTCTTTTAGTGTTGCCCCCTTAGATGTAAACTCCCTCTTCTTGGACCTAGACTTCAACCCATTATTCTTTACTAGGGACAACCCAGGAGTATCAAGCAAGTGCACAAAATGAGGCACATCCCCTTCCTCCAATAAAAAAGACACATATTTACTCATCTTTTTCAACCATTGCTCAAATTCGTCAACATCATTCCCAGTAACACTTTTAACACCTAGCCCATGGTCCCGAGACACCCCTTTAGAAAGTTCTGTCCTATGATCTTCCTCATTAACCGCTTGTGGAACCAGACTGTCATTGGTAGCCAAGCTATCATTGGGTACATGAGACACAATATTCCCGCCATTGGAAGTCACTCTACTAGAATGAAGAAATACTTGAACATCATGCGACTCCCTTCCCCCCCCCCCCAAATCCCTTCCCTCCGAAAACTGACCCAGAAACTGTCCCAGAAATATCACACTGGTTATGGTCTGAAAGTACGGAATTCATATTGCCCCTCTCAAAAGAGTCGCATGCATTTTCACAAGAATCAGAGCCACCATCACATTCCTTACCCTCAATGCGCTCCTTGCCATCAGAATCCAAAACCTCATTTTCATGGAACAACCAATTCAGATTAGTATAAAAAAGCCTTGCCCTCTCCTCTGTGCCATCTTCTCCCTCATCTTGAACTGACGAATCATCAGCATTCTCAAAAGACCCATACTCGTCCAATGCTTGTAGCAACTGCAAAGGATTATACAAGCCTTCCTCCACTTCATTTGTCATAAAATCAACAGCCTGTGGCACTTCCATTGCAGCGCTATTCTAATCTCTGTGGACCTTGACTTCATCCACCATAGCACAATCGTCTTTAGAACATCCAATCTGTAAAAGATCCCCAGTCGATCGATCAACTAGGTCCGATAAGCCCAAATGGATCTCATTCAGGTTGAACACCGAACATGGGTTTGACACCTCCTTGCTGATCGCAATTTTTCCATGGTCAATCCTTGTGAAGCCCTCTCGTTGATGATGATTCCCCTCACTATGCTCTCTCATCGATTCCCTAGCTCGTGTATTCACATGACCCGAACCAGAAGCAAGATTCGAGACCCGAACCAGAAGCAAGATTTGAAACCCTTCCAAGAACATTTCCTTAAGCAAAATAGTTGTGGATTGGGCCCATTTTGAATGTCGGGTCAACACTCTCATGAAGACTAATAGAAACCTCTATAACATTTGGGCCAGCCTGTTGATTATGCGATAGACCCAAAGTGTTTCTGGGCCCATTTTCAAGCACCAGTTCAGCCCCATCCTAAACAGAAGACCAGCCCAAGTGACATTCAGGCCCATGCTCCAGATCCCTCCTGTCACGCCTTAGGCTTCCCTGTGCATTGACAACCCTTAACCCTAAAGCATGCACCTCTTCGTAATCATCACTGAGCATTGAACTTTGTCGTCCCAACTATCTACCCTCATTCACTATGCCACGTGTCCTTTCTGTTCCTTAGAACTTCTCGTCTCCCCTACTGCTGACGCTAGAGTCTAATGAGTCTTGCCGGGAAATCCATTGTCGAAAAGCCTTTCTTCTTCTAATAGGCTTTAGGCAAAGGCTTCAAGCGAACTATGGCCGATGTTTCCTTCTCCATGACTTTGATGGTGGATGGTAAAAACCCATAGCCAAATACCCTCACTTTCAGCCTAGCCTCGAAAAGATTCTTAAAGGTACTAGTTCTGCGATCCACTTCCACCAGCCCTCCACATTTCAACCCAATCTTCTCGAATGTCTTCTCATTCCATAAATTAAAGGGCAAATCACAAATAGCAACCCATCCACCGTATGAAGCAATAACATTAGGACATCTACGCATATCGTCGGACCAACTCTCTAACTTCACCGCAATGCCCTTTTCAAAAAATCGCAGACCGTATCCCCCAAACTTCGCAGCTTGTTCCTTGTTATTGGTGAAAAATAGAGCTCGGTTTAATTGAAATGGACGAAGAATGACGAACAAACTTCACTTTACCCCTTTATGGTTTAGGCAATGTGCAGATTACTCCCCTGACGTTCGAATATCACCACATAACCCCCATGTGGTTGATGGAGTAAAGTGCACAGTTAACCGTTAATGGCAGAAATAAAAAGACCAATTTGCTCTTGTATACATATATATATATATATATTATCTAACCTTACCATTTCACTTCCAACAATCGTGCATCTGAGAAGAGGAAAGGAGAGAGAACTAGGTTGTACAATTGAACGCTAGTGACCCAATTTAAGAATGAGCACAAGAAAAAACAAAAAAAAAAACAAAAACTTGCAGATCTAAGAAGTTTTTTTTTTCTTACTCTCTCTCTCTCTCTAGTCTACCTCACCTGCTGATTCGAATTCGGTTGGCTGAGAATTTGATTTTCTGATTTGTGATTTTTAATGATGTTCATTCAAAGAATGGAGTCTTGGAATTTGTGAAAATGCGTTTTTGATTCTCTTTTGATTTGGGTTCGTTAAGAAAAAGTTTTTTTTTTTTTTTTTTTTAGGTGGGTTTTCTGCTCAAATTAGCTTCCAATCACTTTTCTATAGTGAACCTTTAAGGGATGCAGGTGAGTAAAATGTTGAAGAAGGTTTGTGCTCAGAACCACCTTCTAATATATATATACTAGTGTATGCCCGTACCTAAAGGCACGGTGGAAATAATGTTGGGATTAATCTTCTCCTGTCCAACTTTTATGTAGTACATGAAAAATTTATTCATAAAATAATTTCAGAGAAAAATTGTTCCTTTCTTATATCATCACTGTTATACTTACCCAAGCTATCAATCTTTCTTGTTCTAATTGAAGAGGTTGGTCACATTTGAATTTCGGCTAAAATTTAAAAAGAATATAATCTTAGTGATTGCAATATTAACAAAACCGTCTCTCATGTCAACTATTGATAGGTAATGTCTAAAAAGAAAAGGCATGGAAAGAAAAATCGTGCATTGCTACTCACCCCCATTGTGCAAAATTAAAGTGTATCAAAACCCAAAATATAGCAAGAAAAATGTATCAATTAGTTAAATAAAATGTATGATTAGCAAAGTCATATATAGATTACACTCAAGTCTCAGTAGTATTAGTTAGTTACAACACTCATTTCACTTTCCTAAGCTTAAGTCTCAGACTCTTCATATTACACTTCTCTCTTGCTAATTACAAAGAAAGAGAAAAATAGAAAGTAAAAATCAACAAACAAAAAAAAATAGAAGAAACTAAACAATCAACAAAACCACCTCTTTTGAGCAATCAGCTAACCCTCCAATCAAGCATATCTATGGATTACACCAATCTGAAAACATCAAGCACTAATTGAAAGTTCTAAACACATTATTAGATTTTAGCTCTTAAACACATTATCAAGCACTAATGTTTATAAATGCCTCCTTTCATCATCAAGCACTAATGATTCAGCAAATATATTTAATTCCTAAAATTGAGAATGTCAATCTTTTAGAGACATGGAATTCAGCACAGGGTAGATAACTTTTCAAGATGCAATTTGTCTCACACCATTTTATTCATTTATCTTCACTTTTTGCCTCCCTCTATCTCTACTCTCCCTCATCCACACCACACACCCTCTCTATTTTTTAATCTATGTAGCAAATATTTTATGCACTCGCTTTTTCTTTGATAACCTTCATGGATATCTTTGGCACCACAATGCAAGGAGTATCCGTTTCAAAAATCTTCAAACCACAATCTCAAAAGAAAGATTTCATAAACTCACAACTGAGATCCAATTGAGAGCATTCAACCTATTTAGAAATAATGCAAACAAGAAACAAAAAAACTGCTAATTCTTTTGGTCTTTCCCAAAAACAATAAATAGTAATAAAAATAATTAGCTAAGAGAACATTATCCAAAAAATAGATAAATTCATAAACTCAACCCAGTCAAGCAAAGGGAAACTTTTTCCTCACCCCAGTCAAAAGTTTAGCAAAGGAGAACTTTTTCCTCAAGCAAAAGTTTGATCATTTGATTAATCTCCCCCTTACCTTTCATTCCCTGTGAATTAATAAACACATCAAACACATCAAATAGAGAAATAATTTATCAAGCATTTGGTGAACATTGTAGTAGCAAAAATTATAGTGGTAAAACTAATTATTTTGAACTTCAATTATTGCAAACTATACTGAAATCCTTAGAATGGAATGAATAACAATAAATTTAATTAAAATAACAGGAAATAGGTTGTAATTTATTCCAAGTGACATGAGGAAGTTGGTCTTTGAACTATGGAAATCAAGTAAAAGATTAAATCATCAACTTATAACATCATGAATGTACAAAAAATAAAAAATAGAAGCAAAAAAAGGGATGGAATCTTGATTACCTCTATTGATGGAGCCTTTAGAACTATTCTCCTCACCAAATTCTGATGCCTCTGTCACATGTACAAAGCATTAAGAATAAAAACATCAGCCTTACATGAATTGATAATTTCTCTACAACTAATTCCCTGATAAAATAAAAAGTAAAAAAATAAAAGACAGAAAACTACAACAATAAAAGGTGTGTGTGTCCAACACAGATGAAGGAGCTGAAGGGTTTGCAAAATTCAAAAAGAAGATTCATCTTAATTTTATATATAACAACAACAACAACAAAAATAAATAAATCTATAAATAAAACTAACAAAACTCCACTGACTTACGGATATAATGTTAAGGGGATAAAGAGATATGAAAAACTAACAAAAGAGGGAGGGAGAAAGTCAAAAGATGGCATATAGTAATCCTAAAGACCTTAAAAAGGTTGTGTGAACCCTTTTCCAACAATAAAAAACTAAAAAGGAAAGTCAAACATCGATTTTAGCGAATCGAATCGATTCACTTCACGATTCACCGATTTGGTTCACCGATTCACCTACGATTCATGGCTATTTGCGATTTATACAACCTGTTCGTATTGATTACTCACTGAAAATCGCAAATCGTATGAAATCAAAACCATAAAGAAACAAACAATTATGCCCCACTTCTCTGCACTCCTCTTTCAGTTATCCATAAAGAAATTGAAGAAAAAAAATTCAATCAACACTACATAAACAAACCTGCTAAATGGTAGCTAAAATGACATATGACAAATAATAGGGAACTAATAATTAGACCAAGCAACCATATGACATAACAAATGTTCTGCAATAAGAAATGAGTATATATGTTTTTATCATTTATCATTTTCAATAACTCAGAAGTGATAATGTTAAATTTAAAAAAAAAAAAAATTGTAAACTAAAAACAAATTGAACAATTTTATTCCCAATGAAAGCCAAGCATCCTATTAAAGAATTAGGATACCTTTAATGGGTTAACATGGTGCATTGAAATGCTATGGACAGCAGCTGCAAAAAATAAAAATATATATATATATATATATTCAAATAGCTCCAACTATTCAAATCCTCCCATAAGCAAAATATGAACCAACCCTTTTGGATCCATTTGGTTTGCTCATGGGAAGGAGCCAACGCACTGCCACAACAAAAAACAAAATTTGGAATAAAAAAAAATAAAAATAGAAGTAAAAATTAGGCCACAATATTGATATTGATATTGTGTACTATTTGGACACCGAAATTGCTTAAGAGGTTGACACACCACAGTTATGTAGTGAAGAAACAACTCATTTTAAGGGAAAAAGAGAACTGCTCATCAATTGATGAAGTGAAGAAACAACTCATTTTAAGGGAAAAAGAGAACTGCTCATCAATTGATGAAGGTATTGTTAAAATATTGATGAAATTGTTTACCATCAATTGAGAACCAAGATGAAAGAAGCATAGCATACCCACAAAAACAAAGCATGAGAGAGAGAGAGAGAGAGAGAGAGTATCCAAATGGAACTTAATTTAACAATACTAAGAATGGGAATAAAGGAAAGACTTACTGGAAAGAGTTGTTGGAAAAGAGAAAACTTGCAGCTCTCAACCTTGGTCCTTGATGGACTTTGGGGGCCTACAACTCGAAAAATAAAATTAAAAGCATCAGAGAGAGAGAGAAAGAGGCAGTGGAAGTTTTAAATTTTTAATCTCAGGCAAATGAAAGTTTCAAATGATCTTAATAAGTAAATATAAGATTAGAAAGTTTCAATCTCAGGCCTATGTCATTCCAAAGATTAGAAAATATAAGTAAGCAAGCTCCATCATCCCTTGTCCAAAATTTGCCACTGTTTATTATTAAAAATAACATCCAACTCCCACTGTTTGTATCACCAATTTGAATATACCTCTATTTTTGCTAAACCTTATCACCAATTTAAATTCACTCACTATTTTAACAACAAAAAAGTTGAATTATATAAGCAGCTAGTATTAAAAATTAAACTATTTTCATTAAGGCATTTTACCGAACATGGTGTATGCATGAAGACACACATAAAATATAGAACGGTAAAGAGACAGATTTTAATTGAGGCAATATAAATGAGAAACAAATCACATAATATAAATGAGAAACACAATCAAACCCAAATGAGAAACAAATCACATAAAATTTAGACACCCAACGAAAACCCAAATAAAAATTTTGAGGCATTCTGGAGACCCATTTTAGAAAAATATTTCAGAGATTTTATCATTTATCATTTTCAGTAACTTAGAAATGACAATATTAAATTTAAAAAAAATTCGTAAACTAAAAATAGATTGAACAATTTTATTCCCAATGGAAGCCAAGCATCCTATTAAAGACTATACCTTTAATGGGTTAACATGGTGCATTGAAATGCTATGGACAGCAGCTGCAAAAAACAAAAACAAAAAAATAAAATATTCAAATAGCTCCAACTATTCAATCCTCCCATAAGCAAAATATGAACCAACCCTTTTGGATCCATTTGGTTTGCTCATGGGAAGCAGCCAACGCACTGCCACAAAAAAAAAAAATTTTGGATTCCACAAAAAAAAAAAAAAAAAAAAGTAAAAATTAGGCCACAATATTGATATTGATATTGTGCACTGTTTGAACACCGAAATTGCTTAAGAGGTTGACACACCACGGCTATGTAGTGAAGAAACAATTCATTTTAAGGGAAAAAGAGAACCGCTCATCAATTGGTATTGTTAAAATATTGATGAAATTGTTTACCAAATCATAACATATCCACAAAAACACAAAAGCATGAGAGAGAGAGAGAGAGAGAGAGAGAGAGAAGAGAGTACCCAAATGGGGGCCTACAACTCGAAAAATAAAATTAAAAGCATCAGAGAGAGAGAGAAAAAGAGGCAATGGAAGTTTTAAATCTTTAATCTCAGGCAAATGAAAGGAAAGAAAAATTTATATAATATCTTAAAATAGGTAAAACAATTCACACCTTAATTAAAAAATAGAAAGTAAATAAACCTCTATCATTAAAACAGGTAAAACAATCAATAATAGATCATTGAAAAGAAAACTCTTCTATCATTAAAACATTGCAAAATCAATAAAATTGTGAAGAAGAAAAAAAATTTATTTAATATCTGTTGAATGTAAATGTAAAAACTCCACCAACTCCACCAACTCACAAGCAGTGCTCCATTTAGGTTAATGATCCATTAATTTAGTTTAGTGCTCCATTTAGTTTAGTGCTCCATTAATTTGATTACTCCATTGTACCCATTCTCTCTATAAAAGAGAGTTCATTCTCTCCATTGTAAACACACAAAAATGTATATTGATATCAATCAATAATATCTATACATTAATTTCCTACATGGTATCAGAGCTATAGGTTAAGCTCTTGGTGTTCTTCGCCTTACCGGCGGGCGGCAATCTTGCCTTGGCCGTCCGCCGGACCTCAACCTATTCCGCTGTAATCTCTATCAATACACATTCTAGAGAGAGAGATATATAGAGGTGAATTGTTGTTTTGGTTCCAGGTTTATTTAAGCCCAGTTCTGAATTCTGTTTTCTTTTCTAAAGATTTAGGTTGTATTACATGTTTCTGTCATTTTATATGTAATTCAAGTAGTGGGTTTTGTAGTTTCTTTGATAGTTTGTTCATTACATTCTTCATCAACTCCCCGTTTGGGAACTTACATTTTTAGCCAAAAAGCCAAAAAGTTACTAAATTAGCCAAAAAGCCAACAACCCATACCAAAAAGTCAAAGATTCTCTTTTCTCTCTACTTTTTGCACATCTTTTCGTAATTAGCCAAAAAGTCATCCCAAACATACAAGTTTTTTTTACCTACCTTTTTAGCCAAATAGCCAAAAAGTTACTAAATTAGCCTGTTCCCAAACGAGGCCTGCTTCAATTCTGTCTCTGATTCTGCAAAAAAACAGAGTGTTAGACTGTTATTTTGTATCTCTCCCTCTTTGCCCAATTTCACTGCTAATTTATTCTCTTCACTCTCTAAAATTTCAATATTCAGTTCAAAACTTTATGGGTATCATAAATCCTTTCAAAATTTGTTAACTTGGTCAAGATTTGAGTCTTATCAGTCAATTATCACAACCAGTTCTCCCAAAACAGAGTGTTAGACTGTTACTCCATCTTGTTTCTCCATCAATTCACTCTCTTTACTCTCTATAATTTCAAAATTCAGCCCTAAAACTTTCTAGGTATCACAAATCTCTGGGAAATTTGTGATTTTGGGGATATTCTAGTGTTGTCAACCAATTATTACAACTAATTCTCGAAAAACAGAGTGTTTCACTGTTAATCCCATCTTGTACCTTGAGAATTTTATCAATTCATTCTCTTCACTCTCTGAAATTTCACTATTCGGCTCCAAAACTTTCTGGGTATCTTAAATCTCTAGGAAATTTGACGATTTGGGTGTTGTTGATCAATCTGTTTATTGAAAAATGTTGCACACAAAGTCTGAATCCGACATAACTAGTCTAGCCCCACCATCAAGGTCTCCAAAACGGCCAGTGTACTATGTACAGAGCCCTTCCAGAGACTCGCAAGATGGCGACAAGTCCTCGACGATGCAGCCAACTCCGAATTACGACAGTCCAATGGAGTCTCCTTCTCACCCTTCATTTGGCAGGCACTCTAGGAATTCGTCAGCAAGTCGGTTTTCGGGGATTTTTCGATCTTCGTCGGGGAGGAAAGGTGGCCGGAAAAGGAACGATAAGGGTTGGCCGGAGTGTAATGTGATTCTAGAAGAGGGGAAATATGAGGAGTATGATGATGATAAAAGATTTACCAGGAGGTTTCAGGCATTGTTGGCTCTGTTGAGTTTTGTTGTTCTGTTCACTGTGTTTTGCTTGATGTGAGGGGGGTATGATGTTTGGATGTAATTTCTGCCACATTCTGGGCGACTTTGTTTCCAGTGAGGTCTCTTCTGTCAGCTGTACACTTTCTTCTCATGGCACTGTTATAGGAATCTAAACCTCTGAAATTTAGTCGGTCAAAAGCAGATTTTCAGGTTGGCTTTGTCGTGGGACTGCATTTCTCAACTGTCACGGGCTAGGAAAGACTGAAGTAAGTGAATGGGAGGTTATTTTCCCTCTTCCCCTTGTTTATGTTTGTAACTTTTTTCCTTTAAATAAGTCACCAACCTTATTTTATTCATGCCGGGGATCAAACCCAATCACCATTTTACAAAAAAAAAAAAAAAAAAAAAAAAAAAAAACCAACAACAACAAAACAACCACAACCTACAACCCACACAACAAAAACCGGCCTTATTTTTTCGCATCTTTAGCTGTTCTCTTCTTCTTGCCTTTGTCTTGGGCGTCCTTTGCCGGTGCTGCCTCCGTGTTTCCCACGCCGCCGAGCACGTTCCCTTCCCGTTGCTCCTCAACCGTCACATATGGCGGACCTCCAAATCTGAGCATCACGGTGGTCTTCCGCTTCAGTTCCTTATTTTCTGCCTTCAGCATACATATCTCTGCTCGGGCATCCGTATACATGCTCTGGAGCAGAGCCAGTTGGGCTTTTACCTGCTGCACCTCATTTGTTCTACTCTGAAGCCGGTGCGACAGGTTGTTGACCGCCGTCATTGTCTCAACACATGACTTCAATGTGTAATAATTCGCCTCAATATCCGATTGTGCAGCCATTCTTTGCTCCACAGACAGCATCGGAAAGTTCAAAGGCGCAAAACCAGGGGGGCTTGGTTGAGGTTCAAGGGCTATATTCTGCAACGGTCCGACATGACCCCATAAACTGTTTTCTACATCGGTCCGATATGACCCCATCAACTATCTTCTACAACGGTCCGACATGACCCCATAAACTGTCTTCTACCTTGGTCTGCCATAACCATACGATCTTCTACAACGGTCTGACACGACCATACAATGTCTCCTATCCACTTTTATTTTATTTGTCAGATTATTTTTCCCTGTTTTGTTACTCTCTCCAAACTCAAGTTGGTTAGTTCCTAACCCCCTTGAGTTTGAGGGGGGCTGTTGAATGTAAATGTAAAAACTCCACCAACTCCACCAACTCCACAAGCAAGTGCTCCATTTAGGTTAATGCTCCATTAATTTAGTTTAGTGCTCCATTTAGTTTAGTGCTCCATTAATTTGATTACTCCATTGTACCCATTCTCTCTATAAAAGAGAGTTCATTCTCTCCATTGTAAACACACAAAAATGTATATTGATATCAATCAATAATATCTATACATTAATTTCCTACAATATCTCTTCTCTATGACATGAAAATATTACTTCAAACCCCAATGACAACATTTTGAGATTAATGTTGGGATGACAATTGCTATAAAATTGATGTTGGGATTAATCCCAAGATTAATCCTAATAGCTCCAAACATTTTGTCCCAAGATTAGTCCCAAGATTAATCCCAAGATTAATGTTGGGATGATAGTGTATACCCGTAATAAAATTGGACAGGAGAAGATTGGACAGGAGAAGATTAATCCCAAGATTATTTCTCCTCTATTTTGTACTTTTGTAAGAAGCCATCAATTACATTAACTAAGACAATTTTAAAAATGAAATTGTTGCCCTAAAAATTGGCCAAAGTTAAAAGGATTTGAAAGTCGTTCAATAGCCATTCTAATATCGATACCTGAAATTAAAAAAAATAAAAATTAAATTTGAAAAATAATAATAAAGTTAGATTGGATGGATTAAAGCAAAAATGTCTAATGTTCAGTATTTTCAAATCAATGTCACATAGTATGTAATAAACTTTCGAATTGTCCAACACCACCTGCCATCACACACAGTCCAACTCACTTTCTTCACATATTTCCTTGTCTAGTTTTATGACCTTTATTATGTACTTGACAAAAAATGAAAATGCTTGTTTTCCTTTACTAACTAAACCAGGTAAGAAGAACAATGGGACAACAAAAACTCTACACCACGATTTTGTTGTCCTCATATTCCAAGAGGTTAAAAAAGAGAAGACAGAAATAGAGAGAAAAAAAAAACCTACAACTTTAGTTTTCTCTTAAATAAAATGTAAATTTATAAATCCTGAAAAACCAATTTAAAAGACAATTAGACGTCAATTTTTATTTTGACAATGGGGGATTCCAAAACTTTTACCAACGTATATTGTCTTAAGAAAGGCATTTTGTTACTAAGATTAGTCTGTGTGTTCACCCAAAAAAAAAAAAAAAAAAACAGATTTATCTATGTTTATCTTCCTTTTGCTTTTCTTTTTTCAATCTTCATTATGCACACATTTTCTTTTTGGTTTAAATTTTCAACACATACTCCCAACAATCACCAAATGAAAACACTTGTTTGCCACCTGAGATTAAAAATGAAAAGACTTGTTTTCCTGTACTTGCCATCCTTGTCTAGATTAATCCCAAGATTGGACAGGAGAAGATTAATTCCAGGTAAAATGCCTCAATCTCAGGCCTATGTCATTCCAAAGATTAGAAAATATAAGTAAGCAAACTCCATTAAAGATTAAAAATAACATCCAACTCTCACTGTTTGTATCACCAATTTGAATATACCTCTATTTTTGCTAAGCCTTCCTTGGCCTGTTATAATAAATTCACTCACTATTTTAACAACAAAAATGTAGAATTATATAAGCAGCTAGCATTAAAAAGAGAGGCATTTTAATCTTGGGACATTTTAGCGTGTAATGTTATAAATTCGCTCACTATTTTAATTGAGTGAAAGGGAGAAGGGTTTAGCAATCAACCATGGCTCAGATCAGCGGACATTAGAAGGAAAAACATAATACATTTTATCTATTCAGCGGACATTTTATAAATTCACTCACTATTTTAATTGAGGCATTTTACCGAACATGGTGTATGCATGAAGACACACACAAAACATAGAGGGGTAAAGAGACAGATTTTAATTGAGGCAATATAAATGAGAAACACAATCAAACCCAAATGAGAAACAAATCACATAAAAATTTTGAGGCATCAAAGAGACCCAATCATTTATTAATTTTGAGACCCAATCATAAAAATTTTGAGGCATACAAAGAGACCCAATCATACAAAAATATTTCAGAGACCTAATCATTTATCATTTTCAGGACATAGTGAAAATATTTCAGACCCTAACTGTTAAATATTTCAGACCCTAACTGTTAAATATTTCAGAGACCCAATCATACAAAGAGACACACATAAAAAATTTGAACCGAGAAACACAGATCTACCTTGCATTTGATCAAACAGTGCACTCGAATCTCATGAGTGATACCGATCTCTTTCTCGCTGGTTGCGCTACCTTGCATTTGATCAAACAGTGCACTCAAATCTCAACCAAGTTGCCATAAAACCAAGAACGGAGAGTGGGTAGGAGAGAGAGAGAGAGAGAGAGAGAGAGAGAGAAACCAGAGAGAAAAGATTAAAATTTGAAAACCAGAGAGAAGAGAGAGAGGAGGACGACTGTGAGAGAGAGATAGGGAGGTGTGTTTGGTACTCATTAGGAGGAATCCAAAGAGGCAGACTATGCTAGATTTTGATTTTGGCCCTTAGATTTTGATTAAGATTGATCTGAACCGTTGGTTATAAATGTATCTCTATGACAATTTCTTGCCACATAGGACATTTTCAAAAACTCTTCTCCCTTATTATATAGATATATACGAAGAAGATTAAAATTTTTGGAGAGAAATGAAAGAAGATTATATATATACATATATACATATACATAGAAATCAAAGAAGAAATCAAAGTCACAGATTATATATAGCTACAGATTATACATATATATAACATATATATAGTTACAGATTATATACATATAGCTACAGTTTTATTCTTGTACCATATTCCCAACATATATATACATATATATAGCTACAGATTATATATATACATATATATACATTGATTCCGATCACAAAACTCTATCTTCAATCAATCAATACATATGAGTCACTATATACAACAGAAATGAAATGGATCCATATATATATATATAGAGAGAGAGAGAGAGAGAGAGAATGAACTTGATTTTGATTTTTGTGATTTTGCTCGGCATGATCTCTGAATCACTCGTCCTTTCAAATTCATGTAATTGTTAGGGAATTATATTATATTCTGCAAGCTAAAATCTTATGTAAAGTTTGAATTTTAAGATTAAAGATCATAGCTTTATGGCAAATTCAATTAGTAATGAACATAGGAGTTGAAACACACAAGCAATCTTTTTGGATCAGCTTTTATTTG
The DNA here is from genome assembly GCA_030407325.1 of Camellia japonica. Classification (NCBI taxonomy): domain Eukaryota; kingdom Viridiplantae; phylum Streptophyta; class Magnoliopsida; order Ericales; family Theaceae; genus Camellia; species Camellia japonica. The sequence goes on along the minus strand of JAPPVO010000016.1, from coordinate 30,714,638 downwards.
TAACTCTAGGGGCATTTTGGTCTTTTAATTGTGAGGGAACATCATCAGTTACCGCACAGCCTGTTAGAATAGATGGAAAAACTAACTGTGCACTTTACTCCATCAACCACAAGGGGGTTAGGTGGTGATACTCGAACGTCAGGGGGTAATCCGCACATGGCCTAAACCATAGGGGGTAAAGTGAAGTTCGCCCTAATAAAAAAGTCAGTTCTAGTGCAAACTACCGCATGATCCAAATCAATGCTAGTGCTATCCATTGCCGAACATGATGACTGAACCTTAAACAACTCAACGTAAGATCAACCTCGGTTTGTCCCTGTTTCTTGGCTTCTGAATTCCCCTGCATTGGCCTCCTCTTTGTGAGCCCCTGAGAACTGATTCTTCCTGAAACCTCTCCTATCATCCTTGACCACCTCGTTACCTTTGTTGCCTCCATGAATGGTCCTGTCAAGCAACTCAGCTGTATTTATCCACCCTTGCCCATCAACCCCCACCGGAATAATGATGTTTCTCCTTTTAATCCCTGCCATCCACTGAGACAACTCAACAAATGCCCCCCCTCTGGTTATTGAACCTTTGAAGGCAGAACACAGCAGAACAACTTCTATACTTGCTAAAGAAAACTCCCTCACTGAATCTTCTCCACGCCTCTTGCAAAGCTTCCATCACCCAGAAGACGCCTCCCAAATCAATCTTCACAGAGAAGCTTCTGGCTCAGTTCCTTTCAATTATCTCCACTAATTCCCCTCTAGACTCCTCGTCAATTTTGATGATGATAATCTTGTGTTCAATCATCAACTCAGATGCTCTTCCTCTGTATGCCATTTTCTTTTTTTATGTCAAAATGATCATTAGAAAGCACATAGATTTGGGATTTTGGCAAGTGCACTTAGTTTATGCCAAATAGTGCCTTAATATAATACACCTAAAAAAAATCTCTTACAATATATTTATGTACAAATACATAAACATTCCTCTAAGCTCTCTCAATCTTGGTATTTTCTATGTGCCTCTATTCCTCGACCTTGCCCCTTCTCCCATTTCATACAACTAAGTTCCACCTGCGGCTATTTTATGAATTCTTCATTGTAATAATCAGAGAGGTGATAGACTAGATTGGTAGAGAAATAGTGGGGACAAAGTGGAGATAGTTGAACTCGCTGCTTTTTTAATATGTCAGTTCTATGGAGATTTGGTATTCTGCATCTAGTCGGGATAAGTTAAAACTTGTCTGATCATTGTGTTCATTTTTATTCATTGTGAAATTAGAGAGTTGAAAGGATCATTTATGTATTTATATATAAATATACTGTAAGATTTTTTTTTCCTTAGTTATAATATATATTAAATGTCTATCTATACACTACACGAGCACTTAAAATTGTTAAACATAATCATAATAAATTCTCATTACAAACGTAACAATTTATTAGCAAATTCTGTTATCAGAATCTTACAATTTGTGATTCAATTACAAAATCGATACAAATTTATGAGTGAATCTATTTTGAAAGTGAATCTCTAATGAATCGCACGATTCGATTCACTTTTACGATTCATGCAATTCTTAAAACTATCATGTCACATATTTCGATTATTTTTTCTTCCTTCTGTTAGTTAAAATGTCATAATACAACTTCTAATAGTGTTTAGTACGAAAATAACTAATATATATATATACATGACATTTTTTTTTTTTTTTTTTTTGAGATCAGGGAGTTTTTAATAGGATCTAATCAAATTTAGTCAGACACAACATACTTTTAACCTTTTCTACTCATTTTTTTTTCAAAAAAAAAAAAAAAAAATAGAAAAACATAATGTATATTTGTGGGTACTTGTATCAAGCTCAATACGTGGTAAGCCCTACAGGTGCCATATCACCAAAACCTCACCCACGTGGCAGACCAATAAGGCACCACGTCGGGCATGTCGTATGTTTGATACATGGCGAGCCCTACGGGCGCCATGTGCCAAGGCAACCAAGACTATATGCTTAGCCTAAGCGGGAGCATACATATAAACCCAAATATATCTAGATATGAAGAGTCCTGCAACAGGCAGGACCATGGCCCCGCAGGGCCCATGGTCCTTCATACCTCGCTCCAAGACCAAACAACAATACAATCAGCCCCCGGTTCACTTGGACTTGGATTGATAAACACTGGCTCTCTTAAACATTGAAATAAGCCCGCGGCCCATTCTCCTACTTGGTCGCTTAGAAGCGAGCCCCTCTCCTAAACATTGAGATAAGCCCGCGGCCCATTCTCCTACTTGGTCACCTGAAAGCGAGCCCTTGGCTCTCCTAAACACTAAGGTGGGCCCTAGCCCATTCACCTACTTGGATGCCTGGGTTGGGAGCAGGACCCAGGCACTACTGCTCGGGATCATCAGAGGATACTGGACTGGCGGCTGAGGTCATGGGATCATCGAGATGGTTGTCTTCTTGCTAAGACAACTCCATCTCGACCAGGCTTGGAGAAGAGGCAACAATGACCTTACGTTCATGTCATCCGATGCATATACGAAACGTTACTTTCCGCCTGCCATGAAACGTTGCTCTCCGCCTGTCGGCAAGCCACAGACAGCAGAAGGGCTTATATCACTTCTGGCAAAGTTGAGGAGAACGAGCCACCTGTCCAACAGTTTGCTTGGGCTCCAATACTCCTATGGCCTATATAACGTATCGTATATGCAGCAAGACACAACAACAACAACAATACAACCAAGTCTCATGCTTAAACACCCTCTTTCACTTTACATTAGTGTTCAAGGTCTATCACTGCCAACCTCTCCCTCTCCAAGCTTGCCTTGATCTCCTCCTCTCCACCTCTGGTGATCTTAGGCTATTGAAGTGCCCGCCATCTTCCCAGACTACCTCTAACCACACCTCTCACTCACAATATTCTAAACATGTTTAAGGTTAAAATAACTTGCAATATGAATTTATCTATTCCTATTTTATTGAAATAAATATACTTCAATATTACATGGCCTAATGGTTCTACAAGTTCTTTATTATTGGGTCATTGTTACTTGTAAAGGCATGTATGATTATGAAATATCAACATCATTGTTAATTGAGAGTTTGTCTTATTTACTTTCTTTATTAAGAATAGTTGATAAGTAATATCGAAAAAAGAAAAAAGATAAAATGGTGATCTTACAAGGGAACTAACTTCTTACCTATTAGATCATGTGAACATCATTCAAAATAACATTTTCACTAATTTAAGTCTAAATTTTTTATATTTATAAGATATATTTAGCATCCAAATGTATAGATATGTTTTTCTAAGTAATTTAGAAAAAGTGACCGAATCTTTACAATTCACGATTCGATTCGTGATTTGGTACAAGGCCATTTCGATTCACGATTTGACAACTAATAGCAATAACATAGGTTCTGTGTGGTAGAGCTTTGGAACTTTAGTTTCAATCATTGGTTCTCACGTAGTGTTTGTTTGCAGCTTTCAAAAATTAATTCCATGCTCACTTTTGAAAACTTGGTCGAATGCGAGAAAATTTGGGCTAACCGATCATCCGGCCGGTTGACCAGAACAGTGCAATTTTTTAATTTTTTTTTTTACAATTGACACATGTTAATTTTTATATATTTAACAAAAAATATTTTCGGAATTTTTTAAAATTTTTTATGAGCTTTAATAGAATTTTGAGCTGTGTGTTTGGTTATGAGTTGTAAGTTTTTGTATCAAATATCATATGTCACATCAAAAATTCCCCACTCAATTCAAAACTCTTTTCAAAACTTATTCACCAAACGAATTTTCCACACTCAAATCATAATTCCAAAACTCACAAACTCAAAATACAACTCATATTCTCAAATCATATTTAGAAAGCTCTACCAAACACTACCATATATTTTTTACTCCTCATTCCTCATATAATCCAAATTGAAAAATCTATTAAAAAATCCTCATCTTTTAATTCTAAGAGAAAGGCCAAAATCTTGGATAAATATACGTTCTAAATAGATCAATATATGTTCCTCACATTTTTTATTTTTTTGTTTCCCTTTTGTTTCTTTGGAAATTAATATGTTTGAGAGTAGACCCATTCCAGATGGAACCACAATTCCATCTCAATGGGAATGTGATACTAACTGGATTCTTGCTCTAAACCACGAAATCATGGTTCTAAAGCAGAAAATTGATCCCTAAAGTTCAGAATTTTACCAATAGAGGATTACTACTCATCTTGTTATTCTAGCAATATTTCCAAGTAAGCAGATAAAACCTTGTAACTTTTCCAAGTAGTCAGGTTCATACTATTTTCTTGTTTTGTATTTCTTCAATAGAGGTGCAAATAGAAGGAGAACAAAAGAAAAGGATTATTATCAAACCATGTAAGGGAACAGCTGCTTTCCACCTATCTGAGCAACTTTTTGACGGAAATTCGGACCATTTCTTGGGCAAGGATAAAACAGGACATCAAGATCCAATACTGCAACAATTTCCCTGACCTGTAATTGATCGAAATGTGTATCAAAAAAAAAGAATGCATAGCATGTAGCATGAGCTACCATAGAGCAATCAACAGACATACAACATTCAAGATGGACCTGATGTCCATTCTCAAAATAAAACTTGGACATTATACAATAAATATGTCCAAGAAAAGCCTGACGGGAGATGTAGCCCTAAAATACCATACTATTACAATCATTGGATCAGTTCTAAGAGCCCAAACTTAGACGGCTGAAATCTTCATGATCTTCAAATATGTCCAGTTAACCATTATTTGTATATGTCCACTTAACCATAATTTGTAGTAATAAGCTCCATCTGTGACCATCATTGCAATTGGAAAGTCCATGTTAAAGTCATGCCTATGGTGTCAGTTTTTTTTAGATGGTGACCTTTGGTGTCAGTTAACACTGGGACTTAATGCTATTGCTCATCATTTACAGTCTCACAGTAAACTGCATTACATTGTAAAAAGAAAAAGGTACTTGAAAAATTATAAATTGAATAGCACAAGGAAAAACAAGAGAAAATCCCATTGGGTGGTTCTTACCTTCCGGCAAAATGGGCAGCTGAAATTTCCATTTGTATCATGATGATCCATATCAGGAGAAAGCCACAAAGGCATTTAGTCATAATCATCACATCAACGTACGAAACAAAAAGGCCAAAACAGTCTAAAACTCAAAGTCAGCATCCACATCAACTAATGCCTACCAATATCCTAAAAAGAAGAAGATGATTTTAAAAATGAAGTACCTTTCAAACTCATATATCTCTAAAGGCTTCTCTGGGCGAGGACCTAATAATTTTGAAGTCTCCATCAACTTGAAACCTGTTTAAAAAAGTGTAACCTATAATTAAATAAAAAAAATAACTTTTGAAAAATCATTTATAAACTGTATGTATGAAAATTATCATTGGGACCACTTGGAATGAAATTTTTACAAGCTTTGAAACAACTCTCTTATTTTTCTGGTATTCTATTTAAATGAAGCATCTTGGAAATAAAACACAAACAAACAAAGACAGATGGACAGATTAGACAAAGTAACAGTAGTTAATTTAAACAGCCACCCAGGCTATTGGAAATAAAACATGAACAAACAAAGACAGATGCACAAGTTACAGAAGTAGCAGTAGCCATTAGTTAGAGTCTTTTCAGGTGATGTACACATAGTTGAGCTTATTATTGAATTCAAAAGAGAGATTAGATAATTTAACAGGAATACAATGGATGTCAAAGCCTCAAATCATGCATGTTGTTTATTAATAAATGATGTTGACAATTTGGACATTTTTCCTTGGCAAAATAAATATGAATGCCAGTAGGACTATTTATAGACAATAAAGACAACCTAAGAAGCTAATGAACAAAGTCATTAACATTAACGTATCTCAACCTATGCCATTATAATCACTTATAGACACAGATAGGTAGAGTGCAGAGTGAAGAACAAGCATCTAACTTTCATTCTTTGTATCAGTATTCCTTATATAACTTCCTCTAATTTTTCCTTGGCCAAATAACTATGAATCCGGTAAGGACAATATTTATGGACAATAAAGACGACCTGAGAAGCTACTGAACAAAGTCATTAAGACCATCTCCAATGGTTCACCAAATGGTTCGTCAAATTTAAATTTGATGAAAAAACTCACTTTTGCTACTCCAACCCAATACCAAATCTTTCATCAAATTCAGGATTTCTCAAATCTTTCATCAAATTGAGAATGGATGTGTCTTTCATCAAATCACTATTCATATCCGTTGGATTTTCACCACCGGATGTCTCCCGGATGACCACCTCATGGCAAAAATTTGTGAAAATATTACACTGGCCAGTCGACCGGCCGGACATCCACCCGGTCATCCGGTGTTCTAATTAAGCTTCAAAAACCTCATTGGAGCACTTGATATCAAATGGAACTTTTACTCAAATTTGATGGGAAAAAAAAAAAGAGAGAAGAAAGGATGAACTGTTGGAGATGCCCTAACATTGAATGTATCTGAACCTATGCCATTATAATCACTAACATACACATATAGGTAGAGTGGCAGAGTGAAGAACAAGCATCTAACTTTCATTCTTTGTATTAGTATTCCTTATATTACTTCCTTTCATTTCCTTTATTTCTCTGATTCAGGGCCTATTCTCCATGTTATAGAGAAACCAACGCCTTACGAGGACTCAACTTGTTTTCAGTTTTAGTTCATGAAATACAAATGCAGACTAGAAACTTAGCAAATAAATTTTGTGTAAAAAACAACAGTAACAAATAGTTCAATAAATAAACAACTAACCAAAAAATGTATAAGCTATTTGAAGAAAAACTAGAAATTATTAAATTTATTATATAAATTATGGATACTTCTTCTTGTGGGTAAGATAACATGCAAATGCCTACAACCCATTAAGCAACAGCATGAAGTCCTATGGTTTTAATCATTAATTTTGAAAGCATCATAGCAGTTAAATACCTTGATACTAATACAATAATAATTCAAAATATCTTAGGCATGTCAATTTGAAGGATGGAAACCCTCAGGCACAAAGTATCTAAGTACCTTAATTTTCATTTCTTTTGAGCAGTTTAAGCTTTCTCTAGCTATTAACAAAAAAATTTCACATAATAACTTTTGGGTTACACAAAATGGAAATAAAAATAATGAGAATATTTGTCAACTACCAGCAATTTCAAGCGCATACTTGTCAGGTGGAAACTCACTCTTTGGCACAAGAGATGCTGAACACCTGCCAAAAATTATATAAGAACTAATTAAATTATTTCAAGTTCTCCCTAATTTTTAATTATTTCTAACAAATTGACCTAAGTCCACCTCTGCACCTGCATTAATATTAATAATAAAAAAAAACCAATTAAAATATTTGGATATCTAATTTTATTTTTCATCTCTGAAATTTTTTTTTTACAGCTCAAAAAGATATTTAATTGTTCTACAAATCTTTACAAAAAATAAATTGAAACATTAATCTACTTAAAAAATAAATAAAATGCCAAATTAAATTATTGCCTTACTTAACTATATAAAAACTAACATTCTAAAAGAAAAGGCCAAAAGCTTAAGCTAATTAATTAATTTATAAGAAAATTATTGATTATATAATTATAATTACCTTAACCTAGTGCATCTCAAACTTTTGGAGGAACTTAGTTGATCATGTTTGGAAATATATTATAAAAAGGTTCAAGTAGTTATTGCTAATAATTATGAAGTTCAGTAATTAAACTTGTTTCCAAAGTTAATAGATTTCAATTCATTAGAAAATAAGTTGGGTCCATGTTAAAATTTTGATGAGATAAGTTTGGTTCATCAAATAAGAATAGATGAGTTGTATAGGGTATGATAGATCATAAAATACGTCTTTGAATGTTTTCTCTAAACTAACATGACTTGACTTGGAGAGATTATAAACAGTGTTTTTTAATATAAAGGGAAAATTACATTTAAGTAGGAATAATTCAAAGTAATTGAACTTTCATAGAGGTGTTGGTTGGAGCAAATGAGATATGTCTCATGCCACAGTTTTCACTTGCAACCCTCACCTTGCACCTTTTCTTTCTTTTCCTCAGCCGGCTGTAAATGAGCCGAGTACTAGGTTGTTTTACCTTGGCTTAAAACATAACGAGCTTCAAAATATATTCAAGCTTGACTTATTTACATAATGAGGCGATCTTGAACGAGCATTTAATGAGCCGAACACAAGTCAAGTTTGAATAGCTTGATTTTTCTATAGTATATACAAATTTATTGTGCTTAGTAGTATGGTGTTCAAGTTTGACTTAAAAATTAAACAAGCTTTAAAATGTGTTTAAATTTAACTTGTTTATATAACGAACCGATATCAAACGAGCATTTAACAAACCAAACACAAGTCATGATCAAATCACTTGGTTCATTTAGCAACCCTACTTGCAATGCACAAAGACTCACTTGCATCTTTATAAATTGCAATTATTTTAACTTAATTCACATTTAAATGCACTTTTCCCTAATAGAAACGGCCTCTTTTATATAATTTTCGCACAAATATAAACCACTAAAATTAAGTTTACTAAGTCGCCATTTGACATTAGCTTTTTTAGTTAGCTATTTTGAGTTGGGACTTTTTTAGCTTGAGACAAAAAAGTTTGTTTGGTTTGGCTTTTTTCGTTTTTTTGACTTTTATGAGATAAAAAGTAAAATAATTATGGTTTGAATGTGACATTTTGTCTTATTGACTTATTTAGCCTGTTTTGTCTTTTGTGCTTTTTTAGCCCAACTACGTTAGCCAAACGAAAGCTAAATTGAAAAGGTTTTGTATACCAATAGGATATCACAAGGCACTACCTTAATGTATATGCCCCTATTGTTCCCCAAACACCCAATAATATGCCCGTTATTGCACTATCTTCTACCAATCACAATAGTAAAAAGTACCGGATGATATACCTATCCGCATACAAATCTCTCTCAAATAAATTAGTTCAACAAGTAAGATTATTATGAATATCTAATGGTGGTCCTACCACCCAACATAAGCCTAAAAGTTATTTAAAAATTAATCAAAGCATACTTATCGTTTTACAAAAAGTCAATAATGGTTAGAATACTCAATAAATTCATTTAATTTACATGGCAACCACAGTTTATATATAATTTAACCTAAAGGATCAAAATTAGAGAGTCCATTGAATAAAGAAAATACAAATCACATGAATCGAAGTAAAATTCATACCTAGAGACAAAACTACCAGTCCCAAGTCGAATTAGTGGAGCAGAAGAAGCGGCCAAGATGTCAACGAGTTTGTCGGGTCTCACGGAGACCTGATTCGGCTGCGGAGGCTTGAAGTTTGGTGGAGGAGAGAATGTCGGAGACGAATCTGAAAACCCTAATTCTGGTTCTTCTTTGCTGCTTGAGGATTCTGCGGATGATCTGATAGAGACTCTGGTCTTTGTTTGTGATTGAGTCGGAAATGGCCGGAAAATGGGAGATGGTGAGAAGTTCAGAACTCCGGCCATTGGTTTCCCGGCGGGAGAAGTTGATATGTGCGCTGCAAAGTCCGACAACAAGCAGTGTTAGGAGTGTTTGAGTTTCCATGTTTTTTTTTTGGGAAGTGGCTCATTGGGCTTTTTTTGGCTCAACGAACCACAAAAAGATAAAATAGGTTCATTGAGTCATAAGAGATAAAAAATCACATATTACATTCTTTTCTCACAAAAAAGTTAAAAAATCAAAAAGTCTTTCCCAAACTAAATTTTTGAGCCCAGGCTCATATAGCTAAAAGAGCCAAAAAGTCAAAGAGCCAACCCACTTCCCAAACGGAGACTAATTTTTTTTTTTGGATAATTAAAAATAATAATAATAACAAAATAAATGTAGAGTTTTGAATTTTGTCTAGGGTGTACACGGTCCGGATTGGTTCGGTTCCGAGAAAATCTAAGAACCGAACCGATCTTAATAGTTCTGTGATTTTGAGAACCAGACCAGGTCGTTAGACTTGTAAAACCGGACCAGAACCAAATCGAAAAAACGGTTCGGTTTCGGTTTGGTTTACGGTTCTAAAAATTTCTATTTACAAGAATAAATTGTTAATATTGACAAAATAATTACTCACACTAATTACATTTAACTCATGATAAAAACTAATAATATTAAGGCATTACTTAATATTACATATATATATCATCCTAATATAATTAAAATTATAAAAAACCAATTAACAAAAATAAAACTTGATATTATATATATATATATATATCTTTTAAAATTCGGTTCGGTTCGAACCGCGATTTTTTCATAAAATCCATTAACCGAACCGTTTTTACGGTTCTCATATTTCTTAATCCGAAACCGAACCAATTCTTAATAGAACCGAACCAAACCATATGATTCGGTCCGGATTACCGGTTTAAACGGATTTTTAAACAGTCTTAATTTTGTCAATTAAATTCTAATCTTTTACTTATGTTAAATTTAAATTATTCATCTATTTTTTATTAAGTAAAATCAACCAAAAAAAATATTTTAATTATTAATATCAATATAAATATATATAAAATATTTTTTTATTAAATTTAATTATTAAAATATATATTTTTTAATCGATTTTACTTAATAAGAATAGGCAAAATAGTTTAAATTGAAAATAAAATAAGAGTTTAAAATTTGAATTGATAAAATAAATAAGTCAGGGTCTATTTTACTATAAGGGTCAAATCCTCAGAGGTTTTTTTGGTAATATCCACCCATTTTTTAAGACTTTTTTGTTTGATTATTTTTATTTTTAGTAAATTTTGGAATAATTAAAAAAATGGTTTTTTAATTTTTAATTTAAATTTTAATATTTTTATTTATTTTCAATCTAAATGAATAACACATTTTCGTTAAATAATATCGATGGAAAAAATAATTTAATTATCAAAATCAATATATATATTTATAAAATATCTAAAATATCTTTTTTTTATTAAGTTTAATGATTAAAATATTTGTTTTTTTAACAATTTTACTTAATAAAAATAGACAAATATTTGGATTGAAAATAAATCAAAAGTTTAAGTTTTAAAGTGACAAAATTACAAACTCATGAATTATTTTGTTATAAAAGTCAGACTCAAAAGATTTTTTGTAATTTGTCTTAAATTTTTTTAGAAAATTTAAGTTTTTAAATTCTACTAGACAAGACAAATTGAAAAATTAAAAATTTTAAATTGTTTGGTTATTTTGAACTTCAAAATAAGTCAAAATAAGTTAAAATTGTTTGGTTATTTTGAACTTCTTTAGAATATTTCAAAAAAATTATATTTTTATTTAAATTCATCTACACAAGATGAATTGAAAAGTAAAATATTTTTTACATAATTTTAAAAAAATTCCACTAAAGACATAAAAAAATAAAATAAAATAAATGTGACTAATTTGAAAGTTCCCAAACAACCAGAAGCCTTCTCGAACAAGAAAAAAAAAATTAAATACACCAGCATAAATTTTTTTTTTTTAATTACCACATGCAAGGATGGAACCAGAATTTCATTTTTGGAAGGGCCAAAAGAAAAATATGTTCCATATACACAAACGCACATGTATGTATAATATAAGAAGTTTTTTGGTGCAAAATAAAAAGAGAATGCAAGATAAAAGAAGAATAAGATTTTTTTTTTTTTTATACTGGAAGGTTATTTTATATATAAAATGATATATATATATATATATATATCTATACATATATATATATATATTTAAAGTGTTATGACAAATAAAATTTTTCACAAAAATAAAGAGTTACCACATCTCATAGTTTTCTCCCAATTCCTTCCCTGACCACATGCATTGTAAATTTTGTATCTTAAAAAAAATGATTGTGTGGATGAAATTTGTGATATGATGGTAAGGGGCAAATCATTAGGAAAAAAAAATGATTACATGTATGGAATATTTTTTCCATTTTTTCAAAAAGCTTAACAAAAGCCACTAGGGTAACTCATAAATTATTTTTTTCCCTAAAATATATACTAATTGAATCTAAGTCATTTCTAGAAGGTAAAAATGTAGTGAGTTAAGGATATATTCGTCTTTCAAAAATTGTTCAATTATTTTTAAACAGATAAAGAAATTTGTATTCAACATAAGAGATAAGGGAAATTTTAATTAATTTAGCTCCTTACATCTTTAAAATTTAATTTTTTTTTATTTTATAATTTCTATAATTCCTTTATTACTCTTATCCGTAACCTTTCTTTTTTCTCTTTCTCTTTCTCTTTCTTCTTATCTTTATCCTTCTCCTTCTCTTCACACTCAAAACCTAAAAAACCCTAACCCTAGCCTTGCCGAATAGTAGAACATCAGAATTTGGCCCTCTTCTTCCTCTTCTTCCTCCTTCTTTCCTTCTCACGTTGCCAGCCACCAATCCCTCTCCACCTCTTTTTCTCTTCCTCCTCATTTTTCTTCTCTCATCCCCTTCTAACACTGGCCACCCTCTTCAAACCCTAAGAAAACCTCTACAAACCCCTTTTCCATCTCCATAACCACCTCTTCCTTCCCACCGATCCCAAATCTCTACAAACCTAGATCTTGATTGCACCAGAGAGAGAGAGATAAAGAGAGGGTTCCTTCCCACCGACTCAATCTTTGCAAACTCATACCCAGATCGCACTAGAAAGAGAGAGAAAGATAACGCACTAGATTAAGCTCTGATTTCTCCAGATATGCTCGATTTAGAGTAGAAAAGAAGAATGATGAGAGAAAGGTTAGGGTTTCGGGAGACAAAAAAGAAGAGGACAAGAAAAAGGTTAGGGTTTCGGAAGAAGAAAAAGAAGGAGGAGAGAAGGGGGCAGTAGTGATGGCAGCAGCGGTGGGTGGATTGTGATGTGGGGACTGCCGGAAAAGGATTAGGGTAGTGGTGTGAGGTAAAGAGGGTTGGCAGTGATTGGCGATGGTAGAGGAGGTCGTCAGAGTGGTCATCGAAAGGGAGAAAAGAAGATTTTAGTAAATGAAAGGGGGTCGCCGGCTGGTAAGAGATGGAAGTGAAACCCGAGTTGGCAGCAGTAGTTGCCGAAGATGGGCATTGGAAGGAATGGTTGTTGGAGGTGACGGTAGGTGTTAAAGGTTTTTTTAGGTTTTGGGTGTAAGGAGTAGGAGAAAGAAAAAAGTTAGGGATGATGATAATAAAAGAATTATAGAAATTATAAAATAAAAAAATGAATTTTGAGAGTAAAGAATTAAATTAGTAGTGTAAGTAGAATTTACCAAGAGATAATATATATTTGGAGTTTTTTTTTATTTTTTGGGTAGGTAATATATTGGAGTTTGTAGGGGTTAAGGCGATTGTGCACACTAAGGTCATGTTTGATTCACAAGACTAATAGTGAAGTATTAATAATCCTGTTAAATTAGTGTAGTAATTATCCATTGGATTAATAATCCTAAACCAAAATATTAAAACAAACATAAGATAATTGGGCCCACGGATTAATAATCTTAATCCCATGCTCTAATCCACCCAATCAAACATGCCCTAAAGAACTAATCTGACCTTAACACGAAACCATTTCTATCCAAATTGTTCAATGGCACGCATGTTCATATTTCAGCATATAATTGTTTTTTAAAAAAATGAAAAATAACTAAGAATTAATGCCTTTAATATTTTATAAACTCATGCCACATGATGATAGTGGGGAGATTTGCATGTGCAACCTAGAGTCATTAATATTGGATATATAGTTTTATTATCATTTCCATCTTATAAATTGTGTCCTTTCAAAAAAAAAAAAAAACTTATAAATTGTGTAAAAAAATTTGTAAATTAAATCAAATTTTAAATTTGTTTCTATGCAAAAATAGTTACATATTCATGGCTCCACCAAGCCTCTCTGCACCTCCCCTTCAATTTCCAGATGAGATCACTCATACCTTTCAAGTAGTTGATAGAGATCAAAATGATTCTATCAATGAATTGGAGCTCCAAGAGGCTCTCTCTCTCCATTACCCTAGATTTTGTCTTCAAACAATTCAGTTGCTCATGTTCCTCTTCAAGTTTAATGAGAAGACTAAATTGTTTGGTGTGTTTCTAAATTCTGTTTTAGTAATGTCTCATTCATGTATTTGTTTTTTCTTTACTTTTTCGAGGGGGACAAAAAAAGAATTTTAGTGCATACAAACAAAATATATAATTAAGAATTCTTTGTTTTTGTTCTCTTCTAATTACATGCCTTTTTGAGTATGTTGTACTTTGGGAATGTCTTCACAATTGGCATGTAAGACAAGAATTCTATCTCTCTCTCTCTCTCTCTCTCTCTCTCTCTCTCTATATATATATATATATATATAAATATTTCATGTTGTTACTATTTGCAACATCTTGTTTTGGTGTAAAAAAAGAAAAAGATAAAGTTAAAAATCTAAATTGATAATTATTATTCCATTACATTTTTTTGTACTTATATTCAAACTCTTGTTGGTATACCCGCGGTCTACTTGATTCGTTTGAAGTCATACGTTTTAAAAAAAGTGGGGAAAAAAATTTACTAAAGAAAAGTAATTGATTTCTTAGGTAGGTTTTCATAGTTTCTTAATTAGATCACTTGTGAAACTTTATAAGCCTAAATAATTTTAGTATTACTCAAATAATTATATATCTGAATTGATATTAGACTCTTTACTAACATTTTATTGGATTAATTGGGCTATATTAAATAATTTTAATAATCATTTAATTCATTTAAACTTCCATCAATTGTAAGAGAATATGCCTTCTTAGTCCCCAGTGGAGTCGTCCTGGGTAGAACCATGTGGGAAAGGCAAGATTTATGTAGTATTATCCCATTTTTACATAGGGTATTTATGTGATTTAAACTAGAAAGCCACCGAAACGCTAACGACAAACTTTTACCATTAATATTTTCTAATTCTTTTCTCATAATTTTACATACTCTAGTTTCTATCACTTATGCAGGCCACCTTTCAGAGATTTGGAGAAGCGCTAATTGATACAAGAAATCTAAGGGAAGCTCTAAAATGTCTTGGATATGTTGTCCCACCTTCTGTAATCACAGTTTTGATTTCCAAGTATAATAATAGAAGTTTTTTACCACCAAGGAAAACTAGATTTTGATTGCTTTGTTCAGTAAGGAAAACCCTTTATCTTATTTTTTTATTATTATTTTTTTGTTTTAGAGAAGACATTTCATGTTATATATCATTTGGAAGTTGGATGAAGCTATATGTTTAATATTTTTAATTCTTCGCATTTTATGTGCAGATGTGGGATGCTTGTAAAGGTAAGAAACCAGGCTATTTAAGTACATCTTGATGCTTTATACAATTTTTTGGATAAATTACACTCATCTCTTCTGAGATTTGTAAAAAAATATAATTAGCTCCATAAATTTAACATATTTACACTGACCTCCCTTTTAGTAATATTAAAACGATCAAAATTAATGCAGATGGTAGGTAAACAGTAAAATAAATAAAGGTAAATATACATTTTAATAAAAAAAGACGACTATATAATTTTTTTGACTAACGAATTATTGATAAAAATTGTTTAAACCTACAACCTCAAGATTAATGATCAAATTTTAACTATTGAATCAGTGACACCGAACAATAAGCTCTGTAAGAAAGAATATTCATCAATGGACTAATGATAAATTTGTCTGCAATCTATCACAAATGAACTAAGACTAATGTTATACAAACTAACAAATCTTACAAATTTTTCTAACTCAGTGATATGCCACCTATCATATATTATTGAAGTGAGTCGTGTTTTAAGTTAGAAAGTTTTATAGTTTCATGTCATAGATTCGTAAAAGGGAAATGCTAACCACCGGATAATGTTGATTGAAATATATAAAATATGTATTTAAATTTGTAATTTTTGTATTAATTGATCTTTAATAGTTGGAGCCCTCACAAGATGTGTTAATTGTTGGGAAAAAATGGTTTTATGGTGATTTTAATGTGAAATTAAAATAGGTCCCAAACATTAGTTGAGGTGAAATTAAATAGGTTTAAATTCTTTATAACAAGTTCTTTACACCACAAAAAGAATGACAAAAAATCATTAAGAATTGAATGAGAAATTGTCTCATAAAGTTGGCCTCATGAATGAGGTAATGAGAATTGTGTATAACTACCAATCCCACATTGATTGTAGAGGAAAGCTTTGATGAGTATTTAACTCTTAAGATTTTGATAAGGGCATGTGTAATTTGGGGAATCCAAATTTTCCGAAGGAAAAGAGCTATGAATGCTTCAAGGATGGGTTTGGCCCAAAACTATAGTCAAAGTTGGTTATAGAAAAATTGTCACACGCGCGTGCGCCGCCCGAGTCGTGGATCGTGGACTTGGGCTTGAGGCTTGCCGGAATGGGTTCAGATTGATGGTCTACCAACCTAATCTTTTTGGGCCAAGTCTGTTAAGTGACTGCAGATATGTATATATACATATGTGTATATTGTGTGTAACTCACACATTGAATCTCTATCAATTTTGTGCATTACTCCAGCAATTTTACAGGAGTAGTTGGCTACATTAGTTGCTAGCCTTCATGGAAGGAAGCTTCTCCTCTCTCCCCCATGATATATAAATAGAAACCAACTTCTTTGGTTGTCAATACAGAAATTTTTTACTTACATACTATACAGTCAATTTGCTCCTATAATTTTCTTCTTGTGTAAGAAAGTACTGCCATTGTCAATTCCCCAAACCTAACATATGGTGCCTCTGCGTTAGCAGGTTTAAACCGTCGTATCCTAAGAAACAGACGTCGACGTACCTCTAACACCCACGGTGAGGCGATGAATCTATTTTAAGGAGACTGTGGTATCACAGAAGCTTTGGTTTGCTTTCTTTACCATTTTATTGTATTATGTATTTTTGTACAATATTCTTATAATTTCCAACATATTCTGTAATATAGTTTAGTTAATTGTGAATCTATTTATCTTATTTAATTACACAATTTAGCCAACATTAATTTATATAGTTTTTTCTACAAACTAATCATTGTACAAGCAGCTGCAGCTGCAGCTGCAGCGTGCAACATAATTCAAAATTTCAAAGTATTCACAACTGGTGTGCTGTATATGTGGCACTTACCCAATGGAGCAAAAACTTCAACCAAGTAGAAACTTACTAATCCAAAATACAAGTCCAAAAAAATTGGCCAACAGAAAAATTCTACCTGGCGGTGCCGCCCACCAATAGTTGGACACATCTCGCCATCTCGAGTGCCATGTCGTCCGACCATGGTCCCTTTCTTAGCCCAATCTATAAGTCACAATGTTATAAGAAAAAACAAAATGTTATGAGAATAAAATCTAAGGGCCTTTTTTAGTGCGGGCGGCAAAAGGAGATGGAGACATGTTTGGAGAGAATGAGAAGGGAATGTTGGTCTGTTTTGATTGTTGAAATTATGGGTTTATTTTTTTGTTTTTTCCTATTTTCCGTTATTGGAAGTTAGGACTATGTAATTTGACAATAGTATACTAGTATTGTTTACTACAAAAGGAATTTTACTTCTTGGAGAGAATGAGAGTTGGCCTCTTACTTGAATTTGTTTAGCTTTGTCAACAATAAGAAGCGATTAATGGACCACATCAAATTAAGAAATTCAACAATGAGTGTAAAACATCATAATAGTTTGTGTTATCCTCCTTTAGTTAGTACAAACAAAAAAATATTATACCCACCCAAAAAAAACAAAAAAACAAAAAAATATTCTTACATAATGATGTTGTAGATTTCGGTCTTATCATTTCAAATTATTTATTCTTTATCAAACTAATTATTTTCACTATTTAACTAAAATAATGAGTAAATTACTAAATTTCACTTCCATCAAACTAGTTATCAAGTTAGCCATTTTAATTTTTGTGGTTTTGGCTCAACAAATGTGGCTAGTGATTTCACTTGGTCAAAATATTAAAAAAATATTACTTTTCATATTTTAAAATTAATTGTATTGAGTTTATAAAAAATAATTCTAAATTAACATGAATAGAAATAATATTTAAATAATATAGAAAAAGAATAGAGAATTTGTTGAATAACGTATTTAAAAAGGTATATAGCCAAAATAGAAACAAAATTTTAATTAATTTGATAGAGATGCTCTTAGGTATAAAATACGTGGAATGAAGAAGAGCCTAGCCATTTCATAAATTATTAGGTAGAACGGGAATTTCAGTATGGTTATGTCCTCATTGAATGGTAGTGGTCATTTTATTCATAAATTTCCTGAAAAATGGTCACTTATCTCTTTATTATTGAGTGAATACCTAATCGCGTGCTAACTTCTCCTAACATTTGTGTATTCTATGAAGTATTTTCTTAAACCAAACTTCATTCATTAACACTAACCAACACCCAATGGTAATAAAGGCCTTGTTAGGTTACATCTCTTATATTTTAGAGATTTCTTTCACGAGTAAAATACATTTATAGTCTCTAATATGTTTCCTGTCACTGGATTTTTTGAGTTTCAGTTTTATCAATTTTGTCCTTAAAATTTTTTTTTTTTTTTTTGATCAGCAAAAAGGAACCTTTATTGATAAAGAAAGCTATAAACAAGCAGAGAATGTACATCAATAAAGCAGAGGAGTGCAACAAGTATCACAGCTAAACTCAACAATCCCAACTATGTTGTCCTTAAAATTTTTAATTTGAGTGAATTTGTCCAAATTCAAATGGACAGTCTAAATAATTAACAAAATTATAATAAAATATACATATAATTCTTAAAATATGTTTTTCGTGTCACTTTGGTCTCTAAAGTTATTTTGTCAATTTGGTCTCAAAACATTGATGATGAAGATGAAACATAACCTTATAATATTAAAGTATGAAATTAACAAAAATTAAAATTTTAAGAATCAAAATGATACAAAACATTTCATATCTCTTCAATTCAACACCAACAAATAATAAATATATTAAGTTAAAAAAAAAAAAAATTTGTATAGCATGCCATGAGTAAGCTGAGCAAAACAATAAATCAAATTGGCATGCTTGCTTTGCTTTTGAGCAAAGCAAAGACATCAAATTGGACAATAATGAAAAGAAAATTAAAATAATGCATCATATAATAATCTAGCTAAATAGGGCATTAATTAAATCCATTAGTGGATCTCTTTCATCAGGCTTACATGAGAACACCATTCTAATCTTACTAATTTGGGAAATTGTTTTCGAAATTTTATTTAAATTTTTTTTTTTTTTACAATCCATATTTTGAGGAAATATCATAACTTTATTTTTGAAATTTTAAAAGTTTTCGCACAAAAATGAAAATAATAATTGGTTTCTCAATTTTTTCATTGTTTCATGTAAAATAAAAACACAAAACAAAAACAAAAATAAATAAATAAAAACACAATCAAATAGATAGGGCCCATCAAGATTGTATGGTCTCTTTCCTGGTTTCTTTAGTAAGTTTTTTCTTCTTCTTTTTTAATTTAATCCATGTGAATGGTATAAGTACTCGTTGACCAGCCCATGGTAGTTTGCCACGTAACAGGTGGGCTACATATTCTTCATAAAAAATAAAAAATAAATAAAAATCATGATGGTTTTAGAGGAGCGAGAAGATCCCTTTCACCATACATTTTAGAAGATTTTATATCACATGAATCATTATATATAATATACATAAAAATTGTCACTTTTTTATAAAGAGGAAATTACAATTTAGTGGATTTTTAAAAAATATTAACAAATGCATGAAAAAAAAAATTTAATTTTAATTATTAACATTTATAAAAATTTATTACTTATGTGAAATTTTATTTTTAAATCTATACTGAATTGTATTTTTCCTTTCATAAAAGCAAAAAAATTGTGGATGGACCATCCAAGTAACAAAAAAAGACTCTTACCTAACGGGATCACTAACTTAGACATGGACCTTTACCCACGCAAAAGGGGCTGGGGTTGGTTTGATATAATTTATTGTAAATTAAAAATTGATAATTAAAAAATAAATTTTTTATTTTTTAAAAAAATAGTTTTTTAAAGTGAATTATACCAATAGTCTTTGTAGTTCAAGTAGAGTGTCACTTCAATTCCTCTATTATGAACCACTAATATTTTAAATAGAAAAGATCAAATGTAAAATTAGGGAAATTGAAATGGAATTCAAAATTAATTATAAGGATCATCAATGTAATTTATTTATTGCATGATATTTTTCCATTTAAAATTCTAACGACAAGTGATAGAAGGACCATATTGTAATTGAGAAGGTAATTTATGTGCAAATTGGCCTGAGCTATGTAAGGCCGTCCGAGTTAGGTGCTTAGTTAGCTCGGTCCTAGGCTGATAGTTGCTAGGGCGGTTAATGAGTTTGGGCATAGCTATCCATGTACGGTCGGTAAACAATCCTCGGTAAACAATCTGGAGTTATGTATTAAGTAATTGATGAAAGCCGAGCTAGGCTTAGCTCGGCGAAATGACTAGAAGTCTCAGTCACAGGAAGAGCGGAGTAACATAGCTCAGTTAGACATAACTAACCATGCAACCTGTTTGGCCATCTCACTTGGTTAATTAGCAATAAGAAGGGTGTTCTAAGAATAAGCATTATCCTTGGACATGCGACTCCTATGAGGACTCTGCTAAGAAGAGTTAGAGTCCTACTAAGAGTGTGCTATACGGAATCTACAAAAACTTAAGCCAAACCCTAATCTTAGGTATTGCAATTGATACTCCCAAATTCACAGAGTTTTTGTGTCCATTGTCTACTTGCTGACTTAGGCATCAGAGGGATTTTCGGCACACACCCACCGGCTAGCTTACGTTTGTGTGTTTCAGGTGATAAGACGACAACATTTGGAGGAATGCAAATTTGATCAATAGGATTATATAAGATAAATTATTTTGTGCTCGTACAGTAATAAAATTGAAAGTATAAGATTCAAATTGAAATTATAATAACTAAAATGAAATTTCACTCAAACTAGAGAGACCAATAGTATAATTTATCTTTTTTTAATAATTAGCTTTTACAATTTATTTAAATTATTTTGATTTATAAGCTGTAAGAAAAAATTACAATAAATATACTATTTTGGAACAAGGTTAAAAGCCAGCTTTTTAATTTTTTGACTTTTTTGGATCCATCATCTCTCAAATTTTTTACATATTTAAAAAAAAAAAAAATAAAAAAAGTCAAAAAAAAATCAACTTTTAACCTACTTCTCAAAATAGACGTACTGATTAGCAATTGAAGATAAAATATCCTCAACATTTTAGGAAATTCAAAGTATTTCAAGAATCTTTCAATTTTACCTATAATATCTCAATTAGGATAAATTACACTTAATACCCTTATACTTTCACCAAAATTTTATTTTGGTCATTTCACTTTTAATTGTAATATTATAATTGGAGTAATCTTATACAAACAAATTTTTTTTACAAAACTAGTTAACAAATTTGATGTTACAATTGAGTTATTCCTATAATTTATATTCAATGAATCCATTTTAAATGCCAAGACTTTGTTAATGCATGCCACGTCAATTTGTTAAAAAAAATTGAAACAAAGATTGCTTGTATAGTAATTTTTTTAGAAGTATGGACACTTCTAGAGAGGAAGTGTGTCGTGTCCGACTTGACACATATGTCTACCACAAACACTTTTCAAACACTCGTAAATCATGTCTGACATTTCTTTAAAGTGTCTTGATTAAAAAAATTAAATTCATAATAACATACACTTTAACGACACTTCGATAATACTTTTTAAACCATTTGAATACATCCTATGTGATAAATTTTCTTCAGAATAACAATATTGTGCATTCTAAATACATTTCAAAATATTTATAAAATACATCGTGTATATTACAATATTATATAATTATTTTACATTCTCTAAAATATAATTATTATGTAAAATATTTAAATTACGAAATATATAACTTTTTAATTAATCATTTTTTACAACCAAAAAAAAATAATCTACCTATCATGGATGATTCACTTCAATCCAAAGTAATGCATGAAGTCATTATTGTATTGTCTTTCTCATTCCATCGTCTTTATATCCCTTTCTTTTGTAGAATTTCCTAAAAAGAAGGATATACAATTTTCTACCTCCACCAAGCAAAATTTACCCCAAAAACAATCCCTATATATCAAGCATGCGTCTTGATAACATCACTTACCACTTGCCACCCATTTTTTCTTTTTTTGTTTCAATCCTCCATGATTTATGCCTCTCATATCTCAAGTGGGTTATAACCCTATTCATTATCCTCATGATATCTCTTCATATTGTTAAAAAAAAAAAAAAGAAAAAAAAAGAAAGGAACTTTCTCACCCCAACCAATTACATCATTTCACATTCATTTCACACTATTATTTTCCATTATGTTTATAAACCTAATGCATCACAAACAATATATATATAGCTATTTTTAGAATATTATATGATATTATTTATGTAATATTCTTGATAAATGAGAAACATCAATACATATTAAGTGAATCATATTTTATTTATCAATTACTTAACAAACATGAATCAATAAATCTTACCCATCAAATTTTTTAATTAAATAATTAATTTAAAACACCACAAATAATATTACATGGTGGTTTATAGGAGGTTTTTTTTTTTAACACAAAAAAAGGAAGCTCCATGAGGGCATTATAGCTTCCACAGGCCTTGGTCCCGAAACAACCGGTTGACAGTCAGATTTAACACAACTCAAAGAAAGGGATTCCCCACCAGAATAACAACGGGTTCTAAATCAAATTCACAACAAAAGTCGTAAAGCTTTACAATAGAAGCACAACGCATTGTCCAAAAACTTGACACGAACCTACACGTGAAAATGGCCCAAAATACCACTGGACCACTACCGCGGTGGTGCTTTATAGGAGTTGAGCTAGTTAAAATTACACTAATCCCACATATGGACCATCACTTCACATCACATGGATCAAGAAATTGACATATAGTTGAGGTATTTCATTGCAAATCTGCTTTTGGGCATCTTAGAAAAATATGTATCACTTCACATCATATGTACCAAGAAATTGACCTATAGATGAGGTATTTTTGTGCAAATCTTTTTTCTTTTTTTTTTCTATCATTAGAAAAAGAAAGTGATTAATGTTAGAATAAAGTTTAAAAATACTTCAACACAATTTAAGGAGAGAAGTAATAAGAAAAGCATACTTGAATCCACCAGAGATTTTATTATACACACTCAAAAAAATTTACATACTATTATTGTTGGAAAATTAGTTTTATAAGACTTATTTTAGGCCAACTTTGAGCCTAAAATTGAGTGGGCTCCAAACATCTTTTGAGGTGGGTCCGAAAATGTGATGTAATCCATGCCGCATGGTAAGTTACACGGTGAAAACGGTTCGTCAAAACCATTTATGAGTGAATGGGAAGTTGACGTCATTTTCGGGCTCGTGGAATGGATAATTAAAGAAGTAAATATGGGTTTCTTTGAATTGGGTTGTCCCACATTGAAACTTTAAGAGAGGTTGTGTATGTATATAAACTCTAGAGTACAATACTTGGGTTGGGCCCCAAGGGGTATCCCAAGTTTGTAGAAGAGAGAAATTATGGACAAAATGAACCTTAACCCAAAACCATTTATGAGTGAATGGAAAGTTGACGTCCAGGCACAATTGCAGGTTAGTTTTTATATTAATTTTTTGGACAAAATTTATTTGAACTTTTTCAAAAATTATTACGAAAAAATTTAATTTAATTCAAAAAATTGAATTTATTTTCTGTCCATTTTTTACCAACTTCTATCCGAATTTCCTAAACAGTTTCAAACTGATTTTTCAGTTTTATAACTGCCAAAAACTGCTGCAGTTAACAGATTTGAATCTGTACAGTTCAAACAGATCAATCTATCCAGCAGATCGGTTGAAATTCAAACAGTACCTATTTAATTCAAAAACTCATATGTTCGCTTCAAATTTTGCACATGTTCGGGTCTATATAAACCAGATCTGTTTCCAGCATTTGGATTTCCGAAAAATTCATTTCCCTTGCCTTCATTTTACTCTCTTGCATTTTTTATTCTTCATATTATTTTAGGAAAAAATTCAAAGAGTTATTGAACACAAGATTCTAGTTCGCTGGACAAATTTGTTTGGAGTGCTACTACAAATTTATGAAGATCATTGTATCTTGGAAGATAGACGCCACATAACCGTAAGCACCGTAGCAGGGCAAATCTGTCTTAAGGATAGAGTGTCACACACTCGACTTGGTCTTTAGTTATTCATTCGGTTCGGTAAAAATAAATTCGACACGTAATTTATTTTATTTATTTGATTTGATTTTTATTTATTTATTGTACACAGAAAATTATTCCAACAATTATATATATCATCATCATTTTCAGCCATTGGGTTAAATAATTAAAAATACTCACATTGGATATTGAACATAATCGAAGACAAGTTTAGTAATAATTAAAACCACAACCACAATTCGTAATCCATACCACTTTAAAAAATAACTAATTTTGATTTGATAATTTGTTAGTCCTACCACTACAATGGCTATTTTCACATACAAAAATTCGTAAATAATATCAATTTAAATTATAATTTATTTATTTAAATCTTTAATCTTTGTTTTAAACTCTCTGCTCACCATACTACCACTACAATAATTTATTTAAATTATAAACCGTCCTATATGGTGTAGGATACAAAATGAACCAAGTTATTCAAACACGTTTGACATTAACTTATTTATTTTGAAGTTCATTAAGTTCATCAGTTTAGCTCAAACTCAGCTTAATAAGTTTATATACTTTATAATACTATATAAAAAATAAAAATAAAAAACAAAATTACACTTAAAGCTCAATTCTTAATTGGTTTGATTAAAACTCGATTCAAATTGACTAAAAATATAAATATACCAAATTTGAACACATTTTTGAACCTTGATAAATTTAAATAGAATTGTTACTGGCTCGACTCAGCTCGACTCTTTTACAATACTTTTGAAATATCATATGACATTATTTACGTGATATCTCTAACAAATGATCAGAAATCACAGCATAAGAGTAAGTCCGCATGCTTTAGCTATAAAATTTTCTACTATATGATTGATTTGAAATACCGTATGTTGTTTCAAGACTATCGAATAATTACAAACCTGCAAATAAATTGTGTAATTTAAGAAAATGTACTTCAATTAATGACGCATAAAAACACCATGGGAAAAACAACATGCTTTCATTAATGGTCAATGTTGCACACATATGGAGTCAACCAGAAAAACCAATCATATCTAGTGCACAATGGTCAACCACTAAGGCTCTATGTGGTCCTTTTTTGGATCTTAGCTGCTGAGCTTTCACTGTTACAGTTGTGTTTGGTTTAAATCCACTTACCTCCCAAACAGGAGGATCATCATCATCGATCATGCATATCATGACTCAATATGTATAGAGTAACTATCATACGTGATTTAATTTAGTTTTTTTTTACTGATTAAAAGTAAATAAATAAATAAAGCTATCAGACACCATTAATAATTTCACGCTTTTAAAATATTTTTATATTTTTTCATTTTTCATTCTTTTGAAAGCAAAAATATCATGTTTTCATATAGCATTTTGATTCTCTATTGTTGTTTGATAAGAAACTTACATGAGAGCAAAAAATTCAATTTGAATCTAGAAAACTGAAAAAGACATGACGGTCCTTATTTTAGAACAATTAAGTAGTATAAAAACACATAATTTTAATGGAGTGTGGGATCTTCTAGAAAGAACATTGTGCTGCTAACACTGCATTCCATTCAATTTTGTATGATTTTTTTCACATTTATGTTCATAACATTTTTTTTTAGCATGATAGATAGCCTTGCATTCCACTAATTTCTATGCGAAATTTCTTTGTTCTATCCTGTGTTTTACATCGAATTAGCCCAGTAAAATAGCCAAGACTTATTTATTTGTTGACTCAAAATTCTAAGTCAGCTTCAT
Source organism: Camellia japonica (assembly GCA_030407325.1). Classification (NCBI taxonomy): domain Eukaryota; kingdom Viridiplantae; phylum Streptophyta; class Magnoliopsida; order Ericales; family Theaceae; genus Camellia; species Camellia japonica. Next base: position 30,688,649 of record JAPPVO010000016.1, on the reverse strand, counting down.
TAGAAATAATTTTATTTATCTACCCTAACGTGAAAGTGAAGAAAATCCTTAATTCTTTTTTTTTTGATCGGCAAAAAAAGAAACTTTATTGATGAAATAAACAAGTACAAGGTACAAGACAAATTACATCAATAAAGCAAAGGGAAGTGCAGAAGCATCACAGTGAACTAAATGATCCCAACTAGGTTGGCACCACCAAGCTCACCCTATCATTTGCTAGCACTCCTAAGTTGGTGAGAGACCAACGGAATTGAATTGTCTAAGTATGAAATTACCATTGAAGTATCTGGGATTACCACTGGGAGCCAGCCCTAGCAGGAGGTTGACTTGGAGGCCTGTTATAGAGAAATTCAAGAAAAAGTTATCTGGTTGGAAGAGAAGAGTGTTATCTTTTGCTGGTAGAGTCACACTCATTAAGTCTGTGTTGTCTGCTTTACCGGTGTATTACATGTCTCTTTTTAAAATACCTGAGTGTGTTGCAAAAGAGATGGATAGAATTCAAGCCTCATTTTTATGGGGTGATTCTGAGCATAGCAGGAAGTTGCATCTAGTTAGGTGGAATGAAGTGTGCTTGAGTTTGAAACAAGGAGGGTTGGGGATCAAAAACATCAGGTTAGCTAATGTTAGTTTGCTCCTAAAATGGTGGTGGAGATATGGGCAAGAGGATGAGGCACTGTGGAAGAAGGTTATTTGCGCAAAGTATGGTTCAGCTCCTTAATTCTTAGTGGTTAAAACTTAAAACCGTAAAGTGCGGGATAAGCTTCCTTTCATACCTCATCTCTCCATACCTCTCCATACTCTCCTTGTAAGTTTTAATTTGGACCTGCATCGATGATCCGAACCGTCTATCTCGTAGGTTCCATAATAAAGGTCATCAATACAAAAAATAAACTTCATCAGAAAATTATAAATACAAAAATAATTCACATTTTTTTTTACAAAATGAATGATAAAACAAAATGTGATTTGCTCGCATGTCTATAGTTATCTGATGAAATTAATTTTTAACATGAATGACTTTTATTGTAGGGCCTACAAAATAAACGGTTCAAATCATTAGTGCAGATCCGAATTAAAACACAAAAAAAATATAGAGAATACAGAAATTTTAATAAAATAAACGGTTCACATTTATGTTCGTAACATTTTTTTTTAGCACAGTAGATAGCCTTGCATGCCACTAATTTCTATACGAAACTTCTTTGTTCTATCCTGTGTTTTACATCGAATTAGCCCAGTAAATAGCCAAGACTTATTTATCTGTTGACCACAAAATTCTAAGTCGGCTTCATTGGAAATAAAATTATTCATCTACCCTAACATGAAAGTGAAGAAAATCCTTAATTCTTAGTGGTTAAAACTTAAAACCGTAAACTACCTTTCATATCTCATCTCTCCATATATCTTCATACTCTTCTTGTAGGTTTCAATTTGGACTCGCATCGATAATCCAAACTATCTATCTTGTAAGTCCCATAATAAAAGTCATCCATACAAAAAAATCAATTCTATTAGAAAATCATAAATACAAAGATAAATCGCATTTTTTTTACAAAATGAATGATAAATATAATTAAATTCAAATCATTTCTATTTTATAAAACAAAATGCAATTTGCTTTCTTTTGTTTTTATCAGCAAAGAAAATAAACTGCAATTTGATGTATTAGTTTTTCCTTCTTCATCAATAAAATGCAATTTATTCGCATGTCTATAATTATCTGATGAAATTAATTTTTTGCGTGAATGACTTTTATTACGGAACCTACAAGATAAATAGTTCAAATCATTAGCACAGATCTGAATTAAAACTCATAAAATAAATATGGAGAAATACAAAAAGATAAAGTATGGGGGGAAATTTATCCCATAAACTGCACCACATTTGAATCAACAAATTATATTGTTTTAATCAATAAAATTCGAGATTTTTGTTCACCCACCTACCTATAGATGAGTGAAGACAATCAGACTCGATTTCAACAGTTCATGATTACCTCAATGAGGAGGTCATGACCCATGATGACTTATGGATTTATGTCTTCGGCTTCACATTCCAACAAAATCAACAAGGTGGGGTCTAAAGTAACATAAGGTCCTTATTGCAATATTGAAACATTACAAGGACACCCTACTAAAATTTTCCTTTATAAATACAACACATTCATTCTCCTCTCAAACTTACCTAGAAACACACTTCAACACGTCTTCTTCATTAAAGTAGTGATAAAAAAAAAAAAAAAAACCCATTATAACCATGGGAAATTGCTTGGTTATGCAAGAAAAGCTTATTATCAAAGTCATGAAAACAGATGGGAAAGTCCTTGAATACAAAGCACCACTGAAAGCTCATCAAGTGTTGTCAGATTTTGCTGGCCATGCAATATCTGACACACTCCCTGTCCTCCGGCATCTCCACCCGGATGACAACATGGCCGGCGGTCACTTGTACTACCTCCTCCCTCTCCCACCACCACCACTGCCGGCGGTGGCTGAGAAGAAAAGGGTCAGATTTGCAAATCCAGAAGTAGAAGTTGGCCAAGAAAGTGGTGTTGTGAGGATTAAGTTGGTTATTAGTAAGCAAGAGCTTGAAGTGATGTTGAGAAAAGGAGGGTTTTCAATTGATGAGATGGTTTATGATCAACTTAAGAGGAAACAAGTTAGTTTGGATGATCAGAAAGATCATGAGTTTGATGATCATGTTGTTGATGATGATGATCATGACGATGGATGGAAGCCTGTGTTGGAAAGCATACCTGAAGTAAACTAGTTTCTTATGTTTGTGTTGTCTCTTTTTGTTTTTGTTTGAGGCCATGAAAGATAGGTTAAGGATGTTATGTTGTTGTGTTTCTTTGTTCTAAAACATTCATGGTCAGTAGATCATGTGAACATAACTCGGTTGTGAATATTTTAGAACAAAGATATAAAAATTTAAAATAGAAGATCTCGTGTGTCAGAAAGATAATATAATATTTAGTGAGGTCATAAAAGATGTTGCAAGAATACAATTTCTAATGAAAGAGGGCTTTAAATATATATTTTTTGTTTATATAGGATGGTGTGATGTTTTATAATCCTTTCATTTTAAAAGTTCAAATGCTTATGCATAAAGTGTTTTGGAATTATCAAGTACAAAGAATCTCAGAGATGACTATAATGATAAATTTTACCAAAGAGTTTTATGTATAAAACTCTATTTATTAACCAATTTTTATATATTGAAACTTTTGTATTTGAAATATGAATTTGAATAAACGCGAAGGAAAAAGTTTTTTAAAAAAATTAAAATTAAAATTAAAATTTTTACCATCTTTTCCAATTTTTTTTCTTTCCCTTCATGAATAATTATTACTCAAATTCAAATCCAAATGCAACCTAATGGAAAACAATCTGAAGCTTTAGTTCTTATTTTTTGTCTTTGCTAAAAATCTTTCCCATATCAAAGAAAACAAACCAATTTGGTTACATTACAAACTAGTATTAGTTGCCTATCAAAAAAACAAAGTAGTATTTTTTTTTTTTTTTTTTTTTTAAAGTTATGATTCAATGTGTTATTCTTTGTTATGACTTATAGTAGTGCTTTTTTATTATAACTTAAGTTTTATTTTTTTATTATTTATGACACTATGTGGTTTTGATTGTGACTATATTAGTTATGATCTATTTTAATTACAGTTCACACTTAAAAATGATATTGGTTATTGAAATGTTATTTATCATCAAATTTGTTTTAATATTTTGTAAAACCTCCTATGTATACTGATGCAATTAAAGCATGTGTATGCGTAGGAAAAATGATAGAATCATGTCAACCAAAATTTTGGTTTTCAGTCTATTGTTTATACCATTCAGTTTGTTTTTATTTTAAAAAATTCTACACCGATACAAACCAAACCAACCAAAATATTATATTTGAGTACTTTTATATTTTAATTTTTGAGCATTAGAAGTTAAATGACTAATATAATACATTTTTTGTGATAAAAACAAGTGAGAACAACATTTATAGAGCAATTTTCATACTTTTTCTTCATTTATTCTCAATTTTTTTATAAAACCTTTTAAGAAAATGCTAATCATACAAAAATTATAACAATAATGATGTAGTAATGCCATTTTGATAAATAAATGTTATCTTTGTAAGTGTTTTATTTTAAAGTGAATGATCTATATTAAACTACATCATCATGCATAAAAATTTTGTATGAAATTTTTATTTGTTTATCATTACTCAACCTTTTAACATCTCAAGTAAATCTCTCCACTAAACCAAAACGACAAAATCGAATCGTAAAATACGATCTGTGTTGACCGAATCAAACTATTTACACCCCTGATACAGACAATGCCTCATAGTGTTTCAGATGAATAATTATTATTTTTTTTAGGTGTATGCCAAAGCATAATCCATACAAATCAATGATTACATATTACAAATTCTTTCGCAATTGCAATAAGTAAAGTGATAGTGGTATCATTATTGCTTAAACCATTAAAAAAACTACAGGGGAAAATTACAAAACCAACTTTTGATTTGAGCCTTATAATAAAATAAATTTTAAATTTTCATTTTTATTAATTTAAATTCTAATTTTTAGATTTATTTTCAATCTAAATTATTTGTCTATTTTCTTTAAATAAAACTAAAGAAAAAAATAAAATTTTAGTCATCATATTCTTACTTAATAAAAATAAACAAATGCTTTAAATTGAAAATAAATTTTAAATTGATAAAATTAAAAATTAAAAATTTAATTTGTTGAAAAGTTCAAATCTTAGAATTGTTTTTGTAATTTTTCCAAACTACAAAAGATGAAGCATGTGAGCTCATGAGAGGCGCTTCAAAAGAGATTAATTTGTTGAAAAAGGAAGAGCACGATTTTATTAAGAAAAATGAAAAGATATTTTTTATTTTTTAACGTTTGTTCAGAGTGATTAAAAAAATATCAAAAGAAGAAAAGGTCTTTATTTGTTTGATTAAAAAATGAGGAGAAGGAAAAAAAAAAAAAAAAGTATTAATAAATGCAGAAATTTCACCTTCGTGGGTGTTTAAAAAAATATTTTCAAAATAGTAATAAACTTTATAAATATTAAAAAGTAAAATTATAAACATTTTCATGACTTTGTATTTAATTTTTGAAAAGTTCACTGACAGGAATTTTCACTCAATAAATTGCTACTTGTAAGTTGACCTTGTAATAGTTGCTGCGTAATTTATTCCGATATATCGAAAAAAAAAAAAATAGGTAATGAGTAAGGCTTGTGACTATCATGTTGTGTGGATTTTATAACGATCACATGTCCTACTTTGATAATGCAATCTATTCAGTTTTTAAGTTATTATATGTAGATCTTTTATGGAAAAAAAAAAAATTTTTGATCCGATAATCATAACCATATAACTATTAGATCATCAGAGTAGCACTTATGATGGCCCCCCACTAACCCGGAGGTAAGAAGGAAAGAGGGGTGGCACCGGAGGTGGGGAAAGGGTTGGGGTAGCTGCCAAAGGTGATGGTGGTGGCGGTCGAAACTGTAGATGGTGGTGACAGAAGTAGGTGGAGAGAGGGTGTGGAGAAAAATATGTTTTGTAATTTTAGTAACTTAGTTTAGGAGCACTTTCATGAAATTTATTAGCAACTGCTTCAGTTTTTTATTTCTCAATTTTTCTCAAATACTTTTAGTTTTTAATCCTTCAGCCACCCTCATCAATTGCTTCAGGATTTTTTTATTGGGATAATTCAAGGTATTTCTCACCCATCTAACTCAATTAGATCTGAGTTGTATCATATCTAAACAATTAAGAACTAATCTAGAGGTCATTTTTTTTTTTTTAATAATCTAACTTATTTGTCGCCATCCAGTCCAATTAGACCAAGATACCTAGCCAAAAACTAACCACTAGAAGTCCTAAAATTAATGACTAGATAAACCTCTAATAATCCCTTAAAAGACTCAAATTCAAAATCTTAATTTTATCAAACTCGAACTATTATTTCAAAAAGTCTAAAATATTTGAACCATATGTTAATTGAATCCTTCTCCCAATTAGCTTTATTCAGAGCAATATTTTGTGTTAAAGAAAAGTCATGTTATTTCATGAGTAGATTAACCCACCCATCTTTTTACTTTTATTTTGTCCTGCCAATTAGAAGGGATTAACCTAAATCCATAAGGATCATATGCTCTATGATGGTTTTCCACTTATCTTTTCCTAGGCTTGTGAAAGCTTGGGCACAATAAGGACAAGAAAGGAATAATTTGGACATCTATTGTGAGAGTGGGTTATTTTTCCATTTTTGAGGCAAGTCAAAAAGTGAGTTACTTACTTGCAGCCTCCTCCTACCCACTCAAAAAGGGTTTCAGTGAACCAACAAAAGTGAAGAGCATGTACAAAGCATTACAACGTTCAATTTCATTACAACACACTTTTCTTTTTTCTTTTTGAAGGTGTTCCACCTCAATATGTCTAGAGATATTTAACTTAAAATCGATTCAATTGGACATAATTCTTATGTCTTATTAAAACGTTTTACTACAGTCAAAACTCATACCTTCACTCAGAATATAATCTACAATGTACAAAAGAACTTCAAGATATCCAATCCAAAATCAATTTGTAATGGTAGACTTGAGTGGCTTAGAGAACAATGTGTAATAAGTCTAATACTTTTTACATGTGGAGGTGATTAAAAGATAGACAAAACGGAAAAAATAAATTTGGGCATACGGGACCACCTGAGGTGATAGAGAAATGAGAGATTCTATTTTAAAACACTTAAAAAAATCATTATATACTCTCAATTTCTAAGTATACCTTATTTAATTATTTAAAACTTTATTTTACTCTCATTATACCCTATTATTTTTCTCAAATTACCCTCAAGGTAAACCCAAATAATAAACAAACTAAAAAAAAAAATTATTTCAAAAACTTTTCAAATACAGAAAATAATTCTCAAATACAGAAGAAAAAAAAAACCAAACTTATAAGCACATAAGCATTATAAATACAGAAAAAATAAAATTTTTACATAAGAATTATAAAACTTTTCAATACAAAAAAGAAAAAAAAAACTTTTACATTATAAATTATTCACAAGAATGCTCGTGGAAAAGTAAAAACCAAACTTATAAACACATAAGCATCAGACACTAATAAGCAAGAGTAGTTCTCAAATAATGTACTATTTAAATAATAAAATAAGAACAATTCTAATAATATGTTATTGTTAATCTAACTACTGGCCTTTTAATTTTTGTCAAAAAACGATATAGAAAATAATTGATGGTGCTCTACAAAAATTATGAAACCTCTTTATATAAATACTTACCTCCTTTTTGATGGGTTGCTTCAAAAAACTATTTTGATTATTACTCTCATCCATTATTTGATTTTGTTCAAAAAAAATTCTAGGGTTTAGGGTTGATGATGATGGTGAGTTTTGGTAGGATAGATTAGAGTTTTGGAGGGAGAATGAAAAAGAAAAAGAAGAAGAAATAACTTTGATCTCTTAGGAAAGAAGATACAGATATTTGAATAAGAATAACTGATAAGGGTGTATCGTAAGAAAAAAAATTTATTTTAAAATTTAATATGTATTATCCTTATTAGTAAATTTATATTAAAATATATTTTGAGTTCAAATAGAATCCCCTAGAGAGAAATGAGCAAAACATGAGAAACAAACCGAAGGCTTATGAGACCACTTATCCAATTATATGGTAGCATTTAGATACATCTAACCCAAAACTAATTGCCAAGTGGCAGGAAGAACTTTAAATTATATGAACTAAGCTTGCGTGGATTAAAAATGTGATGCTGAACAAGTCTCTAACATATTTATACTCTGTGTGGCCAACCCATTAAATTCCCCAAATACCTAGTCTCATCTGGTCAGATAATCACAATTAAGATTGTGTAAAATACTATTCAATTCGTTAAAATCGCACGGATCCGCATCAATCTACACTGCTTTAACTGCTAATCACGGTTTAAACTTTAAAATTTATAATCTGCCAACCGAACCACTTCACTCCATTATAGTTAATACATATATATTTTTTAACTTTTAATGAAATATCGATGTAAAAATAAGTGTGAAAGAGATTTAAGATATGCGATTTATTACAGATTAGTGGTTAACTTATATATATGAAACATATTATGTAAAATTACTCTGTGTTATATATCTAAAAAATATTATATAAATTAGTGTTATATATTATGCAAATGTATGATAGTTAGTTAGAATATTTTTCAATCCGCCAATTCGTCAAAAACCGCCCAAATCGTAATTTTTCAATCCGTTTACTCACCATTCAATTTATAATTTTATTCTCAAACCGTCCGAACAATACTACGTACACCTCTATTCACAACTCAATCTAGCTCTTGTTTGTTACAAGGAAAGCAAAAGCAAAAGCAAAAACTAAGGGCATGGCAAATAAGTATGAGAGAGGTATAAAAAGCTATATCACAAAAAAACAATTTATCTATTTAGAGAAAATATAATAAATCTCACAATTTTGACATAGTGGGTGTTTAGAAAGTGAGTTTTTATGTAAGTTTTTTTAGTTGTAGGATATTATTGGAGAAAAAAAATTTAGTGTTTGGGAAGATAATTGAATTTTTTTGTGGTTAGATGTGATGTTTGTGAGAGAAAAAGTAAAATGATTATGGGCTTAGATGTGATATCTTGTTTGGATTGATTTTTTTTTATTTTGCAAAAACTTTGTTTTTTAGTGGAAAAAATAAAAAAAAACTCAAACCCACATCTTGCCAAACACCAGCATAGTTAAAAGGTTCAAAACTAATATATATGGTATGAAGATATAAAGATAAACAAGATAAGAAATACATTTCAATGTAAAAGTGATGATTACCTCATGTTTTTATCCATGTGACTAACAAATTACTGATGAAAAATGTGAAAAGTTATCATGTAAATTAAGATCATAGAAAGATCAATGTAATCATGTTAAATTTGTAAATTTTATTGTATTTTTCTCAAACTTAAATAAAGTCCATGTAATTTACCTAAAACAAAAACAAAAAGGGAAAAAAATACAAAACAAATAAACAAACAAACAAATTGTGTTGTTCCAAAAAAAACCAAACAAATTGTGTAATGAAGATTCTTACTTTATCAAGCAATTAGTTACATAGACTAGTTATTATGTTCACACTTAGAAATGGAGCATTACGAGGGCAAATTAACTAGAGCCCCATATTGTATTGGATATCAGTGGGATGGTAACATTTTTCTGACTCCACTACAACATTGCATGCCCACTTTGAGGCCTAGTGGTTGACTAGGATAAAATTGGTTGTAATATATCTTTGGACACACTGTTCCACTGTAGCTTGCTCTAATATTTCACCCCAAAAACATGCCTGAAAGTCTACTAAAAGCCTAGGTTTAGTAAATGCGTCCGGATTCTCTAGAGTGATCCTGTAAAATGATCCTCTAGAGTGATCCTTTATAGCGCGACACGTGTCCCATTAATGGAACCAATGGCTGAGATGATCCCTCACCAATACAACATCATTTTGGTGAGCTAGACCAAAAAAAAAATAAATAAATAAATTTGCAGAGTTTGCAGAACGAGAGGGAGGAGGAGGAGGAGGAGAGAGAGAGCTGAGGAAAATTTTCCTCTGCAAATTTTTTGCAAAGTTTGATCCACAATTTTTTGCCGAAATCGCGTCGCCTGAATCTATTCTTCAAGAAGCTTCAAGGACATAGAGATTTTACAGAGATTTTGATGGGTTTGAGAGATGAAGAAGAAAATGGGTGGATTTGTAGAGACACCCACATGAAAATGAATTTGATGTCATCCATAGTGATGAACTTCCTGAGAGATCAAACCCATTAATCCAACATAGCAAAAAAATGAAGAACAATAAAGAAATAGAAATTAAAAAACTTATTCACCCAAAAAATAAAAAAATAAAAAACAAATTGAAAAATGAAATAGGATTGAAATTTGAAATCCATGTACAATTAATGAAAATCGTCTCTCCTTTAGTATGGAGAGACGATATGCCAAATCGGAGATCGATTTCGAAGATCAGCTATCCATATCTCCACTTCTCTAGGCAATGTCAAACTCCGAAATCAACTCTAAACCTGCAATATCCCTTGAAACTTCACGATCTATGACCTCAAACTGTCGAACAACTTCTAGCTCTACAGACTTTGCAACAAGCATCTTTGTATCCTGAGAAACTCGTTCACCATCGCTTTCACTCGTACGTATCCCACTAACTGGAGTGCCTCCCTTCTGTTTGTTGAGATCCTCCATTAAATCATGTAAACTGACCATAAACCCGACGCATTCAATGAAAGATTGAATCCAGAACCCTAGAACGTATCCCACTAACTGGAGTGCCCCCCTTCTGTTTGCTGAGATCCTCCATTAAATCTTGTAAACTAACCATAACCCCAACGCATTCAATGAAAGATTGAATCCAGAACCCTAGAACAAAACACGATTCTAGAGAGGAGGAGATTCTCTCTCTAACCCATTCCTTACACTCTCTCCTCCTCCCTCTCGATCAACAAACTCTGCACACACAAAAAATATTGGGTTTGGCTCACCAAAACGATGTCATTTTGGTGAGGGATCATCTCAGCCATTGGTTCCATTAATGGGACACATGTCGCGCCATAAAGGATCACTCTAGAGGATCCGAACGCTTAGTAAATAGTATATATAGCACTGATCTCATGTGGGAGTATCACTAATTATTAAGAAATTTCACATCAAGACAGTAAAATATTACATAGTAGAGATAGTGGGTGACAAGAAGTGTCCTACCCAACCCTATTTGCAATATTTGTTCTAAATGCAATCATGTTTAGAGAGAATTAATAGAGAGAAAATATAGTAGAAAATGGGGAAAAAAGATGAATATATAGTAAAATTCCATGTGTATAAAAATGCCTCTAGTTTTGTTAGCCAATTTGACACCTTACTAATGGAATGGTCACTTGCAATTTGAGTGGAAGTGCTAAAGATAGACTGTTTCAATTTTTTTTTTAAAAAATGATAGCCTATAGTTATTCGTTGTAGAAGCAAAACTGCAAGTGTAACTTACCTCTCAAAAAAATATATAGCATGATTTAAGGCAATAAATCACCTTCAATTGGACCAATAAGCTCTTTTTCAATTGCTAATTTGCTATCAAGAGCTTACCATTTCCAAAATTGGAGTTAGTAGTGCTAGTATAGAAATCTATGAACTAGGGTCAAGGCCCAATCTTATCATCTATCAAAAGAATTCATACTTCATCGATGTTAATCCTCCAAAACATTAGGATGGCAGGCATCAAAGGCTTATGAGATCAGACATATTTGAGATCTTTAATCTGATTGCACCCTAAAATCAAAAGGGGCAGATAAGAAGCCCTAATAGATGCAAGCCAATTGTCAACAGATACTTCAACATGAGCTATCATCCATAGAATTAATGTTGCACCCAAAACTCAAACATTGTACTACCATGGCAAAAGGTTTAAGTTAACACAGAAAAATTCAAATTCAATTCTTCAATGCAGAGACAAATCCAAATGTAAACCAACATGAATTCAAATTGAAGAAAACATGTAAAAAGAAAGGTGGGCGAACTAAACTGCCAAAGCCTTCTGCTGGCCATGCCAAGCAACAACATCTTTGTATGCCAAGTTGCCCCCAAAAATATCCAAAGCACTACCCACAGTGACATCCACACTCTCCATCCCTGCAGATTTTATCTTCTCTAAATCAGCCATTACTGTGACACCACCCGCATAAGTCACCGGAATCTGACAAGCCAACCGCAATGAATCAACAATTTGCCTAATGAGTAGATATATATATATATATATATAAATGGCTATGTGGCTATGTGTATAACTTCTTTTGCCTACGTATACTAGTGGATGGGGTAGCAACCCTTTAATACCTATCAATAAAGTTCTCTTGTCAATAATAATAAAAAAGTTCTACACCAAGGCTCCATTTGTTTCAATGTAAAATATTTTACATCAAAAAATATTTTTCATGTAAAACAATTTTATGCAAAAAAATAATTTTTCTTCCTCTTTTTCAGTGCATGGTTGATATTTGTAAAATATTTTCCAAATACTCATATTGAACTTTCTCTAGCTTGCAATTAGTTGTGGACATTGAATTGATACTAGGAGAACCAATCGTTCATATCGCATTTCCCCAATTGTCAAGAGAAGTAGAGCAAGTTAACAGAAAACAACTTATGGAATTTTAAAATCAAAGTTTTTTTTGGGCTTTACCTGAAAAATATTTGTCCAACCAAACAATGGAAAATTACATCGAAACAAACGGAGCACAAGTGTAAGTTGACTTGACCCTGCTCTATGCATATGTGTGCTGATATACATACAGACAATCTAGAATATATATGTTTTTCGCAAAGAAAATAGACAACAGAAAGCATAAATAAGAAACGCAGCCTGATAGCCTCTGAAGCAAATGACAGGTACTAACTTAAAGACAAACACAAAACAATGTGTTACTTACAGGTGAATGCCTGCCAAGCAACGTCACAAGCTCTTCATCAATTCCTAGCCTGTAATAAACCAGTAACTAAAATCAGATCACTTAATGAAATTAGAGAAAAGCACAACTGGCAGGTAACCATACACAGTACTACCATTAGAGAAAAGCATAACTGGCAGGTAACCATACACATAGCACTACCATTAAGCTGTGTTTGGATTGTACATTTTGGAAGGGATTTGTGGAGGGAAAAGAAAAAAGAAGGGAAATGTTAAACAAAATTTATCATCAAATACAGAATTCATTTGTTCGAAAGTGACTGAAAGTTGAGCACTTGTAAGTAAAGTTATCTTCAACTAATTTAGAAAGTGCCTTGATTGAACACATGCAAACTGACCCAAAAGATCCACAATTAATCAAGAATAAGAAGAAAAATTAATTTATAATCACCTAGGTGTATTGACTCAATAATAATATCCCCAATGAATGAATGATGACCAGAAGGAAGAGCTTTCAACCACTTTGACTGCCTTGGGGGAACAAAATGGCAGAGAGGATATTTGGTCGCTTTTGTTCTATGATTGAGGAAAATCTGTTTTATTTCAAATCACCCACCCCTTGTTTCAAAGGTGGCCTAGCTTATATTTTCATTATTTTTAATAGTGCAATTATGGTGTACTTGTGACATCCCGGTTCAAACCAGTTAACCTGGCGGTTGAACCAGTAACTCTTCACTTGGCCTCTTGTTTGGTTCACTCGGTCTCTTGTTTGGTTCACTCAATGATCCATGTTTCAAAACATTGAACTGGAGATAGCAAGTTCACTCCCAAGAAAGAACTATTTTTGGTGAAGTCTTAGATGTCTCGTATAAGACCCTGTTGAATGTAACAATTCCATTACCATTACACCTACTCCACTATAGTTAGTGCACCATAGTTAGTGTTCCATTACCATTATACCTACTCCACTATAGTTAGTGCACCATAGTTAGTGCTCCATTACCATTATGGTATCCATTGTATCCCCCATTTCTCTCTATAAAAGAGAACTCTTGTAAACAAATTAATATAGATCAAAATATACATATTTAGTCTCTCTCCCTTTCTCTATCAATTCTCCTACATGGTATCAGAGCAATAGATTAAGCTCCTAGTGTTCTTCGCCTTCTGGCGGGCGGCAACTTTTTCTTGGCCGCCCGCCGAACCTCAACCTATTCCGCTTGTGTTTCTACACATACCTTCTTCCATAGCTGAGCTCTTACTCCTCATTTCAGCCTCTGTAGATCGCAAAGCAAAAGCAGCGTTACATGTCGGAATCTGTGTTGAAGTAATCTGTTGCTGGGACTGCTGTGCTTGTTGCTGTTGCATTGAGTGCTGTTGCTGCAGCTGCATATACTGATGATATAGTTGATCTTGCTGCTGCTGAGCATGCAGAAGCTGCTGCTGCATCAACTGAGCTTGTTGTTCGTGCAGCGGAAGAAACTGTTGATAGTACAGCTGTGCCAGCTGTTGTTGCTTCTTGTTGTTGAACAATCAGCTGCTGCTGCTGCTGTCGGAAATAGTTTTTCCATTATCTGATTGTATGCTGCTTCATTATAAGGTGCATGCCCAAACTGCCCACCACTTTGCATAGAGAACTGAGGCAGCTGCACTTGATGCCGAGAAGCAGCTAGGGAAGAAGATGGTTGTGATTGGTGTACCGATACAAATCCCTGCTGTTTTTTGTGATTGTATACCTTGCTGAACTTGTGATTGGAGTTGTTGCTGTGAAGGAACTTGCCATTGTTGATTCTGTTGCTCTTGTGAATCCCCATGAAACCCAGATCTTGCATCTCTCAGAAACCCTTCTCTGATCTTGTTTCTCCAGCGTCCGATCCTCTCACCCGCTGGTTTCAACCATTGATCGACCTTCAAAAAGGTGCATCCAGATGTTCCTAGTTGATATTGTTGTATAGCTGAAGTACAACTTAAGTAACAGGTTCGAAACTATAATCAGTGGAAGAATTAGATACTGATAAAGAAGAATATTGCACCCTTTAATTCTCAAGGTTTTATATGTGGTTCATATCCTGCACTTGATCCATCTCCTACTTTGAGTGAGCCATGGATCATACACACTTTCCTTCTCAGTGGAATTCAGAAGCCAGAACCATTCCGCATCCTTCTTCAAATTTCAGCACGGAAATACCCCCTTTCCAACCAGCTTTTTCAGGCCTTTCTTATGTTCCCTTCCCGCAGTCGTCAGCTGCTGGAAACTTATATCTGGCCCCGCAGAATAATGCAGAATCAAGGCTGACATCTTCTACACCCTGACTCAACTGATCCACCTTTGGGTCAGAGGCCTCAGATGTGCCTTTTCCCTTGGATGAGGAGTCAGCAGTACCAGCAACAAATGGCTTTCCTTGGAAAGCATCGCAAAGTCATGCCAACAGCATTGGAGCGTATAATCTGGGGATTTGGAGATGGATCAACATTCACTCCACTTGAATTTTCTACTCAGTCTTAGTGTCATCCATCCCTTACAGATTTGCACAACATACTTGTTTTATTCATATCCGGGACCAACCCCGGTCATAATTCTACACAAAAAAAAAAAACCAACAACAACAACAACAAAACAACTACAACCCATAACCACCAAAAAAAAAAAAAAAAAAAACCGGCCTTATTTTTTCGCCTCTTCAGCTGTTCTCTTCTTTTTGCCTTTGTCTTGGGCGGCCATTGCCGGTGCTGCCTCCGTGTTTCCCACGCCGCCGAGCACGTTCACTTCTCGTTGCTCCTCAACCGTCACATATGGCGGCCCTCCAAATCTGAGCATCACGGTGGCCTTCCGCTTCAGTTCCTTGTTCTCTGCCTTCAGCCCACATATCTCTGCTCGGGCATCCTTATACATGCCCTGGAGCAGAGCCAGTTGGGCGTTTAACTGCTGCACCTCATTTGTTCTACTCTGAAGCCGGTGCGACAGGTTGTTGACCGCAGTCATGGTCTCAACACATGACCTTAATGTATAATAATTGGCCTCAATATCAGATTGAGCAGCCATTATCTGCTCAACTGCCACCATCGGATAGTTCAACGGTGCAAAACCAGGGGGGCTTGGTCCAAGGGCACTTGGTTGCGGTTCCAGGGCAACTGCCCCGGTTATCTCTCTTGTGCACTCATTGAGGTCGGGAAAGAGAGTAAGACCCCGGGAAGAAGAGGCTATGTTCTGGGTAGCGGAACGGGAAGAAGAAGCCATTTTCAGAGCAACAACGTGTTACAGAGTATCTCTCTCAGAAGTGTTACAAAGAGAACGAAGAGTTTTTCAGCTGGTTTGTTCTGCATCAGCGGCTGCCTCGCCTTGGTTTAAATAGGCAAGGCAGACACGCGTATCACGCGCCTCCCAACGCCAGACGACAAATCGACGCGCCTTTTGATGGCTGTCGGGCACATCTTTTGATGGCGCGCCTTTTGATGGCTCGCCTTTTTGATGGCTGTCGGGCACACCTTTTGATGGCACGCCTTTTGATAAATTGGGCACACCTTTTGAGGGTGCGACTTTTGAGGGTCCGACAAGACTCTGTAAACTGTCCCGACATTGATTCCAGTTAGCTTCTATATGCTTCTATATGGGTCCGACAAGACTCGGTAAACTATCCCGACATTGATTCCGGTTAGCTCCTATATGGGTCCGACAAGACTCTGTAAACTGTCCCGATATTGATTCCGGTTAGCTCCTATATGGGTCCGACAAGACCCAGTAAACTGTTTTCTACAACGGTCCGACATGACCCCGTAAACTGTTTTCTACAACGGTCCGACATGACCCCGTAAACTGTTTTCTACAACGGTCCGACATGACCCCATAAACTGTTTTCTACATCGGTCCGATATGACCCCATAAACTGTTTTCTACATCGGTCCGATATGACCCCATAAACTATCTTCTACAACGGTCTGACACGACCATACAGTGTCTCCTATCTACTTTTATTTGTCAGCTTATTTTTCCTGTTTTGTTACTCTCTCCAAACTCAAGTTGGTTAGTTCCTAACCCCCTTGAGTTTGAGGGGGGCTGTTGAATGTAACAATTCCATTACCATTACACCTACTCCACTATAGTTAGTGCACCATAGTTAGTGTTCCATTACCATTATACCTACTCCACTATAGTTAGTGCACCATAGTTAGTGCTACATTACCATTATGGTATCCATTGTATCCCCCATTTCTCTCTATAAAAGAGAACTCTTGTAAACAAATTAATATAGATCAAAATATACATATTTAGTCTCTCTCCCTTTCTCTATCAATTCTCCTACAGACCCACCAAGGCAACATTTAGCAGAACCTTGAAAAGTAAGGGACTAAGATTAAGAGTACTAAAAAAAGGGGTCAAGGCCTATGAAAAAGTTGGAACATACCCATGAAAAATTCAACAAACATTTTAACAAGCATGCTCGCCAAAAAGTACAAAGATTCTTCTTAAACCAATACTAAGGCCAAATTTGGCATCTACTAAATAATACAAAAAGTCAAAAAGTCACTATCCTATTTAAGTCACATCATCTTATTTAAATCACATCACCTCTCTAACACATCACATCAAACCCAACCCATATAAGCCAATAAGTCAAAAAGTGCACTTTTTTAGAATATCCCAAACCAACCTTAAAAGTACATACTGATAAACAACTAAAGAAGAAGAGAAGCAAATTTTAGCACTCTATCATGTGAAAGGCTCAGCTGCTTTATTTATTTATTTATTTATTTTTCTGCTTAAGGGATACAAGGCTCAGCCTCTAATATAGAAAACCAAACAACACCACTATAATGCCATCACTCAAAATGACCTAATAAGCAACTCAAAATGTATGAAGCAGTTCTCAACATCTCTTCAATTGACACAAAAGAAAAGGGGTGGGGTGATAGTTTTGAGAGTCATCCTAGTACTACAACACATCCAAGGACAAAGGAAATATAGTTCCATTACATTTCTTCTAAGGTTTGGGATAGCAGAGGATGGAAAGTACTAAAGAAGTAAGCACAAAAAATAAAATGATCAGAAATTTTCCTTATGAAAATTTATTTCATTCCTCAATGAAACATCAATGTCCCAATCCTATCAGAACAAAGATCTTTCTTTCACAATGAATAACCACCTTGAAATAAGAACATGGGTGAAACATCAAAGTATTATATAAAAAGTTGCAGCAAGAAGAACAAAATACAGTCGTACACTTACTTTTTCCCTTCAACATCAACGCCATGGACAAGAAACTCATCGGCATATATTGCAAGAAAATCCAATATCTTTTGATCAAGACATACATCAGTGAATTTCTGCCACCTGTCGGTGACAATTGCATATTTTCCTTCCTGCATATCAAAATATAATTAGGAGGCAGAGGAGGAGATAAAAGAAACTAGTGATAAAGAGAACTTTCACGCAGTTTGAGTCTTCAATCTTAATAATATGGTATAATATCCAAGATTCTTTTTAATGCAAGGGTAGCCACCATCAAGACCCTCCTCATCTACCTCCCTCCACTCCAACCTCCTATTTTCTACCATCAATTACGATGGTACAAACCAAATTCTTTGACTCCATTTCACTTCTGGCTATGCTTCCCCCACTCTGCCTTGGAGCTATACCATCCACTTCCTTATCCCTATCTTCCCCCCTCTTCTATTGCTCCTCTAACCATTTGGGACTAGACTCTGCAGCTGCAACTACAACTTGGTTGTGCTTATTGTATTTAGTCTTCATATCTGTGCGAGCCTAGCTCAAAGCAGACTTTATTGTACGTTGAACGGAGCATTACAAATTGTATTACAGCTAGCACCAACAGAAAATGTGGGCAGGCCCCACACAAAAACTTGTGGCCGTAAGCAGTGGATTGTGGTGATCCAAATCCAAAAGCCAAGACTCCTAAGGTTTGGAATCAAGATGGATAAGATGAAGTGATTTTACCAAATCCACATTGCTTTGTGAGTGTGAAATAGCATAAAAGTGTAAGCTTTGGACCCTCATTGTACAACCAAATTTAAAGTTGCTCAGGCCTAACCCAAAACGAACAATATTGTACAATGCCGGGTGGGGGCATTACACAAAAGGTCATACATAAGATATGAGATAATGAGAGTGTTACAAATTCGATGGTACCAAATCCATGTACTTCATCCCACATTGTATGGGGGGTGTGAAGTAGCATATAAGTGAGCTTTGGACTTTAATTGCACAATGAATTTTAAAGTCACCCATGCCTTACTCAAAGCGGAGAAATTGTACAATGCAAGGTCAGCGCATTAATGCTCTTACTCTAAATATTCAAAACAAGAGTCTAACCCCAAGCTAAATGAAGATTCAACTAAATTCTTAGAAGAAATACAACACTGAGAGATAAATACTTGAATGAACTTTAACTCGTATAATAAAAATACAATAAAAGGAACTGAATACAGTATTCTAGTCACCAGTTCCAAAACCTCGCTAGTACATGTGATTTATCTTCTATAACTTTCCTACCTTTTTTCTGCAACTAAGATCCAACACGAGCCTCTGTCTTCCAACAACACGAACAAGTTCTTTAAGCCTCTGAAGGTCCATTTGGCCATTGTTGAATACACACTGCAACCAAAAAAGGAGGAAAAGGGCTTTCAAGAAAGAGATTTAAACTAGAGTTTCTATCATTAGTGTCATACAAATTCACAATAGATTCATTCATTAGACCTGATTAACAAAAAAAGTAACATAAATAAACCATCCCTGAATATGTGTTTGAGGATTACAGAACTTCCTCAATGTTCTCTCATTATAAAACCCTCGTAATTAGAGCAAATGGCATCCAAATTCAAAAGACTACTTTTATTCTGCATCTTAATTGGGAATCTAAATGTACTCAAAGATTAGACAAATTAGCCTATTGGATTTATATGCAGTTCCACAAAATCACAGTATTCACATGTGGGTGGAGGAGGGAGAGAGAGATGGGAACAAAGAAATAAATTAACTATGTTGGTCGTTTTGACCGTGCTCTGTTTTTTGACAAATAACAGATCCACACATGTACATTCATAGATAAGTTATTATAGATTCAGTTCTTGAAAAAAATGAAAGGTGAAAACATACCGATGTGATAATGACATGGCTGGCTCCTTCTTCTATGTAACTTAAAGCGTTGTCTGGATTGATCCCACCTCCAACTTGCAAACCACCTAAATGTTATCGGTCCTCGCAGCAAGTTCAGCAGAGACATAAAACTTTTGGTGATGGAGAAGACAACATGGGACTGGAATAACATCAGCCTTTTAGATTACATAAAGAATACCCTGGCTAACTAATACTAGAGGTTCTTGGTGTATATAATATAACTATCCATATGTACATAGTTTTATACATCATATATATCAGCAAATTAAATTCCAAGAATGTGAAAAACACTGATCACATATATCCAAAAAGGTGAGTTATAAAACTCCAAAATACAGTCAGCATAATAAAGAAAGAAAAAAACTATGACAGTAACCAATTTTAAAAGAATCCAGTTCCATAATGAAGATACAATATATCAAATCCTACCAAACAATTGGGAGGCTCCAATCAATAAGAATCTTAGTTACCATATATAAATATACATATTACATATACACACACAAGTATTGCCAATAGGACCAGTAGACTAATTATTTCTAAGAACATTACACACTGTTCCACCCATACTTCTTATAACCAATTCGTGCTAGATGCAGTTTTATTTATGAATTGAGTTTTATCTTTCAGCTGGTCCAACAAACATTCATAATGAACTAGTGCTTATTACTCGATGAATAAGAAAACAACTGATATGCAATTTTATTCTGTACTAACAGCCAGTTAGTAACTGGCATGCATAAACTAGAAAACACATCAGAAAAATATTAAACAATGTAAACAACAATATATAAGGAGAGAGTAACTATCGTCTACCAGGATAGGCATGCAGTGCTTCAATGGCTGCAGATTTGCTTACAGGATCAGCTCCAATCATAATTACATGACCACCTATAAGCCCATCTTCTTTGTATAGGTTTGCATACACTGCTGCTGACTTATCTGATTCAAAATTGGTTACCAGAGTTGAACCACTCTCCTTCAAATCCTGAATGGTAGACCCCACAATTTGCTTAACTTTCCCCTGAAAACAATTTATATGTTAAACAGGAAAAGTAAAATGAGTCACTTTTATAATTGCCACAAAGAAGAACTTTAAACACTCAGAAGCAGCAATCAAATAGGTTATACATGTTTTGATGGTCAGGCAGTGCCTAGCACAGGATAGTAGTACAGAAGCCAACCATTGGACTATCCAAATTGCAATTTAAAAGGTGATAGGACATGACAGGGTTCTTGCTCCTCATTAGCATCAAAGCAAAAGTCGCAAGCATCACACTTCATGCAATGCATTGCATTCAAATAAACATTAGCAAAAAATCATGGGAAGATAAATGATCATTAATACAAGATATACAAAAATTATCAGTACACAGAGAGAGAGAGAGAGAGAGAGAGAGGAGATTCATAAAAATCGTTCAAATCTTAGCTTATTAACAAACACAAGGTCCACTCCATGTAGCTCATTCATGAATGTGCATTTTAAGTTCAGCAGAAGTATCAAGATTTGAGGAGCATGTCTCATCATAGAACTTGACCTTATGGTGTCAACTTTAGGTTGAATAGATATAAATATTCCACTTTGTTGAGTACTACCTCTAAGTGAGACTTGAGTTGTAACCCTCAAAATCTATTTTAAAGTGTGAGAATTTGTGTAATGCTCCTAAAAATTGGTCGCAACCTTTACCTAAAGCCATTACATGACTAATTTGAAATGTATTGATTCCATCACAGGCCAAAACAACATGGGAAAACCAGTTGATATTGACATGTGGTAGCCTTTATGGCTATGTAACAACCAGCCACACCAACAACATGCATCCATAACCTGTGTGATGGGATCCAAGAACAAGAGAGAGATAAATTGTAGAGAAGAAACCCAAAGGCTTCTAGAGAGAGAGAATTTCAATATCAAATCAATTATTATTCATCAAAGTTCATTAGAAAACATCACCCCGCTCTAGTTATAAGCCACTAGCTATCTCACCCGATAGGCACATATCCTACATCACTGTGATTGTCTATGCTCAGCATTCAGAATGTCAAATTATGAAGTCCTTAACGCCAATTTCAATTCTTGTTACTTTCTTTTCTAAAGCTCTAAAAAAAGACATTCATATCTTAAATCTATTAAATTTATAACTAAAAAATGAAGTATCATATTAAATCTTCAAAAAAATGTTCTAAGAAAACTAGAAATGAGTAAAACCTCTCTAGGATTTTTTTTTTTTTTTTTTTTGGGATGAATCTTTTGACATTACTTTATTGGGTTCACATTTTCATTTCTAAATTAAAACCCAATTCCTTCAAGGTTGGAAATTACAATCACGAAAATTAAAAAAAAAAGATAAAAACTTGCTTGTATTTATGTGCATATACACTGAAACACACACACAATCATGCTAAACCTGTAGGAACACTAAAAAATGAATGAGCAACAAAATTTAAAAATATGTAGTTTTTTGAAGTAGTACAACCTTGTGTATGTCAATACAAGGCCTAAATCGAACTCCGCATCGGATACACAGCCCTCGAGTTCCTGCACGAATCCAACAGCCTCAACTTCAATCATTACAAAAATGCTTCAACATATGTGGCATACGATGAAAGAGGCGAAATGGAAGCAGACATACTGGAGATTGATGAAGGCACAGTCCCGAAAGACTTTAGCTGATTGTTGTTGTTGTTGACATTGTAGATTGCAGAGCCCGAATGGAGGCTCGACAAGCTCGTAGTGGCTCGGATGCTTTGAATTCTCATTCTTGCTCGACGAAATGACTGAACCAAGTTGTTGTCAGCACAATTTTGTACTAACAGAAGACTAGCTAGGGCTTTATAGAAAGGCTCGGGCATGGACAACCCGCCCCTGACCCGGAAACGAGTCCCGGCCCAATTAGGAGTGCACAAAAAAATCAACAATGGCTGACAACTTTTAATTTTAATTTAAAAAAAAAAAATTTAAGTTATTATAAATTGTCATATCATTTTTTTTTTATTTTTTTTATTTTTTTTTATAAAAAATAAAAAAATATTAAAATAAACCTGTTTTCAACGAGGCCAACCTCTATGCAGATTGATTGGTTCAATTTTTTCAATACATTAGTTTTATTCTAGATTTTTAAATTATCAACCAATGTTTTAGAAATCGGACCGGTGAGCAAATTGGAAAAGAGATGAAGTGGACGGATCACTGGTTTAACCATTGGGTTGAACCGGATCGAACCGTGATGTCATAATTACGTCATAAATAATTTTTTTTAAATATAAATTAATAATATATATAATAAATTTTCAATTTTTTAAAAATTCTTAAATATTTTCAGTTATATTTTTCTAAACCAAAAAATAAAAATAAAAAAATCCTTATATCATAGTACTTCACATGCTAACAACAAATAAAATAAAAAAAAATAAAAAACTCATTGCTCAAAACATTAAAAAAGGCCCTCACTCACACACTATCTCTCTGCTCTCATTCTCAATTTTCATAAAGATGACAAACCCATTGCTCAGCCTCAAAACAGTAAAAGAGGCCCAAAAAGATGGGTTCTCTAAAATGGATTCTCTTGAGAGTGGTCTTTCATTCAAGAGAGAGATCAAAATCTACTTTATTCAACGAGCAGCAAGAATCAGTGAAACCCATTTGGTCAAAGACCTAAATCGAGACTCACAATATTTGTATTGTTTAAGAAGATTGATTACCTACAATGGATTTGGATTGTAGGTGTCGTCTTCTTTGTTGCAAGAAGAGTTGAGAGCTTGAGTTGAGTTGAGTGATTCGTTAATGGTGATGATGATTGATGAAGAAAGAGAGAGAGATACGGCTATGCAAGGTTGTTGCTGAAAAAGCCCTAGATCTGTTGCTGCTGAAGATAAACGAAAAGAAAAGAGACAGTTTTGGGGAATTTTTTATTTTATGCCTCCGTTTGGGAAGTGGGTTAGTTTTTTGGCTTTTTGGTTTTTTTGGTTATTTTAGTCTGGGCCTAAAAAGCCTGGTTTGAAAAGAATTTTTTGACTTTTTTAATTTTTTGACTTTTTTGTGAGGTGTGCATATGTAATATTATTAAACTGCCCTGCAACTAATTTTGTCCAACTGTGACGTCACCACTCACTTTCCCTTTTTTTTTTTAAAAAAAGAATTATTTTTATTTCGGCGGCTGTGCTATGGAATTGTTGACCCAAATGGTTTTTTTTGGTCATTTTAATATTTATTTTTTTATTACATTAATTTGGTTTTGTTTTTTTTTTTTTTTGGTCTTGGTTTTTTCATATGTTTTTTTATGTTGATTTTAAAATTATTTTTTTAATTTTCTGTAAAATGATAAAAAGTGAAGTTTTAAATAATTGTCCTGTGTATTTTAAGGTCTTTTTTTTTTTTTTTTTTTTTTGCAAATGGTTTTTTCATGTGTTTTTTATTTTTATTTTTATTTTAACTTTTGTTTTTCATTTTCTGTACAATGATAAAAAGTGAGGTTTTAAATAATTGTCATGTGTACTGTAAATAATTTAATTTTAATTTTATTCAATATTATTTTACATATTTAAATATTCAAAAAATTAAATAATTTAAAATGTTAATATTTTTAATTTAAAAACAACTCTACACTCAAATCGTAACCAAACACATAAAACAAAACTTAATTAATTTTAATTTTAATTTTAATTTTAATTTTATTTTCATTTTTATTTTTATTTTTATTTTTATTTTAAATATTTAAATAATGTAAATAATCTAAAAAATTTACGTTGGCAAAAATTTAAAATAAATATTCAAAAAATTTAAATCGTAAAAATTTAAATAATTTAAATATTCAAAAAATAATTTTAACAAAAAAATTAAATAATTTAAAATGTTAATATTTTCAATTTAAAAACAACACTACACTCAAATTGTAACCAAACACATAAAACAAAACTTAATTAATTTTTAATATTAATTTAAATTTTATTTTAATTTTAATTTTATTTTAAATATTTAAATAATGTGAATAATCTAAAAAATTTACGTTGGCAAAAATTTAAAATAAATATTCAAAAAATTTAAATCGTAAAAATTTAAATAATTTAAATATTCAAAAAATAATTTTAACAAAAAAATTAAAAAAATTTAAAATGTTAATATTTTCAATTTGAAAACAACTCTACACTCAAATTGTAACCAAACACATAAAATAAAACTCAATTAATTTTTAATATTAATTTTAATTTTATTTTAATTTTAATTTTATTTTAAATATTTAAATAATGTAAATAATCTAAAAAATTTACCTTGGCAAAAATTTAAAATAAATATTCAAAAAATTTAAATCGTAAAAATTTAAATAATTTAAATATTCAAAAAATAATTTTAACAAAAAAATTAAATAATTTAAAATGTTAATATTTTCAATTTGAAAACAACTCTACACTCAAATTGTAACCAAACACATAAAACAAAACTTAATTAATTTTTAATATTAATTTAAATTTTATTTTAATTTTAATTTTATTTTAAATATTTAAATAATGTAAATAATCTAAAAAATTTACCTTGGCAAAAATTTAAAATAAATATTCAAAAAATTTAAATCGTAAAAATTTAAATAATTTAAATATTCAAAAAAATTAAATAATTTAAAATGTTAATATTTTTAATTTGAAAACAACTCTACACTCAAATCGTAACCAAACACATAAAATAAAACTCAATTAATAAATTATTTTTAAAACTTATAACCAAACACATAACTCGAAACTCCATACTACTTTCACAACTCTACACTCAAATCATAACCAAATACATAACAAAAAAATTAAAATATTTAAAAATATTTTTATAAATAGAGTTTGAATTTATTTTTAGAAAATATTTTAACAAAAAACAAGAAAATGTTTTTAAATTTTTTTTTCAACTTTCTTTGTTTTTTCCTGGGAAAAGAATTTTTTTGGGAAAAAGTTTTTTTTTTTTACTTTTCATGTGCTGAGGCGTTGCCCATAATTCATGTGGGGTAATTTCGTAAATTTATGTTGCCTTGATTGTTGCCCAGCACCAAAACAACGGGAGCTTCTATTTGCACATCCCTCATCCTCTTTTTACACACACTAAATAAAAATTATTTTTATTTTAATTTTATTTTTAAGTGAAATTACTATTTTGGACATAAAATAAACACATTCGGAAGTTGATTGTCGAAAAATTGAAAAACATTCGGAACTCAACTTCCGAACAAGTTATTTAGTTTCGGAAATCAACTTCCGAACCAATTGTTTATTTTCGGAAATCAACTTCCGAACCAATAAAAGATGTGTAAAGAGGGGAAGGTGTGTGTGCAAATTGAAGCTCCCCAAAACAACATTTTGTCCTCACTTGGCTAATTAACCTATTTTGTCCTCACTTGGCTAAAATAACCCAACATTTCCTTCCCAAACGGTGCCTATATATATATCATAACAAAACTGTTCGGTTTGATTAACCCATAAACGGGTCGGACAGTTCAACAGTTCAAACGGTTCTCTTTAAATACACCGTTTTTTGACTTTGAACGATTTGAGAGGGCTGACCGGACTAGAACCTCACTTGGTTGACGACTCAACCGATTGAACCGACTGATCCAGTCTGATTTTCAAAACCTTGTTATCAACCTGATATGTTTAGATTTAAATCATATCTAAATTGAATCAATCTGAGACCAAACTTACATATATATGCACATCGTTCACTTCATATATAAGACAAAAATAAACCTTCAAGTATTGGTCTAGTGGTGTAAGTTTGGGATTTTGAAGTTTGATCTTTTCTAAGTTTTAAATTCAAAATCTTTAAGGTATTATTAATTTATGTGTTAGGGGCAATCCATATAGAGCTCTACTCTAATTTTAATTGGATCCCGTCAGTAGAAAGTGAGATTAATTCCCTAAGGCCCTGTTTGTTTGGCTGCGTGAGTAGTAGGAGTGGCTTGTGTATGAGGTGGGGTCCATCTATGGAACGTTTGGTTTGAAAATTCATGGAAGGATTAATACTCCAGGTTGATCAACAATTCACTACAGTGGCCGGACTAGCTCACCTGTTGGGGGCATGGGATTGAAAAACAATCCTATGGAATTGATGTTGAAGTAGCAAAACAAAAAATAAATAATTTATTTTAAGTGTTTTTAGGTTAAAGTGCAAAAAAAATAATTATTATAATATTAAAAAAATATTAATTTTATATATTAATATTATCTATAGTATTACTAATCCAGTGACATACAAACAAAACACTCTTTATTTTGTATCTTCAACTTAATACCACTACATTATTAATCTCCTTACTCAATTCCACTGTACTCATAATCTCATCCAACTTAATCCGCTAAACAAATATGACTTAAAGATTAGTTGAGGTGCACGCAAGCTGACCCGCACACCCTGAGTTATAAAATATATATATATATATATATATATATATATATATATAAGACAAAAATGAGTGATTATATTGATTATAACTCATAAATTGTCTCATTTGCTTTTAAAATTGTGAGAGATAAAATTTGAACTACCAATCACCTAAGTCTGAACAAACTTTGAATAAGGCTAAGGGGTTGTTTGGGGTGTCCTAAATAAGTGTACTTTTTGTCTTTTTGAACTAAAAAGTTGAGGGAAAAAATATGGATATTTGGGTTAACTTTTTGACTTTTTATAGAAGAATGTGTATTAAAAAATTGTATAAATTAATGTGTAGAAAAAAATTAAGATTGAAAATTGTGCAGCCGTAATTTTTGACTTTTGGTAAATAGTGATAACTTTTTAATTTTTTGAATAAATTTTTAACTTTTTAACTTTTTTAAGAGTTGCCAAACTTAACCTAAGTTAGAATGGAGCAGGTTAATATGACCAAGTTAGTGTATTTTGGAAGACAAGAATGATTGTTAAGTCAACTCCAAACTTCGAACTAATAATAGGCTCAAATTAGATAAATCAAACAGCTAGACCAAGTCGATGCGCATTTCATTGAATGTAGATTCATCCATTCTTAAAAATCTGTGAATGTGAAATATGATCCCATAAAAAACAGAACAATAAGAAGGATTCTTAGGTACACAACAACTTATATAAACATAGTAACTCAACCTAGAAAAAGATACACAACAATTTATACTCTCTTATTCATATTTTTTGGTGAAAATTTACAAACTGACTTAGGCAGCATAGAGTCCTCTGATTGATCATCAGCTGTTGTTATTCTTTTGAGTGTTTTCAAGCAAATCATCTTTCAAGTTCAATTTAATCCAACGCCGTTACAAAGTGTAGTAAATTTTTCCCACACAAAAATAATATTCTATTTTGACCTACATTACTCTAATATTTACACCAACTTATGGATGTTCTCCCAAATAAATTTTTATTAAAATCATGTTAATAGGAAACATTATGGCACACATCTTTTAAAAGGTGTGTATTATACGCACATTTTAACTAAAAAGTAAAGTGACATAACTTTAATTTTCTGAATCATAATTAAAAAAATATTATAACTAAATATAACATAAGATAGAATTAAAAATTCATGAGTCATAATTAAAATAATATTATAACTAAATAAAAAAATACATATGAGTACACTTTTTAAGAGAATGTATATCAAAATTTCCCACAAATATAATACAACAATGATTCATACCACTAATTTTGGTTCTTTAATAGAGCACTAATGACATGACAATAAACAAAAAAAATAAAATAAAAACAAACCAAGACCAAAACATCAAATCACTGTGAGTAGAGTTCACTGTCAACTCATTAAAACTACCTTTAGAGCTCAAAAATTACAGCTCCAAAGCATTTTTCAATATGATGGGTTGGTTTGGAAAGTGGGTTGACTTTTTGACTTTTTTAGCTATTTTAACATAGGCTAAAAAGCTTAGTTTAGGAAGAGCTTTTTAGCTTTTTGATTTTTTTGACTTTTTTTTGTTAGAAAATAGTGTAGTGATTATGAGTTGAATGTGATATTTTATTTATTATGACTAAAATAACCTATTTTATCTTTTATAATTAAAATAACCAAAAAAAAAAAAAACACGCAACCTATCTTCCCAAACGGAGCCATAATATGGTTGGATGATTTTACCATCACTGACCAATATACAAGTTCGAATTTCGAAATCGTGAGTCTCCAACAATGGTGTTGAAGAAAATCTCAAAACCCATTTCAAAACCCCTCCACCCTTCCTCTTCCTCCCCCCTCACTACTCCTCCGACCACCGACACCGCCGCCCTCATTCCGCCCCCTGGACCATCCTCCTCCCCTCCCCTCCCCACAATTTCACTCTCCACCACCACCCAAACCCAACTAACCCACTTCCTCAAAGCCCACCTCAAACCCTCCTTCACACCCCAAGACCTCCTCTCCTTCCTCAAGAATCGCCTCCATCACCACCCCAATTTCACCCAATTCGACCTCCACATCTTCCGCTACGCCGCCACACTCGATTCCTTCCGCCACGACCACTCCACCTTCGAATGGATGGTCCGAACCCTCTCCGTCACCGACCGCTTCGACGCTCTCCGCTCCGTCCTCCAATTCATGGTCTCGAACCAATGCCCTTGCTCCGACGGTATCTTTTCGTGCTCTCGAACCGAACCTATTTTTCGTTTTGCCATTAATTCTTATTGTAGAGTTGGTAGATTTGATGATGCTTTGATTGCATTTGATTATATGATGAAAATGATTGATGGGTTACCTAATGTTGCTGTGTATAATACTTTGATTCATGGTTTTGTTAAGTTTAGAGAACATGAAAAGGCTTTGGGGTTTTACAATAGGATGATTAAGGATCGGGTTAAGCCGGACGTGTTTACATTTAACATCTTGATTAGTAGTTATTGTCGGAATTCGGAATTTGGGTTAGCTTTGGAAGTGTTCAAAGAGATGAGGATTAAGGGTTGTAGTCCAAATGTGGTCAGCTTTAATACTTTGATTAAGGGGTTTTTTAGAGAGAGGAAGTTCGAAGAAGGGATTGGAATGGCGTATGAAATGATTGAGTTGGGTTGTGAGTTTTCGACTGTCACTTGTGAGATTTTGATCGGTGGGCTCTGTAGAGTTGGTCGGGTTTCGGAGGCCTGCAACCTCATGATTGATTTATTAGAGAAAGGAGTTTTGCGTAACGGGTTTGATTATTTTGATTTGATTTCAAAGCTCTGCAAGGAAGGGAATATGGGGAGAGCACTGGAGGTGATGGGTAAGCTATGGAGGAAAGGGAATGCTCCTAGTTTTATTGCATGTACAACTTTGATTGAAGGCTTTAGGAGAGTGGGCAAAACTGAAGAAGCGGCTACATTGATGGAAAAGATGTTAAAAGACGGTATTGTTCCGGATAGTGTGACTTATAATTGTCTACTTCGAGATATGTGCAATGCGGGAAAAACAGTGGAAGCAAATAAATTGAGGCTGCTGGCTTCTAGCAAGGGTTTGGATCCAGATGGCATGACCTATAACATTTTGGTTTCGGGATATACAAGGGAAGGTAAAAGGAAGGAGGGGCAAATTTTGGTGGATGAGATGTTGGATAGGGGATATATACCTGATATCGCTACCTATAATAGGTTGATGGATGCACTTTCGAACGGAAAGAGTTCTCTTCGATGAGAACTAAATGTAATTCATGGGCAAGTCGTTGATGTTTCAAGTTTCGATTGCAGTGTTAATTGTATACATTTGCTTGGTGTGTAACTCCTGTGCTGGTGTGAGAAAGTACATCGCAAATGATGATGTGTGTGCATTATGCCATAGTAATGTAGAAGGTTCTAGAAGGCAACAAAATGCAGACAATGCAGTGAAAGCAAAACAGCAAGGAAATTACTCCGAATTCCTTTCAATCTTGCAGTTGTGGACTGACCTTGTTGGGAGATGATCAATCAATTATACTTGAACATAATGGCAGCGAGGACTCACAAAGAGATGAATATGGCACTTCATAATGTAGCAATGGTTCCACTATAACTTGGTATATATAAATTATGTTTCACATTCGTTATATATTTTGTGATGGTATATGGGAGAGTGCAGACCTATGTTTCTGTTCCATGCACAAGTTGCCTCATGAAATGATTCATGGAGATGCTTGAACGTGTCACATATCTCAGCACTTATTTTCCACATTGTTTGGTATAGACAAAGTTACATTGTATTTGTGAATGTATAGCCAAAAAGAATTGTAATAAAGCACGTTTTTAGAAAGGCAAAATGGGAAATGTCATTCTCATAGCTGTTGTGGTTCAATCTATTCCCTTGATGTTCTTCAATTTTGATTAATAGCATTCTTGTTTGTAATATATTTGGAAAGACCTTACACCTTACTACTTGGGTGTTAGCCAATTTTGATTTATAGCATTCTTGTTTGTTATGTATTTGGAAAGACGTTACACCTTACTACTTGGCCACTTTTGATTCCACAAAACTAATAGTGAGGTATTAATAATCCTATCAAATTAGTGTAGTATTCACAATCCCACCCCTACCCCATTACTAATAATTCTATAAATTTGTTAGATTAATTATCCATTGAATTAATAATCTTAAAACAAAATGGGAAAACAAACATAAGATAATTGGGTCCACGGATTAATAATCCCAATCCCATGCTTTAATCCTTCCAATCAAACATGCCACTTGGGTGTTAACCTTGTTGCCAGAGTCCATGTACCTGAGGAGGTCACAAGTTTGACTCCCCCTCCCCCTCCAAAGTGCCAACAAAAAAAATAAAAAAAGGAATTGCCAAACTACTCTCTAATTTGTCAAAATAAAATAAAATAAAACAAGCTCTAAAAACTCAACCAAACGAAGCACATGGCAGGAAGAGGAAGAAGGGGGGAAGGGCACAGGGAACTTACCATGTATCATGTTAGCCTTCTTTTATTACCATATTCAAACATGTTTATTTACTCACAGGTTCCAAAGGTGAATGTATTTTTGAAATTTTGGTTCCGGTATCATATCAACTCTTGCATGAGTCCTATGGTCACAAAATTTTATTTGATGTTAAGCACATTGCTCATGCTTTTATTCCTTATTAAACTCTGTAATTTGAGGCTGATTTTATTCAACACGTAATAGGGTTTCGGATTTTTAAATTGTGAAATTGACAATTTGGGTGGAATCAATACACTTTTTTGAATGGAAGGTCCATTATTTTGAACCAAACACAAGTTATGTTTTATTCACATATTTTGGCCTATTTTGGGAAGGTGGTAAAAATCAGCTTTTTTGCTTTTAACCAAGATTTTTGGATTTTTCATAAAGTGACTTGGGAAGTTGGTAAAAAGCTGCTTTTTGATTTTGTAGATAATATTTTTTTAAGTTGTCATGTCATGGTATAGAACTGTAAAATTACCAAAATGTCCTTACCCAATGCAATATGTAACCCTGTTTGAGAACCAGCAACTCCTCAAAGTCCTCGAAGCTCTGAAACAAGCTTCTCACGATTTACACTCCAACCCTATTCCCAAATCCTCCGATTCTTCCAACTCCTCCGCCATTAAAGCTCTCCTCGAGCTCCAGACCGAGTCCAACTCAATCCTCTCCACCGACCCTTACCTCTCCACCCTTTCTCATCACCTCACTTCCTGCAAATCCATCGTCGAATCCCTCGACAAATCCCGATCCCGACACGGCCTCCGATCCTTCCTCACTCGCCGAGTCACCACTCACGAGATTTCCCGAGTCGCCGTATCTATCGAGTCCGAAATCCAAGCCTGGATCGACCGCGAGAGCATCGACAGCCTCGTTCGAGCACTCAATCAATCATCTTCCTCAACCGACGATCAAACCCTAATTCAAATGTTGATCAATTTCAAAAACAGGGTTTCCCAAGGCTTCAATCGCGAGCTTCAGGATTTGATTCTCAATTTCGAACTTGGTGTTTTTGGGCAATATGTAACCCTAAACAACAATGAGGGCAGTATCGTAATTTCACGTCTTTGATTATAATCAGAATCCCAAATCATTTTTTGCCCAAAAACGCTGGCGTCTGAGTTTTCATCCCAGACGCAGCGTTTTACCCTGTTCCCAAAATACCACTTTGTCAATGTGTGAACAAAACAAAGCACGCATCTGGATGACATCTGGTTAAAGCAGAACCAGTAAACCTATGTTTGTCAAACAGGATGAGACTAGGAGACAAGTATAAACAATATGGTAGATTTGCAAGATTATTGTTTACTGTTTGTTATTACCATGCTTTTGGAGGTTATTGGTCCAGACAAATAATTTCCCTATCATGCCAATCAAATGTAGGATTATTAATCCGGAGTGAGCAAGGATCGAACATATGAGGTCTAAAATCCAAGCAAACAAACACAGTCTAATGGATTCCATTCTGTTTGTAAGCATGTTTCTGGAGATTATTTTTGCATGGTGGGAAATAACAAATACTGGGGTGGTATTCGTTATCTCCCATTTTCAGATATAATGTCTATCCTGGGCCAAAATTGCAACCAAACACCAAACAAGGAGACGTGAGGGACAATAAGAAACAAACACCAGACAAGGAGACATGAGGGACAAAGAAAAAGAAGCAAAATCCACGAGATAACAAATCAAAGATTCTTCAATACCCTCTATATTCTATGATCGAATGGGACCTAAGAGTCCCAACTATCATATACCTAAAATTAATAATACAATTATAGAAAAACATAAATGGGACGAAGGCGACAGATCACTAAATGAAGTATTTTCACAATTGCTCCTCAAAATAAATGAACTGTGAAAGTATTTAAAGTGAGCTAAAAGGTGCATTTGGAACGGCCCTTGAAATGATTTACACTTCATTGAACATTTTTCCTACTGTAAACAGAAACTGTTTCATTTGAATCAGAAAAAAAGTATAGCTCACATTGTCTTTCCATAGTGATAATAGTAGTAACTGCTAAAAAAAATTTTAAAAAAAAATGAAGAAGAAGAAGAAGAGATTCTCACTAATTAGACTTCTCTGCGATAACAGTAAGGTTTCATTTTACATGTCACTAGTTAGCCTGCAGCAGCACCAGTTACTTCTGGAGTAGAATCCAATTCAGGTAGTTAATCGAATCAACCCACCCAATGTAGTTTCCAAAATAAACTAACAGGGAGAGAGATTACTCTTCACCATTACTGAATTTGCAATATCAATCCAGGAAAAAAAAAAAACTCCTCAGATGAAATACTTCACCATCTGAATTTCTTTTTGCTTGAAACCACACTTTTCATAGAAAACTTGGTTATCAGTGCTGCAATCAAGGATTACCTTGTAACAACCTGTGGAACGAGCATGATCTATAAGGAACTCAACAATTTTCTTTCCTAACTGCATTCCTCGAGCACTAGAATCCACTACAACATCTTCAATATGCCCAACTTTGCCACAATTCCTTATGAACTTCTTTTCAGTAAACACGCTTCCAGTTGCAACAATCTTCCCAGAGCGATTGTCTTCAATGACACATATAAGATGATCATCACCATATGAACTGAGCTCTCGAAATTGTTCTTCAAATTGTTTTTCAGATACAGAATCACATACAGTTAGTTGTTGTAACAGTTCAATGAAGCCCTTGCTTTTGTCTGAAATCTCTAGTTTTCGAACTTGAAACGAGTCTTCATGGAAGGAGTTATTGCTCTGCATCCTTTTACGCAAAATCTCACAGCTCCTTTTCAGATTTGCTGAGAAATTGAAAATTCAGATCAACAGCGAAACATTTAGAGAAGCAAGACGATGGGACAAAATAAACAACCAAGTCTGATAACCTTGATTATCCATACTAAATCACAGAAGACACTAAATAAAGTGAATGGGATTCCTAGTCTGATATGCAAATTTGAAGTCAAAAGTTTTCAAGAAATGAACCATTTCATACAAAATAGAGACACAAGAGAAGGAAACCAACAACAAAAAAATCAAAACAAAACAAACGGATTTCCATCAGAAAAAAATGCCTTTTTTTGTATTTTTATTAACAAAAATTTGAATAAACTATTTTGATGTTAGCCAATAAATCCTTTCTCATTTTTTTCAATTAATAAACAACAACAATAAAAGTAAATTCTCAATCAATTATAACAGATCCAAGCAAAAGGATTTCGCTCTATATGGGGAATACAAATTCAAGAGTACCTATTATAAAATAGCTCAAGATGCATATAGTTTTACAAGATTTAGTCGCCAAGACAAAAATTTACACACTTTTATAGGCACCACAGGGGGATGCAAACCAGATATGAAGCACGGGTGCGGGTACGAATAATGGTATGTTACATGGACTCGTCACTTTGGGACGAAGTACCCGTGTCGACACGACACGGGTGCGGGTGTGAGATCTGTGTCGGATTCGCCTCGTCTCTCTCGGACACGGCACTTTACAGACAGCAAAGAAATGAAAGAGGAGAAAGGAAGAGAACCTGGTCACTGTTGGCTTCGATCATCGATCACGATTAGGGCTCTCACTATTGATCACGATCGTCTTCGTCTAGGGCTTCGATCACTGTCGATCTCGACCTCGAGCTCGATCGTCTTCGTCTCTCTCTTCGTTTCTGCTTCTCTCTCTCTCTTCGTCTCTCAATCTGTTCTGTCTCTCTTCGCCTCTGTTTTAATGATCATATATATTGATCATATATAATATATATAATATAATTTATATAATTTATAAATTATAATTTTTACCATATATAATAAAAACATCTAATATAATTTATATAATTTATAAATTATAATTTTTACCATATATAATAAAAACATCTAATTATTATTTCTTAAAATATCATATATAATAATAATTTTTATAAATTATTATTCATATTACATTTACATTAATATATAATATATAGTATAAATTACATTAATATAATAATATGTAATATTATTCATCTAAAAAAAATTATATAATACAATAGATATTATATAAATTATATAGATATTATATAATAATTATTGTATAACATATAAGATATTTATAAGATAATATATACTTATATATATTAATAAAAATAAATAAACACATATATGAAAAATAATTATTTGTTATTTATATAATATAACTCATCTTAATAACTATATTTAAAAGGAAAATTTATCCATAAATCCTAGTTTATGAAAAGTTGAACCATTTAGTCCTAAAAGTTTTCTTATGCTCCATTTAGTCCCATTTATACATCATCATGATGTTCATGATGTAAATGAATCTGATGTTTCATTCTATAATTTCAAAATTT
The DNA here is from genome assembly GCA_030407325.1 of Camellia japonica. NCBI lineage: Eukaryota > Viridiplantae > Streptophyta > Magnoliopsida > Ericales > Theaceae > Camellia > Camellia japonica. The sequence continues at coordinate 30,652,796 of JAPPVO010000016.1, read as the reverse complement.
ATTGAAATCTGATGAATATTAGATGTGTGAAATCTAATGTTTGAAACATTCATCCTATAATTTCAAACATTATTGAAATCTGATGAACATTAGATGTTTGAAATCTAATGTTCGAAACATTAATCTGATGTTTGAAACATTGTAATGGGACCTTTCAGTCTATAAGAAAACTTTTAGGACTAAACAGTGTATAAGTTATTAATTTAGGATTTATTGGTGCATCCCCCTATTTAAAATATATATATATATATATTTAACGTATCCCCGTACCCGTATCCAAATTTGGATACGTATCCACGTATCCTTAATTTTTAATTTTGAAGTGTCTGACCCCTAGATATGCACCCGCACCCGATCCTCGTACCCGCGTCCGTGTAACTTAGGTTACGGGCTATGTTACTCGGACTCGGGTACGGGTATCGGGTGCGGATGCGTATCTAGGGGTCGGACACTTCAAAATTAAAAATTAAGGATATGTGGATATGTATCAAAATTTGGATACGGGTACGGGGATACGTTAAATAGTTTTTTTAAAAAAATATATATATTTATTATATGAAGATGAGTTATATTATATAAATAACAAATAAAAATTATTTTAGATATAAAATAAATTATATTATATATGATATAATAAGTTATTTTTATTTTAGACATAAAAATTATATTATTTATGATATATTATATTATATAATTTTTTCTGGATGAATAATATTACATATTATTATATTAATGTAATTTATACTATATGTTAATGTAAATGTAATATGAATAATGGATGAATAATATTATATGATGTGAATAATATTATATATTATTATATTAATGTAATTTATATTATATACTAATATAATATAAAGAAGAAGAGAAGAAAATAGAACAGAGAAGAAAATAGAGGGAGATCAAGAGAAGAGAGAAGAGAAGAAAGAAGAAAATAATATTAAAGAAGAAAATAGAACAGAGAGAAAAGAATAAAGAAGAAGAGAGAATTCAGACAGAGAGAGAGAGAAAGAGAGTGGAGGGAGATCGAGATTGAGAGACGAGAGGAGAGGAAGAGAGATCGACAGATCGAGAGACGAGAGAGAAGACAGAGCAGGAGATGGGGATCGAGCATCGAGCATGTCGAAACTGTTGAACCAGCGACCAGAGGGATCGAAGTCGGCGACCGATGTCTTCGCCGTTTCGACAAGCAACCAGGTTCTCTCTGGCTTTCTACTCTTTCATTTTTTTTGCTGTCTGTAAAGAGCCGTGTCTGAGAGAGAATAGGCGAATCCGACACAGATTCCACACCCGCACCCGTGTCGTGTCGTGTCGACATGGATACTTCGCCCCAAAATGCCGAGTCCATGTAACACAGGTTACAAGTACGCCAATACGACAAGACCTAAAAAAAATAAGATACGGGTACGGCTGAGGCACGTCAATAAATTTTTTATTTTTTTAATTTATAGTTTAAGATTCAATTTACAAATCAAAATTTAATACCAAAACCAAATGAAAAAATTATAAAACCAAACGAGAAATCATAGTTCAACAATACCAATATCAAAGCAAAGTCTATAAGTTGTTTTAATGCCATTAAATAGGAGAAATTCCAAAATAAAGTTTCATTCCAAAAGTGAACTAAGCAAAATTTAAAAACTAAAAATTTTAATTTTCACTTCCATCAACCTCATCATTGAATAATACATCTTTTATCTATGGCATATCAAGTAAAGGATTTGTAATTTCAGGTAAGTCAGAACTCTCTAATAAATTAAACCTATATCCACCAATGTCCAATAGCTTAGTGTACCCTCGATGTACCCATCTTGTACCCATGAAGTATCCGCTGAGTACCCAACTGTCAAAGAATATATAAGAAGTACCTGGTACGTATTTTAAGTACCCAGTACGCATACAGCCCTATCGGTATGAGTACCAGTACTCAGTACGACTACGGCAATATTTTTGAAGTACCATGTTTCATAGAAACCAATTAAAGGAAAACAAAAACGTACACACAAACACAAGCAGCATACAGCAAATTTACATTGTTTATAAAAAAAAAAAAAAAATTTAATTTTTAGAATTCATAGTATTGTCAACCTGAAATGTAAGTCTATTATGGGCATGACTGCCCGTTTAAGGTACTTAACACTGGAGACACACCATAGGTGTTAAGATGTTCTTACTAACATAACATGCTTTACCACAAATCATATTTTTATAATGCAGTGGCGCAAATGCATCTTGCAGTAATATATGATATGTTTAGCCGGTGGGCATTAGTTTCCACACCTGGATAATGAAAAGCCCCTGTTGAACTTCCTCCACACCTGATGATAGCATAGATAGAAGACCTAAGTGTACAACTTAGGTTCTATTTGGTTTTTGCTAACAAGTGATATTTTGAATTTTTTTTTTTATTTTAAATATTGGTTGTTTGGTTTCAACTAATTAAGGTGACCCAAAAAAAGAAGGAAAAAAAATCACTTTTTTAACATAACCCACCATGCCTGGCATTTTTTTCGATCCTTTTTGTATTCTAGTAAAAAAATTTAATTTATTATTATTATTATTATTATTTAAAACTTTTCAGTTTCTAATCTAGAATGATCTAAAAAGTATTTAGGGGAAAAAAATTCAACTGCACAACTTTCTTAACAGATATGTTCATTCAAAGTCATCTTAGAAAAATAACCATATATCAACATCACAGTCGCAGAGTTGAAGCTCATCCCAATTTGTGCTCGTAACTTTCAACTAATTAGGGCAAAATATAACAAATTACAGCACTAAGCCAAAATCAATTCAAACTATCTTCCAAATATAGCCCACAAAACTTAATTATTCATAAATTCAAAATGTACATCAGGTCAATTGAACAAACACAACACAACAATTCATCTTCAGAAAAACACACACACACACATATATATATGATATATTACTCATCCACACAAATAAATATATGTACATACACAGAGAGATCTGGATTCGTGGAATTTAAACTACAGATCAGTGAAGAAGAACAGATTAATCAGATTAGGATATGGTAAAATTAATAAAATAATCATAAATTAGAAACCATATATATATACATATATGTAATGCAATGTAGTTTACCTGTTCGACGAAACGGTTGAGAGAGAGAGAGAGAGAGAGAGAGAGCGCTCGCGTTGAGAGGTCTCTGCAAGCTCTCCGTTGCGTTTGAAACGTTCCAAGTTCAGACTGTTGATGCTTTGGGCATCTCAGCATCTATATTAAATTGCTTAGATAGCCCTATAGTTTTGCAGTTCCTTCCACTAGTGTTTTATATATATTGCATTTTCTTCTCAAGTATGGTAAAAACTTACAAATGCACCCATGTGGCCAAGTTTGGCATCCTCAAAAAAATTCAAAAAGTCAAAAAGTCACTATTTTATTTAAGTCACATCATCTTATTTAAGTCACATCACCTCTCTAACACATCACTTCAAACCCAACCCAAATCCAACCCATATTTCATAAAAAGTCAAAAAGTGCACTTATTTAGTCTTCCCAAACTTGGCTTTGAACCCAACTCGACAAATCAGGGTTAAGGTGAGGTTTGGTATTTTTTTAAATAGGGTAAATCAGACTGATATCCCTTGAGGTTTCTGTTTATTACAGTTCTCTCCTCACCTTTTCAAAATTGCATCTCTTTCCCTGAGATTTAAAGTTTCATTACAAATTCCCTTCAGCAATTTAATTTTTTTTTAAATACTAATTTTGTCCCTACTGGGTAAATTACATTGACACCCCTCACATTTTAAAAATGACAATCCCTCCCTAAGGTTTAAAGTAGCATTACCAATTGTCCCCTCGATTAGTATTCGTTGGAAAAAAAATTCATTGAAAAAAAAAATTTAATTGGAAAAAAAATTAATTGAAAAAAAAATTTGTTAGTAAAATTTTAAAATTTCTGTTTAAAAACCAACGTAAACTCATTTTTTGAATTTACTTTTTTTTTCTCAAATTTAGAAACTGAGACAACAATTTATAAATTAAAAAAATTATCAAACAAGTTTTTATAACAGTTTTTAAAATTTTTGTAAATATAAATTGAAAACTGAAAACGAAATGGTTACCAAATAAGCCTCAGATGGTAAAAATGTCATAAAATTAACAAATAATTAAATAAGTTACTAACGTAAGAAATGACTTATCAAAAGATTCTTAAACTATGTATGGTTTGATTTTTAGAAATTTTTTTAAAAAAATTAAAAATTAATTTGGTTAAGAAATAAAAAATAAAAAATAATTATTATTTTAATATAATTTTTATCTTTCGAGTAGTTAGAAATAATTTTTTACAAATTAAATTGAAACAGCCATATGTATGTATATAATCTGCCCAAAAGTTAAAATAATAATTATTTTTTACCCCTTAAATGATAATTATTTTTTATTTTTTATTTTTTATTTCTTAACCAAATCAATTTTTAATTTTTTTAAAAAAAATTCTAAAAATTAAACCATACATAGCCTAAGAATCTTTTGATAAGTCATTTCTTACGTTGATAACTTATTTAACTATTTGTTAATTTTACGATATTTTACCATCTGATAAGTCTATTTGGTAACCATTTCATTTTTAGTTTTCAATTTATATTTATAAAAATTTTAAAAATTGTCATAAAAACTTGTTTGATAAGTTTTTTGGTTTATAAATGGTTGTTTCAGTTTGTAAATTTGAGAAAAAATGTAAATTTAAAAAATGAGTTTACGTTGGTTTTTAAACAGAAATTTAAAAATTTTACTAACAAAATTTTTTTTCAAATATTTTTTTTCCCAATGAATTTTTTTTTCAATGAATTTTTTTTCCAACTAATACTAACCAAGAGAGCAATTGGTACTGCTACTTTAAACTTTAGAGAAGGGATTATAATTTCTAAAATGTGAGGGGTGTCAATATAATTTACCCAGTGAGGGCAAAATTGGTATTTAAAAAAATTAAATTGTTGAGGGAAAATCTGTAATGAAACTTTAAACCTCATGAAGGGTGATGTAATTTTCAAAAGGTGAGGAGGAACTATAATAAATATAAACCTTAGGGGGTGTCAATGTAATTTACCCTTTTAAATATACATATATATTACATTTTTTAAATCTAAAAAATCTAATATCTTTACAAAGTAAATTTTTTTTTTTTTTTTCTTCTTAAATTTGCTAAAAAAATTTGATTTTGTATTTTTAATTTTATGAACAAGCCATCCAAACAGAATTAGTTCCTTTTAGGAAAATTTATCCATAAGTCCCAATTTTTGAAAAGTTGAACCATTTAGTCCTAAAAGTTTTCTTATGCTCCATTTAGTCTCATTTGCACATCAATCTAATGTTCGAAACATTAATCTGATGTTCGAAATCTAATGTTCGAAACACTAATCTGATGTTCGAAATCTAATGTTCGAAATGTAACAACCCTCGTACTGATTACCGATAAACTACTGAATTACATACTGATTACTGCTAAATTGAATTGATAATGACTGATGATTGAATTAACTAAAGTACTGAATGGACTGATTGAAATTGAAACTGAAATTGAATAAGTTTATTTGTTGAATTGCATATCGCATCTGTTTGATTGATTGATTGTCTGTTTGAATTCATATGTTTAAATTGCTAATTGAAGGCCTTATCGGCGGCCGAATTGGGAACCGTTTAGAGTTTTGGGATCAGTAGAATATTTGTGATTTAATGGTGTATTTATCTGAAAATCGATTAGGTATGATTAAATTAGATTAAATATTGCTTTATAACAAACTTTGAGTTTATTACACTTTTGCCATTGAGTGGGCCTTGCCTATTCTCATTACTTGAGCCTTATACACTTAATTAAAACACATTGCTCAGCCATTCTTGTGGCCTACAACCGACCAAGAAGAGAGTTAGAGAGAGAGGGACTTGTCTTGTTGATTTGCTTGAAGATTTGAAGTAAATTGAAGTGTATTTGCATGATTGAACTTCTAGACAAGAAATTGAGACTTAGGTAAGGAAATTCATCATCCTCTTGTTGTCTTTAAGCTCCATCTTCCATGGTTCATGCTCCATTGTAGGATTAAACCATGTTTAGTGTTAAGAGGATGAATTATGCTTGAATTCATGCATGCATGGCCATTTTGGTGATTTTCGAAGTTGAATTCATGGTAGATTGTACATGCATGCTCATGTTTATATCAAAGTCCATGTTTTCATTTTGTTTTCCAACTATTGAGCTCATTAGAGCAAGATTTGAAGCTTGATTTTGGTTTAAAGCTCATGCATTGCATGTTTTGAGATTGTTCTTGAAATGGGTTTGAAAAATGGCTTTAATTGACCAACTCTTGGCCCTTGCATGTGTAAATTGGCTTTTGAAACTTATTGTATATTGAATGTAGATGTATTTTCCAGAATTTGGGCCCAAGAGGTCGAAAATTGAGTTGAGAATGCTTGGTTTGAGCTTGGAAGGCAAATCTGGAAATTCCAGATTTGGCTTCTTCGCTCGAGCGAAGGATTCCTCGCTCGAGCGAGCACCTTTATTCAGGGCTCCGCTCGAGCGAGCATCGAGCGTGGTATCGCGCGTAAAAATCGAGCATCCAGTACTTTTACTGTTCATCAGACTGCTCGAGCGAAGGATTGTTCGCTCGAGCGAAGCCTTTGATTTTGGAAGCTCGCTCGAGCGAAGGAAGGCTCGCTCGAGCGAAGCGCCTATTTTCAGCAAACTTTGCAAAATATTTTCTAAGTGTATTTTTGCATCCTCATCCCATCCTAGGCATTCTTAGGCCTAGTTTAAGGCATCTTAATGAGGATTTAGACATAGAACCACACCGAGGAAATTTAGGGATTTAATTATCATCCTTCCCGACTGTGAAACTTAGTATGTGTTCTATTTGTTAACTGTTTAGGGTTGGCTCTCGGGGACGCGCTCTAGCTGCTATTAGCCCAATCTCTGTGAGTAACAATTGTATAAAGATATGTTCAAAAATGGTTATCTAATTATCTTCTGAACTGTCTACTGAATGGAACTGCAACTGAACTGTTTACTGAAATGTAATTATTTACTGAATGAATGTATGTCCTTTATGTTTCTAAACTGTACTGTGGCATCCTTAGCACCTACTGTTACTGACTGTACTGTTACAGAGATCTCTGTCGGTTCCCTTGTGGAACCATACTGTTTACTGAATGACTGGCCATCATTACTGTTCGGTCTTTATGACCTACTGTTACTGCTATGCTAATGGATGTACCACATATGACTGAATAACTGTTCTGACTGAAAGACTGAAATACTGTTTAAATGAACTGTTTTCATTACTGTAAGGACATTTCATTCTTAACCTCTTTATGCTTTATATTATTCACTGGGCTTTAGCTCACTGCTCATATATATATGTAGGTGTACAGGCACCGGACCAAAGCTAGATGCGTCGGGGTTATCCCAGTTTTGTCAAGCCAGCCTACATGCCTCACTGGAGGTTCCGAGCCTGTTATGCTAAGGCTTAGGGGTGTTTTAGTATTTCCCTTTTTGTACTGTCTCACTGTTTTGTAATGACCGAACGGATTGTATAGACTGAATGTTTACTGTACTGTTATCGAGGGATTAGGTCCCCGTACTGAATGTTTTGTATATGATTGTATAGACTTTACTGTTTTGAACTGTATGAATGCATGAAAAATGTTTTTAGCATACAGATTTTCACAGCTCAATGGACACTAGTTATTTACTGTATTGGCTTCCGCCAGGCCCTGAACTCTGTTAAACTGTATTACTGTTAAGCAGGCTTTCGGTAACCTCGGATTACTGGCCAGTTACGGTGCTAAACTCATAGGGCCGGGTTTGGGTCGTGACAGAGTGGTATCAGAGCCAGGTTAACACGAGTTATACCGCACACACGTGTCCAAACGAGCTATAAGGTGTCCTAGAAACGCAAGTAGGGCATCTCACGAATTTGAAAAGTGTGTGCTTATAACTGACTGAATATATGTCAAAATGTTAAACTGTTTAATTATATAACCGCTTATCATGATAACTGCTATAACTGCTTATAGTGAAATGGATAACGCAAGCACTGCAAATGAAACTGAATCATCATCTTCTGAGGCCAGAATGGCCAGACTTGAACTAATGATGGGACTGATAATTGAAAGACTAGATCAACAACAGAATCAGCAGCCCCCACCTCCTCCTCCGGTACAGCCGGACCAAAATGTGAATGTGCAAAATGTGAATGCAAATGAGGGGGATATTATTGCTCTTACCCAGAAGTTCAGCAAGCTGAAACCGCCATCCTTTCAGGGAGGCCTTGAACCATTGAAGGCTGAAGCTTGGGTGCTTGAAACAAAAAATTGTTTGAGATGTTCCCGTGTTCCGAGGCAAACAAAGTGTTACTAGCAACTTTCACCCTACAAGAAGAAGCAAGAAGGTGGTGGATGTTGACCCGCGATGCAAATACCATTATGACTTGGGCTCAGTTCAAGAAGTCCTTCTTTGAAAAGTATTTTCCCCAATGCATCAGGGACAGAAAAGTGACTGAGTTTGAACAGCTGAGACAGGGCAAAATGTCTGTGGCTGAGTATGAGAAGAAATTCACCGAACTTGCTAGGTATGCACCACACATGGTGGACACCGATTATAAGAAGGCCAGAAGGTTTGAAGGAGGCCTTAGTGTTGCTATACAGGACCGAATAAATGTTTTGAAACTGCCGACTTTTGTGGGTGTTCTCGACCGGCGTTGATGGCCGAGACGAATATTGTAGCAGTGAAACAATCTGAAACACCAACCACTGAGTGGCAAGGTAAAAGGCAGGGTTTCAAATTCAAGAAAGGCAAGCATAACCCAGCAAACAAGAAACAGAATACGGGGTCGACGACTAGCCCCAGCCAAGGGAGTGGATTTACTCCACCCTGCTCCATATGTGGCAACAAGCACAAAGGGGTTTGCTATCAGATTTCTGGAGCTTGTTTTAGGTGTGGCAAGGTGGGCCACAGAATTAAAGACTGCCCTTCTGCTCCACCAGTTAGTAATAAAGCTACACCGAGCGCAGCAGCATCAAATGTAGCACCAAAGCCTAACACCAAAGCTACCGGGAAAGAGCCTATGAGGCAGGGCCGAGTGTTTGCCCTAGTACCGGGAGACGTGCAAAGCACTGAGACTGTTGTGTCAGGTATCCTCTCTATCTGTGCTCAAAATGCATATGTGTTGATTGATTCGGGGTCTACACATTCGTATGTATCGCATGCTTTTTCGCGTAAATTGAATAGACCCTTAGAACCTATGAATTACTTGTTAGCGGTATCATCACCTATTGGGGGATCCATGACATGTGCATATATGTATCCTGCTTGTGAGATTATTGTTGGGGATATGCATCTGTTTATTGATTTACTACCGTTAAACATTGATCATTTTGATATAATATTGGGAATGGATTGGTTACAAAAATATCATGCTACTATCGATTGTGTGACCAAGCAAGTTGTTTTCCGTCCACCGGGTTTACCTGAATTTGTGTTTAATGGGAGTGGAGTAGTGCCTCCTCCATATCTGATTTCTTCTGTGAAAGCTGTCAAACTGATTAGGAAGGGGTGTAAAGGATATCTGTGTTCTGTACTGACTGTATCTGCTAGTAATGATGTTAAAACTGATGTGAATTGCATTTCTATAGTCAGAGAATTCCCAGATGTATTTCCAGATGATTTGCCAGGGGATTTGATTGACAGGGAGATTGAATTCACCGTTGATGTAGTTCCGGGTACACAACCAATATCTAAAGCTCCTTACAGAATGGCCCCAACTGAACTGAAGGAATTGAAGGTGCAATTGCAGGAACTGTTAGACAAGAAGTTTATCAGACCCAGTACTTCACCGTGGGGTGCACCTGTTTTGTTTGTAAAGAAGAAAGACGGCTCACTGAGACTGTGCATTGATTACCGCGAATTGAACAAGGTAACTGTGAAAAATAAATACCCATTGCCACGTATTGATGATTTATTTGATCAGTTACAGGGTGCACAAGTGTTTTCCAAAATTGATCTCAGATCAGGGTATCATCAACTGAAGGTTAGACCGGAAGACATTGATAAGACTGCTTTTAGAACAAGGTATGGACATTATGAATTTTTAGTTATGCCATTCGGAGTCACGAATGCCCCTGCTGCATTTATGGACCTTATGAACAGAATTTTTAAACCATACCTTGATGATTTCATTGTAGTATTATTGATGACATACTGATTTATTCTAAGACTGTTGAAGAACATGAGCACCACCTGAGACTTGCCCTACAGACTTTAAGAGAACAGAAACTGTATGCTAAACTGTCTAAATGTGAGTTTTGGCTTGATCATGTTATGTTTTGGGGGCATGTTGTTAGCAAAGATGGAATTTCTGTTGATCCGCAGAAAATTGAAGCCGTAGTGAACTGGCCTAGACCAACGAATGTAACCGAAGTCCGAAGCTTTTTGGGATTGGCTGGATATTACAGAAGATTTGTCAAAGATTTCTCCAAAATTGCCTTACCATTGACTTAGTTAACACAGAAGGGGACATCATTTGACTGGACTGACCAGAGGGAAACAGCGTTCCAAGAGTTGAAAACCCGACTTGTGACTGCACCGGTTTTGACCTTACCTTCAGGTACGGATGGTTATACTGTATTTAGTGATGCTTCTCATAAGGGTTTGGGATGTGTTTTAATGCAGAATGTGAGAGTTATTGCTTATGCTTCCCGACAGTTGAGACCGCATGAAAAGAATTACCCAACCCATGATCTGGAACTTGCGGCAGTGGTTTTTGCATTGAAAATTTGGCGTCACTACTTGTATGGAGCAACGTGCGAAGTGTATACTGACCACAAGAGTTTGAAGTACTTTTTCACTCAGAAAGAACTGAATATGAGGCAGCGGAGATGGCTAGAACTGATCAAAGATTATGACCTACAGATTTTGTACCATCCGGGAAAAGCTAACACTGTTGCTGATGCATTGAGCCGAAAGTCAATTGCCAACTTAGCTTGTTTGCTCACCGGGCAGAAAGAATTGCTTCATGATCTGGAAAAGTCTGAGATTGAAATTGTTTTGAAGGAACGAGGTGGAACCTTAGCTGCCATTACTGCTCAACCAGCATTGATTGAAGAGATTAAAGAAAAACAACAACTGGACGATTTCTTGAAAAAGGTTATTGAAGAAAAAGATTCTAAACCGAGACCGGGGTTCAAATTTGACAACAATGTACTGAAATTTCAAGATAGACTGTGTGTACCAAATGACACTGAATTGAAAAGAAGAGTTCTCCAAGAAGGCCATAGTTCGAAGTTTTCGATCCACCCGGGGAATACGAAAATGTACCAGGACCTGAAACAGAATTTCCGGTGGCCGGGAATGAAGAAAGAAATTGCCGACTTTGTGTCCAAGTGTCTTCATTGCCAACAAGTCAAAGCTGAACATCAACGACCTGCCGGATTACTGCAACCCTTGCCCATACCAGAGTGGAAATGGGAGCATATCACGATGGATTTTATCGTTGGATTACCTCGCTCCAAGAAAGGTATGGATTCTATTTGGGTTATTGTTGATAGACTGACTAAATCTGCACACTTCTTACCTGTCAAGACAATCTATAACGCGGATAAATTGGCTGTTATCTACATTGATGAAATTGTTAGATTGCACGGAGTGCCTGTGTCTATTGTTTCTGACAGGGATTCGAAGTTTACATCGAGGTTTTGGCAAAGCCTACAGACTGCATTGGGTACGGAATTGAGACTGAGTAGTGCCTATCATCCTCAGACAGATGGACAGTCAGAAAGGACCATCCAAACTTTAGAGGATCTACTGAGAATGTGCGTCCTTGATTTTCAGGGAAACTGGGAAAGTCATTTGCCGTTGGCTGAATTCGCCTACAACAACAGCTACCATTCGAGTATTGGTATGGCGCCTTTCGAGCATTGTATGGCAGAAAATGTAGATCTTCGATTTGCTGGGCAGAAGTTGGAGATGGGCCGTTGCTTGGGCCCGAAATTGTTTTATGAAACAACTGAGAAAGTGAAACTGATACAGCAGAGGCTGAAAACTGCACAGAGTAGACAGAAGAGTTATGCAGATGTTAGAAGACGGGATAGAGAGTATGAAGTGGGTGATCACGTTTTTGTGAAAGTGACACCAATGAAAGGCCAGACTCGTTTTGGAGTCAAAGGCAAGTTAGCGCCGCGGTATGTCGGACCGTATGAGGTGATTGAGAAAATTAATCCGGTGGCGTATCAAGTTGCACTTCCTCTTGAAATGGAGCATATGCATAACGTCTTCCACATTTCGATGTTGAGAGATTATCTCCGGGATCCTTTTCATGTGATTGAGCCTACTCGTATCGTGTTGAGTGATGACTACACTTACGAGGAACGGCCTATACAGATTGTGAACAGACGGATCAAGAAACTGAGGAACAAAGAGATCCCGCTAGTAAAAGTTGACTGGCAGAATCATGGTGGTGTGTATGCCACTTGGGAAAGGGAAGATGACATGGCTAGGCGATATCCTGATTTGTTCCCGCTGAATCCTGTTTTCTTCCAGAATGAAGGTAACTCGAGTTTAGAGGACTAAACTCCTTATAAGGAGGGGAGACTGTAACAACCTTCGTACTGATTACCGATAAACTACTGAATTACATACTGATTACTGCTAAATTGAATTGATAATGACTGATGATTGAATTAACTAAAGTACTGAATGGACTGATTGAAATTGAAACTGAAATTGAATAAGTTTATTTGTTGAATTGCATATCGCATCTGTTTGATTGATTGATTGTCTGTTTGAATTCATATGTTTAAATTGCTAATTGAAGGCCGTTTAGAGTTTTGGGATCAGTAGAATATTTGTGATTTAATGGTGTATTTATCTGAAAATCGATTAGGTATGATTAAATTAGATTAAATATTGCTTTATAACAAACTTTGAGTTTATTACACTTTTGCCATTGAGTGGGCCTTGCCTATTCTCATTACTTGAGCCTTATACACTTAATTAAAACACATTGCTCAGCCATTCTTGTGGCCTACAACCGACCAAGAAGAGAGTTAGAGAGAGAGGGACTTGTCCTTGTTGATTTGCTTGAAGATTTGAAGTAAATTGAAGTGTATTTGCATGATTGAACTTCTAGACAAGAAATTGAGACTTAGGTAAGGAAATTCATCATCCTCTTGTTGTCTTTAAGCTCCATCTTCCATGGTTCATGCTCCATTGTAGGATTAAACCATGTTTTAGTGTTAAGAGGATGAATTATGCTTGAATTCATGCATGCATGGCCATTTTGGTGATTTTCGAAGTTGAATTCATGGTAGATTGTACATGCATGCTCATGTTTATATCAAAGTCCATGTTTTCATTTTGTTTTCCAACTATTGAGCTCATTAGAGCAAGATTTGAAGCTTGATTTTGGTTTAAAGCTCATGCATTGCATGTTTTGAGATTGTTCTTGAAATGGGTTTGAAAAATGGCTTTAATTGACCAACTCTTGGCCCTTGCATGTGTAAATTGGCTTTTGAAACTTATTGTATATTGAATGTAGATGTATTTTCCAGAATTTGGGCCCAAGAGGTCGAAAATTGAGTTGAGAATGCTTGGTTTGAGCTTGGAAGGCAAATCTGGAAATTCCAGATTTGGCTTCTTCGCTCGAGCGAAGGATTCCTCGCTCGAGCGAGCACCTTTATTCAGGGCTCCGCTCGAGCGAGCATCAAGCGTGGTATCGCGCGTAAAAATCGAGCATCCAGTACTTTTACTGTTCATCAGACCGCTCGAGCGAAGGATTGTTCGCTCGAGCGAAGCCTTTGATTTTGGAAGCTCGCTCGAGCGAAGGGAGGCTCGCTCGAGCGAAGCGCCTATTTTCAGCAAACTTTGCAAAATATTTTCTAAGTGTATTTTTGCATCCTCATCCCATCCTAGGCATTCTTAGGCCTAGTTTAAGGCATCTTAATGAGGATTTAGACATAGAACCACACCGAGGAAATTTAGGGATTTAATTATCATCCTTCCCGACTGTGAAACTTAGTGTGTGTTCTATTTGTTAACTGTTTAGGGTTGGCTCTCGGGGACGCGCTCTAGCTGCTATTAGCCCAATCTCTGTGAGTAACAATTGTATAAAGATATGTTCAAAAATGGTTATCTAATTATCTTCTGAACTGTCTACTAAATGGAACTGCAACTGAACTGTTTACTGAAATGTAATTATTTACTGAATGAATGTATGTCCTTTATGTTTCTAAACTGTACTGTGGCATCCTTAGCACCTACTGTTACTGACTGTACTGTTACAGAGATCTCTGTCGGTTCCCTTGTAGAACCATACTGTTTACTGAATGACTGGCCATCATTACTGTTCGGTCTTTATGACCTACTGTTACTGCTATGCGAATGGATGTACCACATATGACTGAATAACTGTTCTGACTGAAAGACTGAAATACTGTTTAAATGAACTGTTTTCATTACTGTAAGGACATTTCATTCTTAACCTCTTTATGCTTTATGTTATTCACTGGGCTTTAGCTCACTGCTCATATATATATGTAGGTGTACAGGCACCGGACCAAAGCTAGATGCGTCGGGGTTATCCCAGTTTTGTCAAGCCAGCCTACGTGCCTCACTGGAGGTTCCGAGCCTGTTATGCTAAGGCTTAGGGGTGTTTTAGTATTTCCCTTTTTGTACTGTCTCACTGTTTTGTAATGACCGAACGGATTGTATAGACTGAATGTTTACTGTACTATTATCGAGGGATTAGGTCCCCGTACTGAATGTTTTGTATATGATTGTATAGACTTTACTGTTTTGAACTGTATGAATGCATGAAAAATGTTTTTAGCATACAGATTTTCACAGCTCAATGGACACTAGTTATTTACTGTATTGGCTTCCGCCAGGCCCTGAACTCTGTTAAACTGTATTACTGTTAAGCAGGCTTTCGGTAATCTCGGATTACTGGCCAGTTACGGTGCTAAACCCATAGGGCCGGGTTTGGGTCGTGACACGAAACATTAATCTGATGTTTGAAACATTGTAATGGGACCTTTCAGTCTATAAGAAAACTTTTTGGACTAAACAGTGTATAAGTTATTAATTTAGGATTTATTGGTGCATCCCCCTTTCTTTTAACTTTGTAACAAAAAAATTGCTTATTTAATTCTTCTCAAAAGAGAACATGAATATATATTATCTTGATTTTTAAGTCCTACTACTACGCTATAAAGCTTCCCTTTCTAGTATCCCCTAATACGGATTGTTAAAAAATAAAAATAAAAATAAAAATAAATTATGTTAATGTCCTTCAAACTCTTTTTGGTTTTAGATTTTTCAAAAATAGTTTTCAAGTTTCAATATATATTTTAATTTTTAGTAATTTTTTAAATATTTTAATCAAATTTTATTAATTTTTAATTCACTTAATTTAAATACACTTAAAAATTATAAAATTTGTTAACAAAACCTTTAAAAATACAAAAAATAGTACATTTTTATATTTTTTGTATGTATTGAATTTTTTTATATTTTTTCATACATATTTTATTTTGTTAGTATATTTAAATTATATACATCTACAAAATAATTTAAAAAATTGATCCTAGTATTAAAAAAAAAAAGAGAACTTTTTTGATAAATCCACTTTCTAAGAGTTTTATTCCATTCAACCCATATTCTTTTTTACTATTCCATTAGGTCCTATTTGAGATAAGAAGACCAAAATACCCTTTTCATCTACTTATGTTCCATTTAGTTCACATTATTTTCTTATGTTTCATTAAGTCCTATGGGTGACATAATTACCAAAATACCCCTAATGTGAATGTTCACACTGTCAATGTGAATGTTCATATCGTTAATGTGTAGGGGCCCGGCCCATGTCGATCCTCATGGGTGCCCGAAAAAATTCGAGTCGGGCCGGGGCGGGCCCGGCCCATTGACAATGTGAATATTCACATTGACATGTTAACATTCACATTAATAGGAGTGTAAAATTGGCTCGCGTCCCGTGGCGGCGCGAAACCCGCCCGCGGCCCATGGGCGGCCCGGGACGGGCCCGGTCCGGCCCGTTGACAATGTGAATATTCACATTGACATGTTAACATTCACATTGATAAGAGTATATAATTGGCCCGCGGCCCGGGGCAGGCCCGGCCCGTTGACAATGTGAATATTCACATTGACATGTTAACATTCACATTGATAGGAGTGTAAAATTAGCCCGCGCCATGTGGCTGCCCGAAACCCGCCCACGGCCCGACCTGTTGACAATGTGAATATTCACATTGACATGTAAACATTCACATTGATAAGAGTATAAAATTAGCCAGCGGCCCAGGGCTGGCCTGGCCCGCCCTGTTGACAATGTGAATATTCACATTGACATGTTAACATTCACATTGATAGGAGTGTAAAATTAGCCCGTGTCTCGTGGCTGCCCGAAACCCACCCACGGCCCGTGGGCGGCCCAGGGCGAGCTTGGCCTTTTTTTTTAAATTCTTTTTAATTTTTTCTACCAAAATTTTATTATTTTTCACAAAAAAAGACACTAGGCCTCGCGCGCGGGCTGGGCCTCGGATCAAGCCTTGAATGGGCCTTAACCGGGCCGATAGGCCGGGCCGGGCTTCAAAGTGATGGCCCAGGCCCTAGCCTAGGGTCTCAGACTAGGCTTGAGCCTGGGCCCAAACGAGCCTTTCTCGGGCCGGGTCGAGCCGGCCCACGGGCCAAAAAATTAGGCCCAGGCCCTAGCCCTAGCACAAGGGTATTCGGGCTTTAGATGGGCCGATGGATCAATCCTCGGGTCGGGCCAGTGGGCCTGGGCCTAGCCTCGAGCTTAGGTCGGGCTTAGGCGGGCCTTGCCATTTTTTTTTAATTCTTTTTAATTTCTTCTACCAAAATTTTATTATTTTCCACAAAAAAAATACATTGCGCCTTGGGCGGGCTGGGCCTCGGATCGAACCTTGAATGGGCCTTAAGTGGGCCGATGGGCCGGGCCGGGCTTCAAAGTGATAACCTAGGCCCTAACCTAGGGTCTCGGACATGCTCGGGCCCGAACCCAAACGAGCCTGCCTCGGGCCGTGGGCGGGCTTCGGGCAGCCCACGGGCCGCGGGCCAATTCTACATTCCTATCAATGTGTATTTTAACATGTCAATTTGAATATTCACGTTGTCAACGGGCCGAATCGGGCCTACCTCAAGCCGCGGGCAAGCTTCGAGCAGCGGACAAATTTTATACTTCTATCAATGTTAATGTTAACATGTCAATGTGAATATTCACATTGTCACGGGTCGGGCCAAGCTCGCCTCGGGCTGCGGTCGGGCTTCGGGCCGCCCACGGGTTGTGAACCAATTTTACACTCTTATCAATGTGACTATTAACATGTCAATGTGAATATTCACATTGTCAACAGGCTGGGTCGGACCCGCCCTTGGCCACTAGCCAATTTTATACTCTTATCAATGTGAATATTAACATGTCAATGTGAATATTCACATTGTCAACAGGCCGGGCCGGGTCGGGCCCGCCCCGGGTCGCCCACGGGCCGTAGGCGGGTTTCGGGCAGCTATGAAGCGCGGGCTAATTTTACACTCCTATTAATGTGAATGTTAATATGTCAATGTGAATATTTACATTGTTAGCAGGCCGGGCCGGGCCTGCCCCAGGTCGCCCACGGGCCGTGGGCGAGTTTCGGGCAGCCACGGGGCGCGGACTAATTTTACACTCCTATCAATATGAATGTTAACATGTCAATGTGAATATTCACATTGTCAACGGCCGGGCCGGGCCTGCCCCAGGCCACTGGCGGGCTTTTGGCCGCCCATGGGCCGGGGGTCAAATTTATACTCTTATCAATGTGAATATTCACATTGTCAACGGGCCCGTCCCAGGCCGCCCATAGGCCACGGGCGGGTTTCGCGCCGCCACGGGACGCGGGCCAATTTTACACTCCTATTAATGTGAATGTTAACATGTCAATGTGAATATTCACATTGTCAACGGGCCGGGCCCGCCCCGACTCACGGGTGGGTTTCGGGTCGCCCACGGGCCAATTTTACATTCCTACCAATGTGAATTTTAAAATATGAATGTTCACATCATAAAATTGCTAACCGTTCAAAAAATATTTATAAGGGTATCAAAATTAAATATAAGGGTATAAGTATCCAAGAAAATAGTGTAAATCAAGAAAAAAGACTTCATGGAATAAAACTATATATATATGGGACTAAATAGGTTAAAAAATTCCTTCATGGACTTCTTGGGTTAAAATACTTCTAAATGGGATTTATCAATAATTTTCCCAAACAAAAATGCACTAGAGACAACAAAATACAAAATACTCAAAAATTCAAAAAATATTTTTAAAAACTCAAATCAAATTGAGTGATTTTAGGGAAAGTATAGCAAAATTACAAAAACGTTGGGGGGTAAAAAAGAGAGAATAATATTCCAACTAATAGAGGAGCCAATGACGTGGATGTTGTAGAACGGTTCGCGTGTTTGGCAGACGAAGAACAAATCTAAAAGGCGGAGAAGATCGTAGTTCTTCTAAAGAAACTTTTCTTCGAACACCGTAAAAACACCGCCTTCGAGTCGATCGATTCGAAGGCTGTTTTCAAAATTCACTGCCTATACATATAAACAATCATACATTCAAACTCATATCTACATATATATATATATATAATGATTTGAATAGCCATGTCTTCGTCGTCGATATCGTTGATACATCGACTCACTCCATTTTTCGTAGCTCGAATTCGACAAAATCAGAGACTTCTGAGCTCTTCTTCTTCTTCTGCGCTTCCCGAATTTCAGTCGCCATCTTCGTCTTCGTCTCCATCTCCATCTCTCGATGCTGTTCACATGACTGACAATTGCGTCCGGGTACTCTCTCTGAAGATGTGATTTCTGAGCAGCTCTTCTTTTTTTTCTTTTTGCTTTTTCTCGATTTCAGTTTTTCTCATTTTTTTTTTTTTTGGAAATTTCAATTACTTGTTTGATTAATACAGTCAAATATGCATATACAGCAGAGATAGAGATAGTTTGATTTATTTTTGTCATAAATTTCTGATGCAGGACAAGATTTTAACAATTTTTATATATTTAGTTCTAATATTTTTGATATATTGTTTTATTAGGATTCTTGTAATTTAGTATAAATAATTTAGAATTATTAGGTTTCTTAATTTTATTATTTTGAAATTAGATTTTGATTAGTATTTTAAATAGTTTAGAATTCTAGTTCCTATTCTCTTAGGTTTCCTAATTTGGTTGATTTAAGTTTTCTAGTTTATTTTAGAATTATTTTCCCTACAAGTATTAGGATTAGTTTATTATAAATAGCTATGTAAGCCTCATGGCAAAAACAACTTTATTCAACTCTTATTCATTCAATCATTAATATTAAGATATTTTGTCTTCCTTGTGGATTCAAGGTTCTATTTTTCTCGTGGATTCGAGAGCTCCTTTCGTCTATTAGAACGATATCTAGTTCCCGTGTATTCTGCTGCGTCAAGTGGTATCAGAGCAAGGTTTCTCCTGGCTCGATGTCATTTATCGAAAGAGGAAGCACAAGCTCTATTGACGATGATCGTAGAGAAAGATTTAATAGGATTCGAGTCAAGGGACTTGCCCAAGGCCAACCTGTTAGTCACAACGTTAATAGGAACCGCGCTATGGGATTTGCCCAAGACCAGCCTATTAACCACAACGTCTTGAGACGATCTTCTTGTTATCAATATAATAGTGAGGATGAATCTGAAGATGAGTTATTCGAGGATTATGGTGAATACCAGTCGGTAAGGCGACAACAAAGATTCAGTGATGTGTTTAATAGCAATAATTACATCAATCATGACTTTTCAAATTATCAAGTACCACTAGAAATTCCCTATTTTAATGCTTCTTGTCATGCCGAGGATTTTATTTATTGGTTTCACAAAGTTGACAAATTCCTTGAGTGTATGGAAATCTCTGAAGAAAAGCAAGCCAAATATGTCGCATGTAAGTTACAAGGTTATGTTTCTACATGGTGGAAACAATTGCAGTATGATCGAAGGCGACAATACAAACAACCTATTAAGACGTGGCATAAGATGAAGAAGTTGATGAGTTGTAGATCTCTTCAAACAAATCATGGGCAAATAGTGTATCTACAATATCAAAGAAAGCTTGAATCAAAACAGTTGTTCCAAGGTGATTTTGATTCCCAATATTCTTCGCAATTCTATAATTATTATGGAACTGTGGATACAAATTATTCGAGGAACATGACTATGGTTCTGCCAAGTTTGGGTCAATAAAGTCTTGTAGGTCAACAAATTTGTCACGCTCAACCAGACATTGAAGAAGAAAAGATTTTGAGTACCTCAATGTTTCAAAATTTTGAAGACCCAAATAAACATTCAATTGAAATAGAAAATCAAGTTGATTTCAACAATGGTGAGAACGTTGAAATTGATGAAAGAGAGGTCATTGGAATTACTTTGATCAAGAAGTCTGAAGAAGACGATGAAGAGGTGAAGCAAGAGAAAAAGGTTGAAGTTAGCCAAGAGCTTCTAATGACGGAACTATCATCTCTTGATTATTATGATGGTTATGAGATTGCAAAAGAAGAAGATCTAGTTGAACTCAATGAAAAAGAAGAAATAAAAGATGAGGTAATAAAGTTGACATGTGCACCAAAGAAGTTGATTGAGGATGCAATTGATATTCCAAGATTGATAATTGAATGTCCAACTGAATCTAAGACAGAGCAGAGTCCAGAGAGTATCCAACATAAGACAGAGCAAAGTCTAGAGAGCATCCAACATCAACATAAAATACACTTCATTGATTTTCTTGGTGTGGAGCAATTTAATTTGACTTTCAATGCTTGTCTAATTAATCTTGTCAACCACTTGAAGCATATAGAGAATAACTTTCAGAAAGTAGACTTCTCTGCATATAATGTTCGGAAGAGGGATAAACAACTAAAGTATTCCAAGTATCTTTTTATTTGGGATGGAAGATGGCAGATCTCTAATATGAACTCGAGAACGAGTTCTTTCAAAAAAGAGGAGTCTGATGTAGGACAAGATTT
The DNA here is from genome assembly GCA_030407325.1 of Camellia japonica. NCBI lineage: Eukaryota > Viridiplantae > Streptophyta > Magnoliopsida > Ericales > Theaceae > Camellia > Camellia japonica. Next base: position 30,631,712 of record JAPPVO010000016.1, on the reverse strand, counting down.
TAATAATTTTTATATTTTTAGTTTTAATATTTTTGATATATTTTTTTATTAGGATTCTTGTAATTTAGTATAAATAATTTAGAATTATTAGGTTTCTTAATTTTATTATTTTGGAATTAGATTTTGATTAGGATTTTAAATAGTTTAGAATTCTAGTTTCCTATTCTCTTAGGTTTCCTAATTTGGTTAATTTAAGTTTCCTAGTTTATTTTAGAATTACTTTTCCTACAAGTATTAGGATTAGTTTATTATAAATAGCTATGTAAGCCTCATGGCAAAAACAACTTTATTCAACTCTTATTCATTCAATCATTAATATTAAGATATTTTATCTTCCTTGTGGATTCAAGGTTCTATTTTTCTCGTGGATTCGAGAGCTCCTTTTGTCTTACTAGAACGATATCTAGTCCCTGTGTATTCCGCTGCGTCAATTTCTCATTTTTTTGAGATGCGAGAGACGAGTTGTGGTCATGCTTGCAAAATTTGGTAGAAATGCATGTTACTGTGTGTTGAATGTAAAAACCTATAACTTACTCCACCTACCACTACCACCTACTACCACCTACCTACTCCACTCCATTAGTGCTCCACAAGAAGCAAGTGTTCCATTTACCCTAATGCTCCATTAAGTTGTTTAGTGCTCCATTTTAGGTTAATTTAATTCCTCCATTTGTAACTCATTCTCCCTATAAAAGAGAGATCATTCTCTCCATTGTAAAGACACAATACACACAAAAATGTATATTGATATCAATCAATAATATCAATACATTAATTTCCTACATGGTATCAGAGCTATAGGTTAAGCTCTTAGTGTTTTTCGCCTTCCGGCGGGCGACAACCTTGCCTTGACCGCCCGCCGGACCTCTACACATACCGCTGCCACAAATTGTTCCTTACATGAGCCTAGAGAAGAAAAGTTGGAGGACTCGACTTTGATGTCGACATACTCACCAATGTGGTTGTGATGGTTGGTTTTTCACCATTTTTCACCTCTGTCTTTTCTCTCAGAATAGGCCTTCTGTTTGTCTACTTGCATCTCATTCACCCAGTTCAAATACAAAACCACCAAGCCAAACCAAACCCATGTGCTGATTTTATTACCCACAAAGCCCCTCAACTATACACTACCTTCTCTATCTTTACCACATCACAGATTCACAATGGTTATCCACTACATGATCCTACGACAAGCTACATGTTGCCAGCATGGGCTAGACTTTGCAAATGTCTTGGCAGGATTTCCTCCCATACATGAATGTTGTCATGTCTCCTTTGCTTCTGTCTGCTCAACTGAAGCCTGATGTAACTATTACATCTGCTGATTCTGATGCTGATATAGATGAATCTGATGATGAAAGTATTGAGACTATTACACTTGGGGATAAGAGGATTGGAATAAAGACTAGTGTTTTGGAGGAAAAGGCAACAGCTTGTAACATGCTTTGCTGCTATGCTGATGAGTTGAAAGAGGGTTTTTTCCCATGGATTGATCAAGTTGCTCCTACAATGGTCCCACTTCTTAAATTTTATTTTCATGAGGAAGTTAGAAAGGCTGCTGTTTCAGCCATGCCGGAGCTGTTGCGATCAGCTAAATTAGCTGTAGAGAAGGGGCAATCTCAAGGTCGTAACGAGACGTATATTAAGCAGTTGTCTGATTACATAGTACCTGCTTTGGTGGAGGCTTTACACAAGGAACCTGAGACAGAAATTTGTGCAAGCATGTTGGATGGCCTCCCTCTAAGACCTGGCAGGAAAATTTGCCGGAATTATGACCAGTTTGGTATTTGTAAGTATGGGCGTCTCTGTTTGTTTGACCATCCGGTGAATCACAGTTCAACTGTTCCAGTTGGGTCTGTTTTAGAGTCTCCTCAAGGCGGCAACTCTTGGAGGGACTACAGCAGCTGGGATTGAGGCAAGGCTATAATCCAGCGTTCTGTATAGAATTTGGTTCTATATCCAAATCTCCACTTTCTTTATTTTATTTTATCTTTCTTTTTTCATTAAAACAAATATATATATATATATACCATCTCGATTTGCACACCAAACCTTCCCTTATTTTATTCATCTCAGGGATCAAACTCGATCACCATTTTACATAAAAAAAAAAAAAAAAAAAAACCAACAATCTCCAACCCACAACCCACACAACAAAAACCGGCCTTATTTTTTCGCCTCTTCAGCTGTTCTCTTCTTTTTGCCTTTGTCTTGGGCGTCCCTTGCCGGTACTGCTTCCGTGTTTCCCACGCCGCCAAGCACGGTAACTTCTCGTTGCTCCTCAACCGTCACATATGGCGGTCCTCCAAATCTGAGCATCACGGTGGCCTTCCGCTTCAGTTCCTTGTTTTCTGCCTTCAGCCCACATATCTCTGCTCGGGCATCCTTATACATGCCCTGGAGCAGAGCCAGTTGGGCGTTTAACCTCTGCACCTCATTGGTTCTACTCTGAAGCCGGTGCGACAGGTTGTTGACCGCAGTCATGGTCTCAACACATGACCTTAATGTATAATAATTGGCCTCAACATCAGATTGAGCAGCCATTATCTGCTCAACTGCCACCATCGGATAGTTCAAAGGCGCAAAACCAGGGGGGACTGGTTGAGGTTCAAGGGCTATATTCTGGGTTGTGACCTCGTTGAGGTCGGGAAAGAGAGTAAGACCACGGGACGAAGAGGCTATGTTCTGAGTCACGGGGCGGGAAGAAGAAGCCATTTTCAGGGCAACAGAGTGTTTCAGCGATACAACTCTCAGAAAACAACAGTGTTTCAGCGATACAACTCTCAGAAAACAACAGAGTGTTTCAGCAATACAACTCTCAGAAAACAACAGAGTGTTTCGGAGTTTTTTCCGCAGGTGTTTTTACCTCAGCCTCGCCTTTGTTTAAATAGGCAAGGCAGACACGCGCCTCACGCGCCTCTCAGCGCAAGACGACAAAGCGGCACGCCTTTTGATGGCACACCTTTTGATGACACGCCTTTTGATGGCACGCCTTTTGATGGCTCGACTTTTGATGGCTCGACTTTTGATGGCTGTCGGGCACACCTTTTGATGGCACGCCTTTTGATAAGATTGGGCACGCCTTTTGAGGGTGCAACTTATATGGGTCCGACAAGACTCTGTAAACTGTCCCGACTTTGATTCCGGTTAGCTCCTATATGGGTCCGACAAGACTCTGTAAACTGTCCCGACATTGATTTCGGTTATCTGCTACAACGGTTCGACACAGCCTTATAGTGTCTTCTACAACGGTCCGACATGACCCAGTAAACTGTTTATAGTGTCTTCTACAACGGTCCGACATGACCCAGTAAACTGTTTTCTACAACGGTCCGACATGACCCCGTAAACTGTTTTCTTCAACGGTCCGACATGACCCAGTAAACTGTTTTCTACAACGGTCCGACATGACCCAGTAAACTGTTTTCTACAACGGTCCGACATGACCCAGTAAACTGTTTTCTACAACGGTCCGACATGACCCCGTAAACTATTTTCTTCAACGGTCCGACATGACCCAGTAAACTGTTTTTCTACAACGGTCCGACATGACCCAGTAAACTGTTTTCTACAACGGTCCGACATGACCCAGTAAACTGTTTTCTACAACGGTCCGACATGACCCCGTAAACTGTTTTCTACAACGGTCCGACATGACCCCGTAAACTGTTTTCTTCAACGGTCCGACATGACCCAGTAAACTGTTTTCTACAACGGTCCGACATGACCCCGTAAACTGTTTTCTACAACGGTCCGACATGACCCCATAAACTGTTTTCTACATCGGTCCGATATGACCCCATAAACTGTCTTCTACAAAGGTCTGACACGACCATACAGTATCTCCTATCTACTTTTATTTGTCAGATTATTTTTCCTGTTTTGTTACTCTCTCCAAACTCAAGTTGGTTAGTTCCTAACCCCCTTGAGTTTGAGGGGGGCTGTTGAATGTAAAAACCTATAACTTACTCCACCTACCACTACCACCTACTACCACCTACCTACTCCACTCCATTAGTGCTCCACAAGAAGCAAGTGTTCCATTTACCCTAATGCTCCATTAAGTTGTTTAGTGCTCCATTTTAGGTTAATTTAATTCCTCCATTTGTAACTCATTCTCCCTATAAAAGAGAGATCATTCTCTCCATTGTAAAGACACAATACACACAAAAATGTATATTGATATCAATCAATAATATCAATACATTAATTTCCTACACTGTGGAGTAAAGACGAAGGATTTGTGAGAGAGAGAGAGAGAGAACACCTGTAAATTGTAATGGAATTGCAGAGGGGATTTAATTGTAGTTTGGATGATTTTATGTTGATGAAAAAGTTTAGGGGAATTTACCTTATCAGTGGTACTATCATAAAATTATTATATAATCATGAAAAAGTTTATAACTTTAGTTATTAATGTGTATAAAGTTTACCACTTATCTTTAATTTTTTTAAAAGCTTACACTGAATTGAAATTTTCTCAAAAGTTTATCCTTATGCTCTTTATTTTTTTATTTTTTGTTGTTGCTTTGTTTTGTGATTTGTATTGGAAATTCAAGTCCTTGAGCTTGTACTGTTTAAATGGGACTTTTGAGATGCATTCAATAGAGCTTACTTTATAAGTATATATCTTGCAGAAAATGAAAGAGCTGCAAACTGATGAAGCCTCACGAAAGGAAAATATGCTACGGTTGAGCATAGAGGCTGGTGGATGTTCTGGGTTCCAGTATAACTTCTCTCTCGATGACAAAACCAATGCAGATGACAGGTTTTCCCTCAGCTTTCCACTCAAAACGATTCTTGTATTTGTCTTCTAAGATATGTGCTTCTATTAGGTTTGCAAATGAACCGCGCCAAGCTTAATATCCTCCAAGCTCAGCTAATCAAAATTTGAGAGAGCTTCACCTCAGCTCAAATTGAGCTAGAGAATGAAATCAGTGTCTCATGTTGTCATTTCCCAGTTGATGCAAGCTTAGTTATCAATTGAAACAGATTTTACACAAAATGCCAAACATAAAATGTAATATAGATATAATCTCTTATGAATTATCACGACACATGAAAGTATGAAACAAAGAGCCATATATCTTATAATACATCCTTGGCATCAGATCATAGTTGTGAACCATTCAAACCGTGCTTGGGCTTGCTTTGGCTTGGCTTGTTTATGAAATGAGTGCAAAGTAAGACCTTGAGATTTGTTTGTTTGCTACTCACTACCAAGCCGATTGTAAGCTGTGCATGAACTTCTCAGTCCATTTGCAATTTAGTATATACCTTGCAATTTTTATGCTTTTTTCTTTTGTCACATATTAATTATTCTCCAATGCATGTAGACTTTTCGAGAGGGATGGAGTTAAATTGGTGGTCGATAAAATTTCATTTGACTTTGTAAAAGGTTCAAGTGTTGATTATGTTGAGGAGTTGATCCGCTCCGGTTTCCAGGTATGCTTACCTTAACTTGTTTGCTGTGCATGTTTTATTGTTTATGGTTGTCATCGTATCAACAATGCTTGTCTGCATTGTATATCATCACTTTAATTGTTCTGAATACTCACTTAGCAGGGGTTGATTGTTTGTGAAATGTTCTTATATGCATGATTATGTTATGAAAGTTGATAGAGTTGAATAGGTGCAACTTAATCTCTGGTATGGTGGAACTTATTAGCATCTAGGACAATGTAGCATGGGCATGAGGGTAGGCTCTTAGAAGGTTTTGCATCCTATTTTCAGTTTATCAGCCACTACAGTAGCTTAACTGTAGACATGGATAATTACATGTATGAGAACTCTGCCATGGTTACTAAAACCTACTGGAAAAAGGGGCCAATTGTATGTTGATTTTAAACCTTGTTCGGTGGATTTACCTTTCTTTTGAGAATTGATTATGTGGTAAAATATTAAATTTTTAGCCTTCTATTAATGAAGCAATGGAAATATTAGGCCTGACAGGTTATCAAATGTAGGATATTCATTATGCAAGGGGCAGTTATATTCTTGGTTTGGTGATCACATAGCTCATAGTGTTATTGATGCCAAGAAGAAAACATGTTATCTGGTTAACTGATTGAGATTTGATTTTGTAGCTGTATAATATTATCAGCACCAGGAAAACCACTATGGCAGGTAGCTATTAGCATTTAAGTATAGATTTATTTAACAATTAACATAAATTAAGTACAATAAAGAAATGGCTATTATTGAGGTGTCTATATTATAAACACCTCTGAAAATTACTTACTGTTATTGTGATTAAATGGAAGTATAAGCTGGTTTTTATATGAGAGATGAGTGCTGAGGATCTCTACATAGGAAGTTAGAGGTTTGCCCTGAAATTTTTCATCCAAGTTAAAGGTGCCAAAAGTACTATAGGAAGGCCCAAAAGGACCAAAAGTTGAAGCCATTAAAAAAGACTTTATATTTAAGCTAGTATTTGGCTTTATATAACCCAAACCAAACCAAGTCAAGCCTTAAGTCCCATCAAATGGTGGTGGTGGTTGGTTGATAATCCTTTTCTTTCTAAGAGTCCCCCACCTTAACTTTTACCAATAAATGCTTCTTCCTTTGCTTGGTTTAAAACTACTTGCGAAGAATGGCATGGATCGGCAGGAAATACCATTCCGGCACATATGAGGCGGGGTGGGCATTGGATTAGCAGGTATATAATTGCCAAGAGACTTTGATTCCCATAATGGTAGGCTTCCCCCCTCTTGGTAAAAACTCATAATGAGTATAGAATTTAAAAAAGCAATAGATGATTCTGAGTTTAGACACAGTTAACTAATCATAAATTGTAGAAAAAGAGGGATAAATTTGGAATTTAAATTACACATAAACCGCTTTCATGACAAAATATGGTTTTTCCTATGTTTTTGCACAAAACAAAAAGCCAAGTTTACTTGATAAGTGTACATGAATCCTTACTTTTCTGTACTTCCCTCTATTCTCTTGTGAAACAAACTAATGAGAAGTTAATTTCCATCACTTTCTAGCACTCTCTTGCTAAACAAACAAAAATGGTGTGTTTTGTATTACATTAATCAGAGGCGTTGTTTAAAGCATAAACCAGATCATCAGTTTGTTTATATACCATGATCTACCACTTGATTTCTTGTAAGAGGCTGCAAATTACCTTTTTGGTTCATTGGAAATGGAATTTTTAGTTAGTTTTTTTCTTTTCTTATTTTTCCTTCTCCATCTTACATTTATAAATAAGGAGATTTTCTATATGAAGGATAAAAGGTGGAAATGGGGAGAGAACATGATAGTGTTGATCTTTGCTGAAGTGGTTGAAAATGGGAGGTCCGTTATTTGGCGAGTATCACCCCTTTGTGAGCTAAACCTCAGTCCTACTTACAAGTGGAAGCAAGTACAGTTGGGTTTCTTAATGTTTGAAGAACTTCAAGAGAAGTTAATGTAACAACAATTGGTAAGAAATTGTTGTTACATTAAAACATATGCTTAGATGATTAAGCATTTCAACATATGCTTACATTAAAACATATGCAACAAATTATTGTCACATTAAGCCAGTCCAAATACAATATGAGATCTTGCTTAGATGATTTACAACACAATATAAGTCTTGAGAGAATAACCATTTGAAAAAGTACTATCCTTGTGTGTGTTTTTGTGTGTGTGTGTGTGTGTGTGTGTGTGAGAGAGAGAGAGAGAGAGGGAGAACTTGGATAAATGGCAGGGTTGATTCACCCTTGCCATAAAATAGCATATGTCATCTGAAGGGTGACTTGGATTGCTTAATACCCTTTTTGGGATTGGTACACTTTTTGAAGCAAGGGTGTAAAATGGCAAGCGAGAATTTCTGAAGTTTTCTTTGTTTTCATTTGTTGCTTATTAATTGTCATTTCAGATAAAATCTAATCTCTTAAATTTCAGCGAAACCAGAAGTTGCATTTCTTCATATTTATGCAGTTCAAAAAAATTAAATTTAAAAAAAGAAAAAGAAAATAAACAATCAATGCAGCTTGTAGTACATGTTCTGAGATTAAACTATCTAAATCAGCTCAACCAAACATGATCCAACAGTTTTTTGGGCAACTTGTATTGTTGATCTTTTTGGTCTGATATTGTCTACTGATCTTAAGTAGCATATCAAAGGTGCATAATCAAACTTTGCAGTTACAATTATGATGTTAGTGTGATCTACATTCATCTGATGGCCCAATCAGGAGCATCTCCAATGACAAATGCTATAATTTCCCAATGAATAGTAGAAAATGACAGAATTATAGCAATGGTGCTCCAATGGTTAGATGCTATTTTGGCATCCGGCTGGTCATCTGAACACCCCAGTTTCTATGTTTGGTTCTGCAAAAATGGCGGGAGAGAGAGAAGGAGGAAGGGAGGAAGGGAGGGAGGGATGTTTTGTTGGGAGAAAGGGTGGGAGGTTTTGCCTGATGAGTTGGCAGTTATGGCAGCTATCAAAACTTGTGTCAAATTTAACACAAGCTTTGGCATTTACCAAATTTGGCAACTGTCATAACCAACCATTGGAGCACACTTTTCATCTCCAGCTGCCAAACTATGGCAATAGCAGCTCTAATGGCAAACCATTGGAGATGCTCTAAGTAACCATCTCATAGAGCGCTTATGTATATGTCACAGCCATTGAAAACCGGAATTAATGGGCAGTTGACAGATCAACTGTTGCTTGTGTCTGCTATTGAACAGGGGCAGACTTAAGAAGGGTCCAAGGGTTATTATTATTATTTTTACTTATAAGATTGTGACCAGCAACCCAAGTGCCTCCCTACACTCCCATTTGCAGCATTCTTCTTACTAGCTAGAGCTTTTTTGCAATACATTAAATTTTATTATTTTAGTTCAACTTGCATAGTGTCTAGGACCTTCTTTGTCTGGTGATTTGTGTTATAAATGATTTGATTTGCTAAAATTAGAAATTTTGATTTGTAATTATTTGTACCAAATTAGAAATCTTAATGCGTTGAAATTAGGGGTTTTTATGTGATGATTTGTACTAAAATTAGAAAGTTTGATTTGTTGTGATTTTTACCTCAACATTAATCTCACCAATTGCAAGTTTGCAACTGCTACTATTTAGAAGGTATTTTCAACTAATATTGTGAATAATCGGTTGCAAAACCGAATGGATGATCAATTGATGAACAATAACTTGGTTTATAGATAAAGAGATATTTTTTATGGCATTGATAATGATACTATCATGGAAAGTTTTCAAAATATAAATACTTGTCAGTGACACTTCTAAAAGTTTACACTAATTTTTTTTGTAATGAATATTTAAGTTTTTATTCTTAATATTAGCTCAAAAATAATTAGTCTCATAGTTATTGATTATATAAATCAATTTTTTGGCTCCGCCACCGCTACTGAAGATTGCTCATTACATGTTATTTAGCTTGATTCTCCATTCCATATTATTTCACCTCAAACATTGGAAGTGGTCCAAAGAGCAATAGTTTGACAATTATTTTTTAAAAATTGCCTCGATTTTAAACTCTATTGCACGTGCTGCAGCGTTAAAATTCTGTTTACTGTGCAGGTAGCTGATAATCCAAGTGCAGTGGGTGGTTGCAGCTGTAAAAGTTCTTTCATGGTGAAATAGTAGTTTCTGTGGTATGAATACCAAATACCTTCTCTGTTTATCAGCACTATGAAGGGATCATCAATATTTGGCTTTAATGGGGCACATACTTAGATTTCTTCTATTATTACGAAGGAAAATGCTATACAAACTAATAAATTTTTTTCACTAACCTATGTCTCCTGCAATAAATAAAATTTGAAAACTGAACTGCTTCAATAATATGACAGATGTCACATCAGTGAATAAGAAAATTTTGCAAGATCTGTTGGTTTGTATAGCATTACTCAACTAGAAGATTTGTTCCTTCAATTTTCCATTATTACTACATTTCCTTGTGCAACGTGTAACCCATTTTCCCCCCCGATGTCTCCTGTGTGGTGATGGAGAAAATTTGGTGAGATTTGTTGTATGGTTAAAAGGATATTTGAAACTATGTTATATTTTATTTTCATTTTTTTTGGAGGTTAGTCTCAGAAAATAAGGACTTGATGCATTGTGATTGATGTAAACAGATTCTCTTATTACTCCTATGGATTCATTTTCCTTTGGGAGGATTTGCAAATCAACTCTGTTTTTGCGGTCTGGAGTTTGCTTTTTTGGTGGTTTTTTTTTTTTTGGTTATTTTAGTTTTTTTATTTTTGTAAAGAACTTTATACTTTTATGTTGTGTTTGGTTGAGAGATTTAGGGAGGGATTTGGAAAAGGAAAAGGAAAATGTTTGTGAAATTAGATGAGATATATGTATGTTTTATTTACATTTCATTTATCTTTTCCATTTCTCTTTTTAAATCACTTCTCAAATTTTTCAACCAAACACAAAATTAAGTTCAACATAAAATATATATATATATTATATTGGTATTGGATATGAAAAATGCATTGCCGATAGGATGACCAATAGAATGAAGATGTGAACAAATCTAAGCAACTCAAACCAAAGATCTTATGAAAAGTTTTGTAATGGTGGTTTAAACTTCAAAACACAATCTATTAAGGTGGTTTAAGAGTGAAAAACTACTATTACGTGATTATTATGTCAAAAATTATTGCAGAAAATCTCCAGTCCTGAAATGAAACACTTTTCTGACACATAATTTTCAGAGGCCAAGAACCTTTCTCTGTCTTGTCATTCTCACATTTTTATTTATTTATTTTTAAAGAATATTTTAACATATTTTCTTTGTGTTAGAGCAATGCTGGGGACCCCAGTACGGGGCGACCCCCAGCACCCCCCCCAGTGACAGGTGCCAAACTGTCACTGGCTGAGACCAAAAAAAAAAAAAAAAAAAAAAGCAAAATTGTTTTTTCAGCCAATGGGAGAGGACCCCCAGTACCCCCCACTGGGGGTCTCAAGCTTTTTTGTTTGTGTTAACATGGGCAATTATTCCATGATGTAAAAATTGTAGTAGGCTAACGGTACCTTCATTCTAGCCTGTCACTACAATTTTAAGTTTGGTATCTCTTCAGAAAGATAAAAAGTTAAAAAATTATTCAAAAAGTTAAAAAGTTATCATTATTCATTAAAAAAATATTAAAAAATTAATTTTTCACACATCCATACAACTCAGCAATCATGTATATTGTACGGCTGTGCAGCGTTTGTTAAGAAAAGTAACACAGTTTGGGTGCACTTTTCACACACGGTTGTTCGGCCCGTTGGGGTCTATCACGGGTCCCGTTTTGATAATATGAACCGTTCAATGTATAGAACTCGTCGACTAGTATATGTTTGTAAAAAATCACATTGATCGAATATCGATAACTACATGATCAAATCAGTTTTGTATAAAAAAAATGAATGGCGTTATAATTAATGATTGAAAAAAAATAAATCTGATCAGATAGCTATCGATATCCGATTAACGTAATTTTTTATAGGTAAATAGTACTCGATGAGTTCTACACATTGAACGGTTCAGATTATCAAAATGGGACTCGTGATGGCCCCCACGGGCCGAGCAAAACCATTCAGTGCAATGCCCGAAAAGTAGCCAATAATTTCTTATCATCAATTCAACCCCTCAGATTGTACAGCTATACAACACACATTTCTAATATTCTCCTACACACTTCTTTATACAATTTTTTAATAAACATTTTTTTATAAAAAGTCAAAAAGTTAACCTAAGTATCCATATTTTTTCCTCAATTTTTTGGTCTAAAAAGATAAAAAATATACTTATTTAGGACACCCCAAACAACCTAATTTCGCTTGTTTTGCGTAAAACATTTTTGTATAATTTTCTCAAAAATGACTTATTTTTAAAATTTTCGTAAGTTTATTTTTACAAAATTGACTCACTCACTATTTTTTAAACATATAGTCTTTTTAAATAAATATCTTAACTCGTTAAAAAATCATAAATAATATTTTATTAAAACAAAATTTCTCTTTTGAGTAATAAAATATTTTTTTTTTCAAATGTCAACTAAACGTCGTAAAATAAAAATAAAAAATTATTTTTGTGTAAAACATATTAGGTGGAAACAAATGGAGCCTAATGTTTAAATCTTAAATTTTTCAAAAAAAAATTAAAATTATTTATAAGTACTCAATTTTTTTGATTTTATCCAAAAAATATATTTTTTTGAAAATTATTTATCTATTTATACTTTCTTCTCATTCAACACAACCAAGAAAAATAATAATATAGTAACTTTTTTCACTTAATTTCCTTTCTATACCTTTTTCTCCACAAATCTAAATTCAAATATACCCGTTAAAAATGAACACAAATGCTTCCCTTAGGCCTCGTTTGGCAAGTATTTTTTTTAGTCAAAAAGTTAAAAAATTACTAAAAAAATCAAAAAGCCAACAACCTATATCAAAAAGTCAAAGATTCACTTTTGTCTTTACTTTTTGCACATTTTTTCTTAAAAAATTAAAAAGTCATCCCAAACATACTAATTTTTTTTACATCATATTTTAGCCAAAAAATCAAAAAATTACTAAAAAAACATGTTCCCAAACGAGGCCTTAGTTTCAGCAATGTGAACAAAAGTAAAATAGACTAGGCCTATTTTGGCATATGAGTTAAAAGTTAATTTTTTGACTTTTAATTTTTTTTTAAATTACATCATCTCTCTATTTTTTCGGGGGGGTGATTATTTAATATTCTCAGAATATGGACACATAATGCTCCATAAAGTTTTGATTGGTAAAGAGGGGTAGGGTCCACAATTTATGTTGAAGATGAGGAACAACATAGAACTAAGTAATTGGTAATTGGTTTGGAGTATGGCCACGTGATATTCCAGGATTATTGAATAATTTTCATTTTTTTGCATATTTTTTCAAAAAAAAAAATCAAAAAAGTCAAAAAATTAATTTTAAATCAACTTACTCATTCAATAATCTCCTAGTGAATAATCATTCAATTACAATAGTGATGGCTATTTTTATTATTTTTCTAATAAACTAAAAAAATAAACATTCTAATAAAATGATCATTTCATTTCAAATCAATCAAATACTACCTAAAGGGTTAAATCAGTGCCTCACTAGTGCTCAATAAAGCTCAAACCAAGCTATCTATATGTCTCATTTTGAAAGATGGTTGAGAGCACTAAAAGTGGTGCTTTTAATAGCACCATTAATGATGTGACAGCGGGCTATGTAGATTCACCTCCTCTTCAGCGCTTTACCGTCCAGCTTTCTTCAGCCATTCCACCAGATGGAGATGCGTGGTGACAACGAATCCGACGGGCAAGAAGGGAGCCACATCTGTGAAGCTCAAGAAACAAACAAAACGACGCCAAGTTCTATTGTTTTGGCCAAATGGAGGTATGTAATGGAAAGTTTTTTTATTTATTTATTTTGAATTACATATCCAGATTCAAATCCCTTCTCCCGCCTTTTTCATAAATTCAGAACCCAATGCCTCATTCCCTCTCTCTCTTTTTTAGAACCGAGTCCCCTATCTATGATTCAGTTTTTTTTTTCCATTTATAATCGATCGACGGTAGAAGGCTTCGCCATCCCTGGACTCCATCATTTGAAAATCTTTGTTTACCCAAACAATTGTAGACACCAAAGGTTAGATTTGTAGTATTTTATTTTTCGTCTTTTTTTTTTTTTTGGGGGGGGGGGGAGGGTTTCAAATCCATTCCAAGTGTATGATGAAATGCCTCAATGAATCATGGACTTGCAAACATGGGTGTGAATCATGGTGAAAATCTGGAAGTTAGATGCTCATTTATATATGTTTGCTAGTCTGTTTGAGAATCCACCTAAAATCTAGAAACAATAGTTTTCATGCTCATTTATATATGCTCATTTATAAGTGAACATATATAAATCTCATTTATATATTTCACTAAACAGAATAGCAATAGTCTGTCTGGTTGAGAACTCATTAATATATGCTCATTTATATATGATGCTCATAAATTTGGTAATTTTAGAGAACCCACCTAAAATCTGGTATGTATATGATGCTCTTATTTCACTGAACAGATTTTTTTCACTCTTAAGCAGAAACAGATTTGTCGTATCAATCAAGGTTAGGCTTTTAGATACTTCTGTAAAGTTTTTCTATTGATTTAGGAGAAGACAATCATTTTTCCACAAATCAAATATTTAGAAAAAGAAAAAATTGATTTTGTAGATAGTATGAAATAGAACATTAATGTGTAAAACAGAGCCTCAATATCATTTAAGAACATTAAACCATGTATTGCTTTCACATATTTCTTAGATAAAAAATCATGTTTACTTTTTTGCATTTTAGGTATTGGATATATCGAAGATGGATGATTTAACAATTGCTACCCAAATGGATGTTCATGGCGAGGATGATACACAATGTAAATCCATTTTAGGTATGGAATTTGACTCTGAACAATCAGTTTATGAATTTTATAATTCTTATGGAGGAAGAGTTGGATTTAGTATTAGAAAAGAATATGCTCACAAAAGTAAGACCAGTGAAATTACTTAAATGACATTTGTTTGTTCTAAGGAGGGTCTTAGAAAATTTGATAAAAGAGATTTTGCTGTAAGGATTCCTAGGGCGGAGACAAGGACCGGTTGTGGTGCTTTGATGAGCATTAAATTAATTAGGCAAATTGGGAAGTATAGAGTTATCAATTTTGTAGAAACACACGACCATTCTCTTGTAGTAAGCGCATGTGCTCATATGCTTCCTTCCCAAAGAAAATTTTCCACCTCTCAATATATTGAAATAGATTTAGTAGATGACTGTGGGATACCTCTTAGGTCATCCTATGAGTTAATGGATAGAGAGGTAGGTGGAAGGGAATGTGTTGGATTTTTGAAAAAAGATCAAGAGAATTTTTTAAGAACAAAAAGACAAAGAATGTTAGAATTCGGTGAAGCAGGGAGCATATTGAAGTATTTTCAAGATCAGACGGTACAAAATCCTTTATTCTGTGCAGTTGGATACTGAAAAGCAAATAACAAATATTTTTTGGACAGATGCTAGAATGATAATTGACTACGGTCAATTTGGGGATGTTGTAACATTTGACACAACATACAAGATTAATAGAGAGAACTGACCTTTTGCTATTTTTCGTTGGCTTCAATAACCACCGAGAGACCATTGTTTTTGGAGCTGCATTGATGTATGATGAAATAACCGATTCGTTTATATGGTCGTTTAAAACTTTTTTAGAGGCAATGTCAAATAAACATCCAAAACTATTTTCACAGATCAGGATGCAGCAATGGCTAAGGCTATTTCATATGTGATGCCTAACACATATCATAGGCTATGCACATGGCATATGATGCAAAATGCTGTAAAACATATGAGTGGCATTTTTAGCGGTCCTGGTGGGGTAAGAAGTGTTTTGGGAAAGTTTATAGATGAGTATGAGAAGGAAGAGAAATTTTTTGCAGCTTGGAATGCTATGTTAGATGAGTTTGATGTTAATGATAATTCATGGCTGCAAAGCATTTTTCATTTAAGGAAAAAATAGGTTAGGGCATATGTTAGGTGGACATGGTCAGCAGGGATGAAAAACACACAACTTAGTGAGAGCTTAAATGCTGATTTGAAAGAGCACTTGAGATCATATTACAATTTGATTCAATTTTTCACTCACTTCAAAATGGTGCTTAATAAGAAGCGATATGAGGAATATGAAGCTGAGTATGCATTGTCATATAAGTTGCCTAGGATAAAAGTCCAAGTTTTGATGTTGATTCAGGTAGGAGATGTTTACACAAAGACTATCTTTGAAGAATTTCAAGATGAATATGTGGGTTCATGTAATAACCCTTACCACTGATTACTGATTAAGCACTGATTACTGCTAAACTGAGACTGATTATGATTGATAATTGAATTGATTGAAATACTGAACTGACTGACTAAGAACTGGGACTGATTGATTGACTGTAACTGTTTAAATGCATTTTCTATCTGTCGATTGTTAATCGATCTGTTCATGTTCTGTAATTTAAACTACGAATTGAAGGCCGAATCGGCGGCCGAATCGGAAATGGATCAATGTTTTATGATCATTGGAATTTATGTGAATTATTGATATATTTAATTGAAAATTGATTTGGTGTGATTAAATGGGATTAAAATAAGTTGAATTGCATTGTTGGCCTTATTTACCAAATTGCCACTCTAGTGGCCCACTATCTCAACACCTTGGCCTTCACATTGCACTTAATCCAAACATTTGCTCAGCCTCATTTCCTTGTTATAGCCGACCATAGAGAGAGAGGAAGTGAGAGAGTGAGTTCATCTTGCTTCATCTTGATTTGGCTTGATAGACTTGAAGAATTTGTAAGAGATTTGCCTAATTGAGCCTCTAGACTTGTATTTGAGGACCTAGGTAAGGAATTCAACCTCTCATTGTTGTCTTTAAGTTGATTCTTGCATAATTCATGTCAAATTGTAGAGCTAAGGCATGATTTAGTTCTAGCATGTTGAATTGAAGCTCATTCCATGCATGCATGTTGATATTGATGAATTTAAAGTTGTTTTCTTGGCAAATGTCACATGCATGCTCATATTTATGCTTAAGTCCATGATTTCATCTTGTTTTGAAAAGAATTGGCTCATTAGAGCATGAATTTGAGGCTTGAGGGTTGTTGTAGTACATGCATGTTCAATTGGAATCATGTTCATGAAATTGATTTGAAAATGGTGTTTAATGGAACTACCTTTGGGCTTTGATTTCTCAAATTGATCTTTGAGACATGTTGTACATTGAGTTTTAAAGTGTTTTCCGGAAAATTAGCCCAAAATGATCGAATTTGATACATTGAAAGTTGATTTTGATCTTGGAATTCAAATCTGGAATTTCCAGATTTTGGTCGTCCGCTCGAGCGGAGGAAGTGCCGCTCGAGCGGGGAAATCGAGCTCCCAGCATCTCTCACTGCTTTACAGTCCGCTCGAGCGGGGTATTGTACGCTCGAGCGGAGGCTTGTGTCACACGCTCGAGCGGGGGAGTTGACGCTCGAGCGGGGACCTTTGTTGCATGTCCGCTCGAGCGGGGAACTGTTTTTCTGAAAATCCTAAAACTGTTTTCTGAGTGCATCTTTGCATCCTCATTCCATTCTAGGCATTCTTAGGCCTAGTTTAAGGCATCTTATTGAGGATATAGATGTAGAACACACCGAGGCAAATTAGGGATTAAGTTATTATCTTTCCCAACTGTGTAGCTTAGTGTGTGTTCAATCTGTTAACTGTGTAGGTTTGGCTTACCGAGGAGACGCTCTAGCTTACTGTAGCCCCGAACTCTGTGAGTAACAATTGTGTAAATATATGTTCAAAAATGATTATCTTCTGAACTGTTTACTGAACTGAACTGTTTACCGAGTTGAACTATTTTATGAACTGTTTACTGTTAACTGAATGAATGTATGTCCTATATTCTGAACTGTATTGTGGCATCTTTAGCAACTACTGTTTACTGATTGATGGCCATCAATTGACTGTTCGGTCTTTTAAGACCTACTGTTTACTGTACTGCTATTGTCACGGATATCTCTGGAGCAAAGTGCTGCACAGACCTAAGTGCTACAGTGTGAGCCACCTTTAGAATCTGTGCGAGACACCTCTTGAGTCCATACTAGGCTTTAAGCCAATCTGTGAAATCTGGAGCAAAGTGCTGCACGGACCTAAGTGCTACAGTGTGAGCCACCTCTAGAATCTATGCGAGACACCTCTTGAGTCCATAAGAACTGTACTGTTACTGTTACTGTTATTGTTACCTTTACTGTTACTGTACTGTTACTGTCACTGCTACTGCTACTGCATTGTTACTGTTACTGTTACTGTTATTGTTACCGTTACTGTTACTGTTACTGTACTGGTACTGTTACCGCTACTGCACTGTTACTGTACTGTACTGTTACCGTTATTACTACTGTACTGACACTGCTACTACCACCGTACTATTTTGCTATCGGTTGTGCCACGTACAATTACTATGATTTCTAAATGACTGATATGACATGAAGTATAAGCCACCGACTGTATAACTGATCTACCGAGGCAAACGACTGTTTAAAATACTGAAAGGACATTCTTTCTTAACCCCTTTACGCATTGTGTTATTCACTGGGCTTTAGCTCACTGCTCATATATATATGTAGGTGCACAGGCACCAGACCGCGGCTAGGAGCGTCAAGCAAGCTTTAGTTTCGTCAAGCCAACCACTGTGCCTCACTGCGAGGTTCCGAGCCTTTCAAGCTATGGCTTAGGGGTGTTTTAATCTCCCCGTCTGTCCCTGTATCTGATTGGTATTACTGTATAGACTGGCAGCACTGTACTGTACTGTTATTAGGGATTAAGTCCCTGTACTGAATGATTGTAAATATTGTGCATACTGTTCTGTACTGAATGTTTATATGTATGAAAAATCTTTTTGCATACAGACTGTCACAGCTCATTGGACATTGTTTATTTACTGTTCTGGCTTCCGCCATGCCCCTGTACTCTGTACTACTGTATTACTGTTAAGCAGGCCTTCGGTAATCTTGGATTACTGGTTGATTACGGTACTAAACCCATAGGGGCGGGTTTGGGTCGTGACAGTTCACTTGAGTTATATGTAGCAAATTGTGTTCACAAGGATGTTTGTTTGGTTTATATTGTCAAAGCATATCGACAATCTACAATGCGTGAAGTGAAGAAAGACAAAGATGGTAATTTGTCTTGTTCTTGTAGGTTGTTTGAGATGAAAGGAATATTGTGTAGTCATGTTATTAAGGTTCTTAAAGATGAAATGATCATAATGGAAATTCCAAGCCAATATATCCTGAAAAGGTGGACCAAATTAGCCAGAGCTGAAATTGTCCAAGATTACAAAGGGCGCGACATTCAAGCTGACCTTAAGTTGGAACAGAGTAGCAGATACAAGTCATTGTGCTCCCTCTTTACTATGATTTCATCCCAGGCATCTGAATTGGAAGAAACATATGAAGATTGTGTTTAGGAAGGGCAAATATTGCTTGCATTTGTTCAAAATAAGTTGCGTATATGTATCACCAATGGACCACTAAACTTAAATGATGCTAGCTCTACAATGAGAACGAATGAGGGCAGTGAAAATGTCATTCAAGCGAAGGGACTGAAGAAACGGATTGACCCCATTTGTGGAAGGCGACGGATTAAGTAGCTTGGAAAAGGCATTGGAGACTTCAAGAAAGAAAAAGCAACGCGTTCAGGTATTATTTAATTTTTTTTTTATGATCTTTACATTCTTTAAAATTTTCAATTTATGTTACTTGGCTTCATCTAAGTTCTTATCTTGATAGGATGTACAAACATCTTCAAATATGCTCCCATATATGATGCCACCATATGTTCAAATACCAACTTCAATGCAGGTAATACTTAATTTTTTGTGTTCTTGTCTTTACATTTTTAAATTTATTCGAGTTCTTTTCAAGAAATTTCAATTTCTAGGATGTACATACATCTTCGAATATACTCCTACATATGAGGCAACCATTAGCTGAAGTACCAAATTCAATGCCTTGGACATGGAATGGAGAGCCTCAATATGCCAACTTCCGAGCCTTACTTCAACGATCTGCTTTGCTTAACTTATCTGCTTTGCTTAACGATCTGCTTGGCTTCATCTAAGTTCTTATCTTGATAGGATGTACAAACATCTTCAAATATGCTCCCATATATGATGCCACCATATGTTCAAATACCAACTTCAATGCAGGTAATACTTAATTTTTTGTGTTCTTGTCTTTACATTTTTAAATTTATTCGAGTTCTTTTCAAGAAATTTCAATTTCTAGGATGTACATACATCTTCGAATATACTCCTACATATGAGGCAACCATTAGCTGAAGTACCAAATTCAATGCCTTGGACATGGAATGGAGAGCCTTAATATGCCAACTTCCGAGCCTTACTTCAACGATCTGCTTTGCTTAACTTATCTGCTTTGCTTAACTTATCTGCTTTGCTTAACGATCTGCTTGGCTTCATCTAAGTTCTTATCTTGATAGGATGTACAAACATCTTCAAATATGCTCCCATATATGATGCCACCATATGTTCAAATACCAACTTCAATGCAGGTAATACTTAATTTTTCGTGTTCTTGTCTTTACATTTTTAAATTTATTCGAGTTCTTTTCAAGAAATTTCAATTTCTAGGATGTACATACATCTTCGAATATACTCCTACATATGAGGCAACCATTAGCTGAAGTACCAAATTCAATGCCTTGGACATGGAATGGAGAGCCTCAATATGCCAACTTCCGAGCCTTACTTCAACGATCTGCTTTGCTTAACTTATCTGCTTTGCTTAACGATCTGCTTGGCTTCATCTAAGTTCTTATCTTGATAGGATGTACAAACATCTTCAAATATGCTCCCATATATGATGCCACCATATGTTCAAATACCAACTTCAATACAGGTAATACTTAATTTTTTGTGTTCTTGTCTTTACATTTTTAAATTTATTCGAGTTCTTTTCAAGAAATTTCAATTTCTAGGATGTACATACATCTTCGAATATACTCCTACATATGAGGCAACCATTAGCTGAAGTACCAAATTCAATGCCTTGGACATGGAATGGAGAGCCTCAATATGCCAACTTCCGAGCCTTACTTCAACGATCTGCTTTGCTTAACTTATCACAATGCTCAACTAGCACACATTACAATCAGGTATGTAACATGAATTATGGTGGATATCCTTCAATTCTATGCTTTGAACTCATTCTGATTATGTTTTTTACTTCATAGGTTCCCAATCTAAACATTATTCGGAATTCCCCTACACCAATATATCCAGAAATTCTTGGAGACCGATGAAGATTGTTGCAAGTGAAAGATTTTTGTTAACATTAAATTTGGGAATGTTTATTGTCAATTTAGATTGTCAATTTTTCTATTGCTATACGGTCCATTGAATCGCAGAGGTGATTTTTTTTGGGTATGAAATTTTATTTTTTGGATAATGAAGAATATCTCGCAAGAGTTGATTTTGTAAATATTGTTGTTGATAAACATATTTGATGAGGTGGGTATGAGATTGTTTACAAGGACGTATTGCAGGACAACACTAATGTGGTTGAGTTGAATTCACTAAGATTGTGCAATTGGTTTGTTTACAAGGATGTGTTGTTTACAAGGATGTATTGATGAGCATTTCTGTCTGAATATATGGCTTCTAGATTTTGAAACTATCACCATTATGTTTTATAAATTATGGTTGCTTTTGTGCTGTTTCATAGAGTTTCCTTTAACTTCAGTCTAATATGCTGCAATTAATGTGGGAAAACAAGAAAAGGAAATCTGATCTCAAAGATAGTCTTTGTGTAAATATCTCCTGCCTGATGTTCAAAGATAGTCTTTGTGTAAACTATCTTTGAAGACTATTATTGAAATCTGATTTGTTATAAAATAGATTGGCTTAGACTAAGGGAACATCAGATTTCAAATACTATGATTTGTTACACAAAGACTATCTTTATAGAAGCCAATCACTTTATTAGCTGAACATCATTTGTTATGTAATTGATTCAGGCTGGGAACATCAGAAAGCCAATCTCTTTGCAATCCTTGTAGCTCTCAAGAAAAGGAAGAAAAAAAACAAAAAATTGGTTTGACCAGACGTCCGGCCGGTCAACCGGTGATCAACTAATTTTTTATTTTATTTTTTTTTAAAAAAAATTAACTTGTTGGGATTTTTTTTTTTGGCTTAAAATTTAATTTTGGGTTTGAAATTTTTTATTAAATTAAATCATTTATCTATTTTATTTATTATAAGTGTTGAATCATCCTGTTAGTCACCTTCCGTTAACCCAAAACGACTAATTTCGATGTCATTTTGTTAACTCTTCAACTACATAGATGTGGCCTCCTTGGTGCCTTCAGATCTGCGAGACGCCACGCATCTCCATCTAATGAAATGGCTAGAGGAAGTCGGACTGAAGAGTGCTGGAGAGGAGGGAGATTTGGGCTATGTCTTTTTTTTTTTTGGCATTCCAAATATATTAGTACTATTAGTGATCTTTTTTTTAGTGATATAAATCATTATTGTTTCATTTAATAGCAAGCCATGTTCTAGCAAGGCATTTGTACGTTGAAAGCTAATGATAAAAAAGTAAAAGCTAAAAGTATCATTTTTTTATTTCTCAATTTTCAATTTTATCTAATTTATTGTTTTAAAAAAATATTTAATTTATTTAAATTATTTCTCACTCATAAGTGGAAACATCAAACACTTTGGTATAGATTTTCAAAATAAAAAAGCCATTATCTATGTAGAAGGCAAGGATGCATTAAAATAGGAAAATGCATTATACCCCCACTGGAGGTCGACCCCCAGTGAGGTGGAGGCCCATGATTGGGCAAAAAAAGTCTTTTTTTTTTTTTTTTGGGGCTGTCAGCCAGTGGGGGCGCGCCACCTCACTGGGGGTGCGACCCCCACTGGGGTTATAAGGCACTGCCGATTAAAATATGAGCAATTCAAATAAAAAACGAAGTAAAGAAAACACCTGCAGTAAATCCTCCATTTGATGAACTTTTAAAATGTAACTCCACACTCACTTTTGTGTATGATATTTAGTATTTTTAAAAATTAATTTCACACCCACTTTTAAAAATTCTTTCCAAGGCCAGAAAATTTGAACTAACCGGTCATCCCACCGATCATCCGACCAGTTGACTGAAACTTTGTTCTTTTTTTTTTTTTTTTGCACCTATTATTTTTATATTACAAAAAAAAATATTTGTGAAATTTTTTAAATTTTTTTTATAAGTTATGAATAGAATTTTGAATTATGTTTGGTTATGAGTTACAAGTTTTTGTATCAAATATCATGTCACATCACTCAATTCAAACTCAATTTAAAACTCTTTTCAAAACTCATAACCAAACAAATTTTCCACACTCAAATTATAATTCCAAAACTTACAAACTCAAAATACAACTCTAATCTCAAATCATAATTCTAAAATTCTATCAAACACTACCTTTGTCTTTCTCAGCCAGCAAGATAAGCCCAATCAAAATTTAAGTCACAGAATTGACTTAAAGTTCAAACAAAGCTATCCAAGAAAACACATAAACAAAACAAAAACGGCAATCTGAAGATCTCCCAAAAACTCTAATATATGCCTGGATGCATTACCACTCACTAGTACTACACAGCTAATCCCACAAAGTACAAGAACCTCTTAAAAGACGCAGACTGGCCTTCCCATCGTACTCTTCAGGTACAAGCACCTCACCTGATTTGCAGACAACAAAGCACAACTAATGAATAACCACTCAAAATATAATAAAAAAAAATGATCACAGAATTGTCATAGATATATATGTAACACAAAGCATATATGAGAAATGAGTAGAGTTCAAAATCATAATAAACTCTATGCACTGATGAATGATGAGCAACAGGAGACATTATAACAAATAGGTACCGAAACTGTAAATGAAGCAGTAAAAAATCAGGACATAAAAATTTTAGAGCTAGTTCCATTTCTAGTGAAGTAGATTCCCGAAAGCAAGTTCACTTAACAGGCAAGGTTATCCACTTAAATTCCGGGTTAAAACTGTTTCTAGTTCAGTGATCCTAAACACAACCGTTCATTGGTGCCATTCTTAGACACGTACAACTACTCAATTAATTCATGTGAAGAAGTCTATCTATTAATAAAAATAGAACTATGTGTGTTGTGAACTACATTCAACACTCTAGACATCGTTCCAAGGCAATACAAAAAGTATAGCTTAGGCAATGGAGGACTACCATAGCCATAAATGCATAAAGCAGAGCTTCAAATGCAAATCATAACCATGTTTTTTTATCGTTGTTGTTCTCAACTTGAAAACTCTTCCCAAAATCAACCACTTGGCCAATTGGGCAATTCAGCATCAAATATTATGGCAAAAACACAGATATATAAAAGACCATTTAGATAGAAGTGGTGAAAACATATAATTGGAAGTAACAACCCTGAATGTAAATAGAGCATCGAATATTATGGAAGAAACATGGATATAAAAAGATAAGAAGACCATTTTAGATAATAGTCGTGAAAACATATAATTGCAAGTAACAACCTTAACTGCTGTACATAGAGAGTATTCTAATCCAGCTGAAATCCCAAATATTGAAACCTCACTAAAGGTTGAGGGTAGTTGAACTTACATTTTGCCAATTCTTCTTCAGCAACGAAACAAGAAAGTTTACGCTCATTTGAACATTCTGGAAGATCTGCTAGTCCTCCATACCACAGTTTCCCACAGCAACACCCATGCACAGAACCTTCTTAAGTTGAAACTTCACTGTTGCTTTTGTTTCATTAACTTTTGACTCGAGGGATTCCTGATGAGTCACCAATGTTGGAAACTTTCCTGCATTGGCATATCAAAGAGGGTTAACATGATAAACGATAGACCTCTCTAATCATGACCACATTCCCTACTTCTAAACAGGCATATGAGTTCATCCAAAAATGGCTAAAAGATCTCAAAGTTTACAGATACAACTAGGAGGGTTGTAATAAAATTAAGCACTTGCCTGCCTCGTTTAGACCAGGGCCCAAGAGACGAGGGATCTGCTTGATGACAGCCTCAGATGCTAGAAAGGCATGGTACTTTTTGGCAAGCTTCATGACCAGTTTCTTGTTCTTGTTGCTTCTTCAGTCCTTCCACATCCATATAGTCCAATCCTATCTTCTCCGCCTGTAATGAAAAATTAAATGTAGCATTAAGCGAAGAAGCTCATGCAATGCAAGGATTTACCATCTTATAATGGGTTCTTATATTGTAATTATTAAGGGAAAAGAAAGTCAGAAAATAAGCATGAAGAATATTATATATCAATCTTGTGTACCACTATAAGTTAAAATATGAACCCTCCCGCAAAAACCAAAACTACAAAAGGTTGTATGCCATTATACTTATAGCCCACAGTAGCTAATATGTGAAATTAAAAGCATATAGAAGATTACATGCAACCAAAAAAAATAGGCACAACTCAATATGAATTCCTGATGAATATAAATAGTTTAGTTTCACAAGAACACATAGGCAATAGCAACATGAATCCATTGAATACACAGAAATTTTTATAAAATTGATTGCAATAGAAAAACATCGTGATATATAACTAAAAGAGAGAATGAGAAGAAACAAAATTCAACTGAAATTATAAATTTTACTTTTGCTTTCTCACTGAACTTGTAATCAAGGGGTTCAATTTACCTCTTCTACGTGCTGAGCATCACCAAGCATGCAGACCTTCATCTTAGGATGTGGAATGTGTG
Source organism: Camellia japonica (assembly GCA_030407325.1). Classification (NCBI taxonomy): domain Eukaryota; kingdom Viridiplantae; phylum Streptophyta; class Magnoliopsida; order Ericales; family Theaceae; genus Camellia; species Camellia japonica. The sequence continues at coordinate 30,606,378 of JAPPVO010000016.1, read as the reverse complement.
GCAATTTCACAGAGCCACTAAAGCGCTTATCTTTTTGGGGATCGTAGTTCTTCAAACCAATTTGGAGTTCAATGGTCTCCACAAAGTTACGCTTTTTTTCCTCTGTATCTCCAACAATCTGGGAGATGGCTTCCCTTACAGCGTCACTGTGTAGCTTACTGTAAACCAAAAACGATGCACAAGAATTATATGACACAATTAGAACAAAACAAAATCAATCCATGATAAAAAGGTTCCAATGCAACGTCATATGCATATGATAAAAAATATATATTGATCAAGATGATAGGAGTCCATACCAAACCACTGATCATGATAAACAAACCTATTAGAAATTGAAAAATGGAGGTGGGAGGACTTTGTCGATAGGCATAACCTCAAAAGAACAGCATGTATATTCTTAATCGCATGTTCTACCAAAACATTAACAGAAACAAACAAAGAAATGCCAATCGAGCAGAAAGAAAAACAAAAATGTCTCACCTAGTACAAGAAATATTCCTCTAGGAGCACGATGTTTGGCTGATAATAAACATAAAAGTTTGGGATTGTAAAGGGAATGGTTGCAGAGGGCAGGGGAGAGCCGAGGAAGGGGAGGGGAGACGCTAGAGAGGTTTAGGGTTTAGGGTGGAGGAAGGGCAATGAAGGGAGTTGGGTTGGGGGATGGCAGGGGTGGTGATGGATCCTCTACCAGCCGTCAAAATCTTACCAATAATCCCCACAAGAACACAACCCATCCTCAAAATGGTGAAATCTACTATTGTCCCTGACAATTATCTTTCTCCCAACAGCTTTGGAGATAAACTTAATTGCAGAATGGCAGTCCACACATACCCTCAAATTTTTCTTCACAATGATCGGCTTCCCAACTGGCATGCTTATTAGTGCAAATGCAATAGCTATCCTCTCACTGTGACGATGAAGAACCTTCTCCTTCATGTTATTATCCATGTCAAGTGGGATAGAATCTGTGAAAGCAACATATCCAGCTTTCTTGATCTGATCAAGAAGACTATCAAGTTTCTCATATATTTCTTTCTTTTTAGGATGAGACCAATCCTCAACTCCAAAAACATGGGTTTTGTTACCGATGTCTACCCAACTATAACCAGGCGATTTCTTCACATTGCCATCCCTCATCATCTTCCTGACACTCCTTACGTCATCCCATTGTTGTTCCTTTGCATAAATATATGAGAGCAAAACATGAGCACCACTGTTCTCAGGTTCAAGTCTCATCAATTGTTCTGCTGCCAGTTTGCCCCTCTCCTTGTCACCATGCAACTTGCAAGCCCCAAGATAAGAACACCATCCAAAAGCATTTGGCTCGAATGGCATGCTATTGATAAATTCTTCAACTTCTTTAAGCTTTCCAGCACGCCCAAGCAAATCAATAACACAAGAGTAATGTTCTGACCTAGGAGTTATTCCATATATCTTTTCCATGGAATGAAAGTAATTTAATCCTTCCTCTACCAATCCTGCATGACTACACCCGTTTAAAAGACTGATGAATGTTATAGCATTTGGTTTCACTCCATTTACAATCATCTTGTCAAAAGTTTTCATGGCATCTTTTCCCCAGCCATGTTGAGCAAATACACTCACTAGCAAATTCCATGCAACCTCAGTTGGGTATTCAATCTCCTCAAACACTTGGATTGAATGATCAAGCAGACCACATTTTCCATACATATCAATGAGAGCTGAAGAAACAAATGGGTCTCTGTCAAAGTTGAATTTAACTACTTGGGCATGAAGTTGGTTCCCTTGTTCAAGTGCAGCTTGATCAGCACAGGCCTTTATCAAGCTAGAGAAAGTGAACTCATTGGGCTTAATCCCCCGCCTCTGCAACTCAAGATAAACATCCAAAGCCTTCTCGATTTGATCCTTCTCGACATACCCATCAATCAAAGAAGAATAAGACACAACATTTCTACCTTCAAAGCCAATAGCAAACACATTTGAAGCACTTTCCATATCTCCCACTTTTGAATACATATCTATTAGGGCATTGCCCACAACAAGGTCCAGCTCAAGCCCTAACTTCACTACACTTGAATGAATAGATTTTCCAAAATTAAAGGCCTTTAGAGCCCCACAAGCGCCTAATGTGCTACAAAGTAGATGCTGATCAATAACTATATCTTCAAACATCATCCTCTTAAAAGCTAACAGAGCTTCTTCAAAATCTCCATTTTTTGCAAAACCATCTATCATAGCAGTCCACGACACCTCATCCTTATAAGGCATCTCCTCAAAGACCTTACAAGCATCAACTATCGTGCCACACTTCGAGTACATATCAGCTAAATTACTACCCACAAATAATTCATAACCAAACCCACATTTTAAAGCAAGACAATGCATTTGCCTCCCCAACTCAGTTGACCCAAGAGATGCAGATGCCTGAATGACACTTGAAAATGCGAACTGTGTTGGAGTTTCGCTAGCCATTCGCATTTGACAAAATATTCTTATGGCTTCCAAAAGCTTCATATTCTGTGAAAACCCAGAAATCATTGTTGTCCAAGAAACCAAGTTTCTATGAGGCATTTTGTCAAATAGTTGAACAGAGTGGTCGAGTTGACCACATTTGGCATAAAGAGTCAGAAGGTGGTTGGTGAGGAAGGTGCATAGTGGGTACCCAATGCAGATTAATTGAGCGTGGAGTTGTTTGCCTTTGCTAAACTGTTTGGTTTGGGCATAGGACTGGACAACGTGCGCCAAGGTGGTAGAGTCCCAAAGCAAGTGCTTGCTCAGAGTTTGAAATTTCATATGAAAGCTGTAAAGAAGACAGTGAGAAGGATGTTTGACAAACTTTCTATGAGAGGGCTACTATTGAAATCAATCAGAGATAAATGTTTCTTTTTGTAATTTTAGTTAAATTTCATTTTGCAAATAACAAAGAGCTTCTATTAAACTCTTTCTGCTTATATTTTGGGTAACACTATTTACACACCAGACAATTTCTCTATACACACCATTTACTCAGGACACACCACAATCAATTTGAATTTTCTAGTTTTTCCTCAATTCACACCATTCATATTCAAATAATACCAAAATACTCCCATATCTCCAATCTGAAACCCTAACCCTCACCGCCCCCACTGCCATCCCCCTTCCCAGACCCTCCTCCACCTCCCTGCCCATGTGCAACCATCCCCTACTCCCCAACCCAAAATGTCTACCCCCAACACGAATAATTTTCATCCATAAAAAAGAGCTCAGGCTATGCCCAACATACAAACCATTATCACATACATCAATGCGACCCATAAGTCATTATTCTCAGCTATTAAGCCTCGCCGATACGTAAATTATCCTTCAACAACTAGATTTGTGGAAACAGGACACTTCTATATAAGGCTTAAATTAGATACATACACCCAGTCAAAGCTGGACAAAGAACAAACATTTCAATAAACAAAACTACACATTCATTGCATATTTAAAGCCACACAGATAGCATACATACATTATACATATAGGTACATAACATACACAAACATATATGTACTGAAATTAAGCAAGCAACGAACCACAACAAAAAAAAAAAAAAAATCCAGATTGAGTTCAATCAAATACATAACAGCAAATCAGAATCAAAACTAAACATAAAAAGAATTACCTCATGGCCAATTATTTCTGCTTTGGAGAGTTGATCTACAGAGACTACCACCCCAACAACAACAACAAGATTTGAGTGAATATCGAAGAAACGCGATTTATAAAGTAAACCCAGATAGATAAACCCTAAAAATCAAAAGCTGGAAATGAGAGTAGAGAGCCAAACCTACTGGAGTTTGAGGGCTGCGCCAGAGAGAGAAAGAGAGAGGCGCGAGTTTCAGCTTGGCGGAATAAAAACACTAGTCACGTGCTAGGTGACCCAGATGGATCTTGATTGAAAAATGCACGTTATATGTACCCTTCGGAAAATTATTAAATATTTTTGAAATATTACGCTTATATTTTTTAATAATCATTTTTAAGTTCTTAATTACTGAACATAATATTATTTATTCATTTTTTTCACTAATCATAATATTATAAAATATTATATATTTATATTTTAAAATTACTAAATAATTATTCAATAACCCTGCCTCATTCTTCCTTTCCTTTTTCCCTGCCTCATTCTTCCTTTTTTTTTTCAACAATGATTCATCCCCCATTTTCCCCCACCCGCTTTGACCCCCTCTCTCTCTTATTGGTCCCCTTTTCTTTTTCTTTTTCTTTTTCTTTTTTTTCCTGCTCCTCCAATCACCATCCACCACGTGGCAAAGGAGGTGAGGGGGTGACCCCCAAAAGGGGGTCCCAAGCATTATTCTTCTTTTTAATGACAGCTGCTAACCGTGGGGCTTTTCCCGTATTAAGTTTTTTTTGCATCTTATTTCTCAAACTAGGCCTAGTTTGGACGAATTTCTCAAACTAGGCTAAAGCGCTATTACAAATCGCGCTTTCACTGTTTGGAGTCCAAAATTTGATGAATAGTGAAAGCGCTATTGCAAAACGCGCTTTTAATTAAGAAATCGCTGTTTCAAATCACGCTTTTAACATAAAAAAAAAATTCTGAAGAAAACGCTATTTGAAATCGCACTTTTACTGTGCATATAAATTTTTTTTTTTTAGAAAACGTTATTTCCAATAGCGTTTCTACTGTTGAAACATAAACCAAAACCAACCCACACTCTGACATACACACACACCCACAACACTGAAACATTGAAATAATATAATTTTTATATATAATAACAATTTATAATAATCAATTATATAATTTTTATAATTTTTGTAAATATAAATCATTTTTAGGTTATGGATGGTTTGATTTATAATACGTATGTAATGGTACAAATTTTTATAATCAAAAATAATTTTTGCAATTTTTATAATCAAAAATAATTTATAATACGTATGTATTTACTTTAAATAAATTATATATAACACGTATGTATTATATATATAATTTTTATATATTTACTTTAAATAAATTATTTTTGATACGTATGTATTATATATATAATACGTATGTATTATATATATAACTTTTATATATTTATATATTTACTTTAAATAAATTATTAATAAATATATAATAATTATTTTATAAAATAATTATTAATAAAAAGTATTGATTGTAAAATAAATTGATTACTTTATAAAATAAATTGATTATAATTTTTATTAATAATTATTTATTATATATTTTTAATAATTTATAAAGATTATAATCAATTTATAAATAATTTTTGCAATTTTTACATACGTATGGCAATAATTTTTATAAATTATTTAAACCATACGTATGTAAGGGTAAAAAATTTAGGTTATGGATAGATTGATTAATCATTTATCAAAATTTTTACCCTTAAGCCATACATATGTAAATGTGAAGATGGGTTTACTATAAATGTAAATGTGAAGATATGTATTAAATTATTTACATACGTATTAATTATAATTTTTTATAAATTATTTTTGAATAATACATACGTATTATAAAATGTGAAGATGGGTTTACTGTAAAAAAATTTAAATCAAAAATGTAAAGATTTAAATGATACATACGTATTATAAATTATTGTAAAAAAATTTATAATACATACGTATTATAAAATTTTATTAATAATTTATTTTATAAAATAATTATTATATATTTATTAATAATTTATTTAAAGTAAATATATAAATATATAAAAATTATATATATAATACATACGTATCAAAAATAATTTATTTAAAGTAAATATATAAAAATTATATATTTAATACATACGTATTATATATAATTTATTTAAAGTAAATACATACGTATTATAAATTATTATAAAAAATTTATAATACATACGTATTATAAATTATTTTTAATAATTTATAAATTATTTTTGATTATAAAAATTGCAAAAATTATTGTTGGTTATAAAAATTTTACCCTTACATACGTATTATAAATCAAACCATCTATAACCTAAAAATGATTTATATTTACGAAAATTATAAAAATTATATAATTGATTATTATAAATTATTATTATATATAAAAATTATATTATTTCAATGCTTCAGTGTTGTGGGTGTGTGTGTGTGTCAGAGTGTGGGTTGGTTTTGGTTTGTGTTTCAACAGTAGAAACGCTATTTGCAATAACGTTTTCTAAAAAAAATAAAATATATGTACAGTGAAAGCGCGATTTCAAATAGAGTTTTCTTCAAAAAAAATTTATGTTAAAAACGCAATTTGAAACAACGATTTCTTAATTAAAAGCATATTTTACAATAGCGCTTTCACTATTCATCAAATTTTGGACACCAAACAGTGAAAGCGCGATTTGTAATAGCGTTTTAGCCTAGTTTGGGAAATCTGTCCAAACTAGGTCTAGTTGAGAAATAAGATGCAAAAGAGGCTTAATATGGGAAAAGCCCCGCTAACCCTTCCACTAATGGTTGGATAAGCGACAAAGACCAATGGAGTTGATGGGTGTGTTTGGTTTGTATTTGTAGAGTAATTTTTAAGATAAAAAGTACGAAAACTTATTTGATTTTTTTTTTCAGAAATAGTTTTTAAAAAAAAAATTTGGGAGGAGAGTTTTTAAAAAAATGATTGATTTGATATGTATGAGAGAGAGAGTAATTTTAAAAAGTAAGTAACCAAATAAAATTTTGAAATTTTTTTGAAAGAATTTGTTTAATTTAATTATTCTTAAAAATTTGTTTGTAAAAAAATTTTCGCAAAAATTTTTTAGAAAAACAAACCAAACAAAGTCTCAAGACTCCAGTTTGATTTTTCTTAAGGCCAGCCAATCAATATGTTGGCACATGAGGCTACTAGTTTATTTGGATTGCTTTGGGTGGTAGATTAAAAATTATTTTTTTTTTATTTTATTTAATTTTTAAAAAATATGTATATAAAAATGTAGAGTAATGATGTAATTAGGGATGTCTCTATTTACCTACTAAATTTGATTTCAAGACATATTAATTAATTATTTTTTATTATAACAATTGTGACACCTTGAACGTTTAAATTAAATACCACTTAAATATTTATAGTTATATATAATTGTGGGTGTACGTGATAATATATTATTAAATAAATAATAATAAATATATAAATTTAATTTGGCATTGAGTTATCAAATATAGGATTAGTTAGGAATTATTATTTGGGGGCAAATTAACACATTTATGGAATTATAATACTAGTTGGGTCAAACTAAAGTTAAAAATAGTAAATAAATAATAATACTGCTAACAAGAATAATAATAATAATCTATAAAGTAAAATAAAATAATTAATTTTACGATGATAAATGATAAGATGTAATTTAATTTACATTAAGAACACCGAAAAATTTAGCACCAAAACAAACAATTAAATAAATAAAAAGAAAAAAAAAATTGTAAGCTAGTATTGGCCCAGCAATGTTTAGTAAATGTTGGCCCAAACAAATGGCCCAAGTATATTGAGAGATCCATACTTATCTAAAAAGATTCAAATCTCTGATTTGAATCTATAATTAAGAACTCAATCTTCTACCATCATAATGGCCTCCATAGAGAGAGGTTACGTGTCATTCACATCAAGGCTCAGTTAGCAGTATATAAAGGGCAAGGGTGTTGTGAATAAAGAGAGGAAAAAACGAAAGAAAAAAAAAAGAGAGGTACGTAAGGAGCTTATAAGGTTGTGATAGTGGAGGAAAGTTAAGGATCAATAATAAGGTGAGTTATATTATACCTTGATTTACCATTATATGTGTTTACGAATGTTTTGAATTACCATAGCTTATTTTATACAAGTCATATTTTATTAAGTTATATTAATAAAAGTTATGTTTTATAAATATTTTAGTTACGTGAGTTATTTTCTAAACTCTATTTATTTAAAAGGAAACTTATTGATATGTTTGTTTAAATTTTAGTATATATTTGACTATAACCTTATAAACAATTATGTTTTGTAAGTACCACCACGGGAGTTCCACGCTTTGGGGGACTTAAATAACCCTAGGCTTCTGTTTGGCCACTTTGTGATCCTCTGTTTGTCATGGATCCATTGACCTCTGTTCTGACTGTCACTTCTGTGAACTCTGTTCTGTTCTGTTCATACCGTGGTTATGATTATTTATTTACATGATTTCTGTACTCTGCCACTTTAAATTAATTGTTATTTCAAATTAAATTATGTAAATATTTTAGCCTAACTAATTATCCATGGTCATTTTGTATTCCCTACACTCTTGGCATAATATTTCTCACTCTGCTATGTGCTTATAGCTATTCCCCTTTCAGGTAACGAGATGTAGGGGAAAACCATAACCCCACAAAATGGAACCCGCACATGGATTGCTGTTGAACCACTATTTTATCTTTCTTTTTTTTTATATTTTTGCTCCATTTTGTTTCTATTCGGGGCTAGTCACTGAATAATAAAATAATGAAAGCCCTAGAAATGTATTTCTTTTTTCTTAAATAGTAAAATGAAGTAAAATTTCTGTTTAATTATTTTTATTTCCGCCTGCGCAACTCAATTTACTACGAATAAGAATAAATTAGTAAGTTGCGATTCAAACCCTAAGCCTTTGGGGTTGGGTCGTGACAACAATGACCTTTTTTTAAAATGACCAAAACTAAATACACACCTTAGTTGAATACACATCCAAACCTTAACCCTTGCCACCTCTACTGAGAAGAACAAAACAAATGCTATGAAGATTGACCCATATTAAAAAAACATTCACAACTATATATTTGAAATTAATCTTTTAGTTTTTTTTATGCGTGCAATAATCTAAATTTCAAACGGGCGATACAATCAAATACCCAATTCGAATCATGTGTGATTATACAAATATATATAGTACTTCGAATATAAATCTGTCGAGAAAGAAACGAACATATGGGAATAACAAAGCAAACAATGAAAAAACTACGAAATCTTCATATTTCTGGGTATGATTCTTATTGCCAATCAATGGATTGGATGAATTGAGACAAACCCATTAGAGTTTTCTTAGTAACCAAACAAATCTGTGTAGAAAAATCAGAGCTTGTGGATCGAATATGGAAATAGAGACCTCTGTTTTCTCTCTCTCTCCCTCTCTAGTTTCTCTCTCTAGCTTTAGGGCAGTGGTCAGTGAGGAAAAAAGTCTTCGTGGGCTCAGAGGGGGAGGAGGGCTGGGGCAAAAATTATGTCTAATAGTTAGATTTTTTATTTTTTATTTTTTGAATTTGAGGTGTGTACGAAGTGATGTGGGACTAAGGGCAAAAATGAAACGTTGTGGCGTGTGTTTAGAAAAATTATGTTTTTTCAAATTATTAAAGGTGTGAATTGAATAGTGGTGTGCCTTGAAATCAAATGTGGTATGTAAATAGAGGCACCCTATAACCAGGGGTAGAAGCACAGCAGGGCGAGGGGGATCGCGTGCCCCCCTCAATTTTGAAAACTTTTTTATTTTTATTTTTTTATTGTCATGTATAAAATGTATTCTTTTTTTTTTTTTTCTTAACATGTTCTTTGCCTAAGGGTTTATTGTATTGTTCACAACAAGTAGTTATTTGATATTTTGGGAACATTATGTGGTATTGTTTATACAGTAGTTTAAATCAATAGTGTAGCGAAAAATATTATATATTAGGTATAATGAACTCACTATTTTCAAGTAATTGGCATACAATTTAGTGTGATTTGTGATTTTCTATACTTTGAGTATCATGTAGGCAACGACATATGATATTCTAAGACTATTTAATAATTTTCATTCAAAATACATCATTTATAAGCAATATCATCTCTTTAATATTTTTTCTGTCAAATAAAAACTAAATATAATTTATAATAATTTGTGCTATAAATGATGTATTTTTTTAAAAAAATATATAAATTTTGATCCATAATTTTTTGTGCTAAAATTGCAAACTTACATCATCATCCCACACCGAGTTGTTCCACACTATTATAGAATTTTGATTTGTTCTTATTAATATTGAATATGTAATTTTTTATGTTTAAATTTATCTCATAAAATTATTGTTATCCCAGATAGGCAACCCAAAAGGGGGAGTGAATTGGGTTATTAAAAATTTCACAGTATTAAAATTAACACAATATTCAGAATTTTAATAAATAAAAAAAAACAGAATAATAATTATCAATATGAACGTAAGAGAGATTGGGAGAGAAAATCAAACACTGCGATTTATAGTGGTTCGGCACGCCGGCCTACGTCCACTCCCCAAAGAACCTCCTTGAGAATTTCTTTACTATCAATTGAATAAATACACCACCAAGCTTGTGGATTTGGCACATGACTTACTCTTATCTATTGAGCCTCATTCAACAATAAAAGCCTTACCCTTACAAAATCTCTCTAAAAAATAAGGAATAAGAATAAGGGTAATTTAAACCCTCTTTTACAATAATTCTCTCACAAAGAGTAGATATGAAAGTGTAAGAACAAATGCTAGACTTAGATCTGAAAGTGAAAGAGCAGAATACAATTTGGAGCTCACAGAAAATTTTCTCTTCAAGTTCTTGATTTTTTCTCCACACACAACACTTCTATTTATACACAAAAATATACCCGTTGGACGCTCCTTGCTGACGTCATGGCTTACATAAGCACGCTCCTGACGTCATGGCTTACATAAGCACGCTCCTGATGTCATGGCTTACATAAGCACACTCTTGATGTTATCGCTTACATAAGCACACTCCTTAATTTTGAATAGTCAGCAAATGATAAGAATTAAAAAGATAAAAATAAGACTGATTTTTTCTTTTTGTTTTTTCAAACATGGAGCCACCGTTTTTGTAGACAATTTAATACAAAGTTCACAACTTTCAAACAAACAAATAATTAATCAATGTAATGTGATATGATATAATCAATGTAATGTAAAAAATTTAATAGCGCACGTGATGTATTCTATTTATATTATATGCAATATATATATAATGTTCTAATCAAATATTTGCATACAGAAAAAAAATCTATTTAAATGATATTTATGATGGATCTGAAAATGTATGTCATCTTTAAAATATTGTATATGTTGTAGAAATTTTAAACTAAATATATTCTACCACTTCATATTAATTTTGTCAACACAAGACAACCCATCAATATCAAATTTGTCAAAACAATACAACCAACCCATCATTTTTGTCAAAATAATATAATTAATCAATTTTTAATTTGGTCAAAAAGTGAATAGTTGTCACGACCCAAACCCGGCCCTATGGGTTTAGCACCGTAACCGGCCAGTAATCCGTGATTACCGAAGGCCTGCTTAACAGTAATACAGTATAACAGAGTTCAGGGCCTGGCGGAAGCCAATACAGTAAGTAACTAGTGTCCATTGAGCTGTGAAAATCTGTATGCCAAAAACATTTTTTTCATGCATTCATACAGTTCAAACAGTACGGTCTATATACAGTCTATACAATCATATACAAACATTCAGTACGGGGACCTAGTCCCTCGATAACAGTGCAGCAGAACAGTAAACAGTCTTTACAGTGATACAAAACAGTGAGGAGACCGACGGGAAAACCAAAACAAAATCCCAAAGCCACAACATGACAACGCGGAACCTCACAGTGAGGCACATAGGCTGGCTTGACAAAACTGGGGACCAACCCACGCTTCTAGCTCCGATCTGGCTGCTGAGAACCTACATATATATATGAGCAGTGAGCTAAAGCCCAGTGAATAACATAAAGCGTAAAGAGGTCAAGAATGTAATGTCCTTACCGTAATGAAAACAATTCATTAAACAGTGTTTCAGTCATTCAGTCAGGATAGTTATTCAATCATATGTGGTACATCCATAAGCATAGCAGTAAACAGTAGGTCTTAAAGACCGAACAGTAATGATGGCCAGTCATTCAGTAAACAGTATGGTTCCACAGGGGAACCGACAGAGATCTCTGTAACAGTAACAGTCAGTAACAGTAGTGCTAAGGATGCCACAGTACAGTTCAGAAATAAAGGACATACATTCATTCAGTAAATAATTCCAGTTCAGTAAACGGTTCAGTTCAGTGTTCGAAAGATACTCATTTTGAACATATCTTTACACAATTGTTACTCATAGAGATTGGGCTAATAGCAGCTAGAGCGCGTCCCCGAGAGCCAACCCTAAACAGTTAACAAATAGAACACACACTAAGTTCACAGTCGGGAAGGATGATAATTAAATCCCTAAATCTCCTCGGTGTGGTTCTACGCCTAAATCCTCATTAAGATGTCTTAAACTAGGCCTAAGAATGCCTAGAATGGGATGAGGATGCAAAAATACACTTAGAAAATATTTTGCAAAGTTTGCTGAAAATAGGCTCTTCGCTCGAGCGAGCCTCCATTCGCTCGAGCGAGATTCCAAAATCAAAGGCTTAGCTCGAGCGAACAATCCTTCGCTCGAGCGGTCTGATGAACAGTAAAAGTACTGGTTGCTGGAATTTTACGCGCGATACCACGCTCGATGCTCGCTCGAGCGGATCCCTGAATACAGGTGCTCGCTCGAGCGAGGAATCCTTCGCTCGAGCGAAGAAGCCAAATCTGGAATTTCCAGATTTGCCTTCCAAGCTCAAACCAAGCATTCTCAACTCAATTCTCGACCTCTTGGGCCCAAATTCTGGAAAAATACATCTACATTCAATGTATAACAAGTTTCAAAAGTCAATTTGTACATGCAAGGGCCAAGAGTTGGTCAATTAAAGCCATTTTTCAAACCCATTTCAAGAACAATCTCAAAACATGCAATGCATGAACTTTAAACCAAAATCAAGCTTCAAATCTTGCTCTAATGAGCTCAATAGTTGGAAAACAAAATGAAAACAGGGACTTTGATATAAACATGAGCATGCATGTACAATCCACCATGAATTCAACTTCTAAATGCACCAATTCAAGCATGCATGCATCAATGGAGTTCTAATTCAACATTTATGAACTAAATCATGATTTGATTCTACAATGGGGCCTAGGACATGCAAGATGAAGCTTAAAGACAACAAGAAGGCAATGATTTCCTTACCTAAACCTTCAATTAAGAGCCTAGGAGATCAATTTGACAATCTACACTTCAAATCTACCAAAATCCAAGCCAAAATCACCAAATCAACCTCTTCTCTCTCTCTCCCTTTTGTTTGGTCGGTTGAGCTCAAAAGAATGGCTGAGGAGTTTGTTTGCTAAGTGTATAACAAAGTGTAAAGGCTCAAGTAATAAGATTAATAAATGCCCACACAATGGCAGTTTCGTAAATACGTCAAACTCTTTAATTGGCTCTAATTAATCTAATTTAATCATTCCTAAACAATTTTCAGATAAATATACCATTAAATCACGAATATTCTACGGATCTCAAAACTTTAAACGGTTCCTAATTCGGCCGCCGATAAGGCCTTCAATTAGCAATGTAAACATATGAATTCAAACAGACAATTAATCAATCAAACAGATGCAATATGCAATTCAACAAATAAACTTGTTCAATTTCAGTTTCAATTTCAATCAGTCCATTCAGTACTTTAGTTAATTCAATCATCAGTCATTATCAATTCAATTTAGCAGTAATCAGTATGTAATTCAGTAGTTTATCGGTAATCAGTACGAGGGTTGTTACAATAGTGATCAGCCTTAATTTTTCAAAAAGTGAATAGTAAAGTTTTCAAAAATATTTTTATTTAACTAATATTTAACAAATATATATATATATATATATATATATATTTTAAAAAGATAATATTTTGTGTCAAATAAATATATACATTAAAAAAATCTAAATTGTTACAAATAATATTTTAGACATCATCAAAATTAAATAATCAAAATTAAATAATATGATTAACAATTATTACTATCTTAATGTTGCTCATGATTTTTTTTTAAATAAAAAATTATAATTAATAAGTGCTTTCTCTAACTTAATTTACTGACTCCACTAATAACTTAAAATAAGTTAAAGTTAAAAAGTATCTTTTTATCTACTTGTCAAAACAACCCTTATATTGATGTGACAAATAGTTTAGTTTTTATTTATTTTATTTTTTTTGGGTTAAGAAAGTTATATAATTTAGGTCTCGTTTGTCAATTACACATTTTAGTCAAAAAATCAAAAGTTACTATAAGTTATCACATCATTCTCTCTACTTTTTTATACATATTTTCGTTTTAAAAAAAAAAAACTAAAAAATTACTAAAATAATATGTTCTCAAATGAGGCCTTAATCTAAATTTAATACAAAAGGAAAGGGGATCACCCCCTTCCCCCAAACAACCCACAACAGGAGTAGAACTTATCACCTGTGCAACACCGATTGACCTCGTTTATTTGAATGAAATTATGAGTATGATAAGATTAAATGAGAAGATTATTAATGTGGTGGTTTTAAGTTGAAGATGTAAGATAAAGTTCATTTGTTTGGTGCACTAGCGTGGTGATATTAGTTAGTTAAGACTAAATCTATAAAATTATCTAAAAATTCCCCTTACATATAATATAATTTTGTTAATTTTGTAAACTGGAGGGTAAAATGGTATTTTAGCCAACAATTTGTGTGAGAGGATTAACTATCCCAACTCTTCCATGGGAATCCTAATCCCACAATAGGAGGGGATTCATACTCCCATGAATTGCTAATCTCATGACATTTTGTTGCATACAAATATGAGTTGGGTGAGTCCCACGAATTGGTAATCCAATCCCCCCAATCAAACGTGACCCTCATTTTTTCTTCCAACACATTTTGATTTTGATTTTTTTTTTTAGATGTAATTTTAGGGTGGTTATTTTGGGATGTTGGTTATGTTTTGGGCTATTATGAGCAGTGGATTTGAAAAGGAGTATGGTTGGTGGATTTGAATAGTGATATGACTTGGCGGGTTAGGGGTTGATATAAGGGAAAAGAATGGCAGGAGGGAGCAATGGTAAATGGGCAGTGCAGAGAGTGGTGGATCTAAGGGATAAGGGATGAGAGGTAATGGATTTGAGACAAGGGATTGTTGGGGCAAAATGAAAAAATAAACAAATGACTGACAATGAGACAAAATCAAAAGGTCAAGATTAGATTGATATGATTAAAAATTGAAAGTTTGATTTGTTAAAATATTATTATTATTATTATTATTTTGAATTTCCAAAAATTTAAAGATAGACGTGGTTGGTGTATTCAATAGGGCTGGGCACAGGGTTATCTTCCTTGCAAAAACTGCCCAACTTAAACCATTCATATCTATTTGGGTGGTTTCACATATTCATTAGGGTCAGATGTAGGTTATAATTTCCTTGTTTTGCGAGTTGTAGGCGGGTCGCGAGTTTTACCCACGTGTAGACGTCCCCGAACGCCCCGGGAGGGTTAAGTCCCGTTCTGTTCATATTGGGGTCACTACAGTTCAAGGACTCAAATGTCACGGTTCTTAATTTTGAACCAAAGAGTCCAAATCCGGCAAATCGTTTTGAAAAACAGATTTTGAAAGAAGTGCCAAACATGGACTGCTTTGCCAGATACAGAGTCGCCACCTAAATATTTTTTAAATGGGAAATTTAGGAAACCCTGACTCGGTGCCAAAGGCCACGTGTCCGTCATCACCAAAGTTGCCTCGGCTCGGGAACTTGGGTACGATTGGGGAAGGTCACTTCGTAAGCACCCCCGCTCGCCCGGTCAAAGACCGGCTTCTACTAACCATGATATCTTATTTTGAAAACATTGTGTGCTCTTATTCCGGTTATTAGCCTAGGTTACTATGTGATGCTCGCAGCAAATAAGTATAGACTGGGCCGCCTGAATTGGAACAAAACATTTCATGTCTGTTTGTTTGCAAATGGTTTGATGGTGTTACCCGTAGGTAGGCTAAGACGTGGATTTGCCACCCTCAGGTGGGCTTAGAAAACATGATTTTGCCACTATCTAGTGGGCTTAAAACAAACAGTCAACGCATTGTCCCAATTCAAGTAACTCAACCTCCACCCACAGGCATTCAAGGCAGTTTATAGCACATAAGCATTTAGCCTCATGGTAAGCATGCTATTCATGGCAACACTCACACGCGTGCAAGGATGCTAAAGCATAAAACTTACCGAGTACTCCAAGCCAAAACAAAAGCTGATTAGAAATCATGCATGATCCTAATTATACAGAAATGCCTAATGCAACGCATGCAATAATGCAACTATAGTAGGCTCGGCTATTCTAAACATGGCATGTGAAATGCTACAACTATCATGTACTCAATTTGGAATTGAAATACGAATGCAGTTTGTATGATGCGCCGAGCCCGGTGCGTGCAAAACAGATGAATGAATGCAAACATGCTGTCATACTGTATGCTAATCGAAATATGCCCTATATCTAACCATCATAAGCGGATAAATAAAAGGGAGAAAGAAGTGGGGTTGGAAGACATACATCACACTCATCCACACTTATTACAACATTGCCCTCGCGCATAGGATCCGAAATAAATAATACAGTCCGAATAAAAGAATATTACAGTCCGAAATAAACAGAAATTCCTAATTAATCAACAAATTAAACTAAGAAAGCTATAAACTGGCATGCAAGCCAGGGGGCTGCCTCGATTCTGATAAATGATGTATGCTGGGCTGCCTTTGCGCAGAAATCCACTGGGATGCCCAATTTAGCCTCTGTTTGCAATTTTTCTCGAAATGCGCGCCAGACTCCGAAAAGTTGCTAATTCCTCATTTTGCTGCAACAGAGAGCAGGAAAAGGGCATAGCAATGTATTTCACAAATATATGCATGCCTCGATTCTCGTGCCACCAATCACGCATATCGATGCATGATGGCCGAGGAATCAGATTGCACAACTCAATATAGGGTGCAATGCAGATGAATGCTACAACAAAACCTAACTCCATCATGGGTAATCCGGAGTGTCGGTGACTGGGGAATTGAGACCCGTTCCGTCACTCGGAGTACGAAACGTGCCTCGTTTCCCGTGCCCGGGCTAACTCCTATCCCGAACACAATGCAATATGCATGATATGCATGAAATGCAATTAAAATACAATCCTAACATACACAATGCTATGAAAATGAGATGCCTCGAAATACGTGCACACGGGCAAGCAGACCGAGGCGATGATCCTAAGGCATGAAATGGCATAAGCAATGCAAATTGGACTTACACTAACACAAATGGACCTCAGCCACACTCACATAAGAGGCCGATGGATGAAAATGAAGTGCCTCGAAATGCGTGCCCGCGGGCGCGTAAACCGAGGCGATGCATACAGAATGTAAAATGTCATGGAAATGATATGTAATGAGGTTAAAATGAGATGTCCCGAAGTGCGTGCCCGCGGGCACGCAAATCGAGAAAATGGCATACAGAATGCAATGATGCGAAAATGGCATACAGAATGCAAAATGGGCTTATACCAACATAAGAGGACCTCAGCCACTCTCATACGGGAGGCCATCGGATAAAAATGAAGTGCCTCGAAATGCGTGTCCACGGGCGTGCAAACCGAGGCGATGCATTAAAGCATGAAATGACATACGAAATGCGAAATGGACTTATACTAACATGAGAGGGCCTCAGCCACACTCACATGAGAGGCCATTGGATAAAAATGAGGTGCCTCGAAATGCGTGCCCACGGGCGCGCGAACCGAGGCGATGCATTAAAGCATGAAATGACATACGAAATGCGAAATGGACTTATACTAACATGAGAGGGCCTCAGCCACACTCACATGAGAGGCCATCGGATAAAAATGAGGTGCCTCAAAATGCGAGCCCACGGGCGCGCGAACCGAGGCAAAGGCCGTAAGGCATGAAATGGCATGGAAATGATATGCAAGCATGCAAATGAATTTCCAGCACTCACAAATGATGTAAAACAGTCCCGAAAGGCGGGGAAATGACACCGAATGCACGGAATGGTCCCGAAATGCGATAATAAGCACCCGGAATGGCCTACAGCCATACTAAACATGCATAATTGGTACATGGCATGTAAATACAGATGCTAGGAAGCCCGTAAAATAGCATTTTTCCAGTACAAAGAATGTCCAAACAACAATCACAAGTATGGTAAAAATAGCATGCAAAAATGGGGGAAAAGAGGGGAATAATGAAACAAGTGATATGTACAATGCTCAAACTGAAAAAAACAGTTCTACAACATTAAAGAGGGACCAAAAATATGAACATTTTCCGTATATGACATCCCCCAATTCTGTATGTAGATATGCTTAACATAGCATGCAAAATAAAGCCAAAAGAGAGCTATAACATGAGGTATCAAAAGGATGGACCAAACAGCCTTGGACCCTTAACAAAGCATGACAAGAAGGAGAAAATAAGACTCTTTCCTAGCATGATGAAGGCTCAAAACAGAAGCTAAGCAAGCCTAACAAAGCATGCAATTTTACGGTAAATTGGAGGAATTGTGAAGCAAGTGTAAGATGGAGTTACAACAAAAGGTTGATCCCTTCTTCAATGTTGAAGAGGGGCTCAAAATAGGCCTACTCACAGTTTATATCAGGCTCGAAAATGGATCACTCATAATCCAACAAAGCATGCAAAATATTGGCACAAAGAGTGATATTGAAAGAGGTGCATCATAGAGATGCCAAATAAGGTTGAGCCCTTCTACAATGTTGTAGAGGGGCTCAAAATAAGCCTAAAATCAGTAGGGGTCGGAGCCCAAAACAGTGAGCAAATAGGGTAGAAAATTGAAGTAAAAATAAGCTCAAAAAGGGTAAAAGAGCACTCACCCTTGAAGACAAGACTTTTGTTGCTTCTTGGCCTGAATTTGTTGTTTCTTAGCCTTTGAAAAACCTTCCTTTGCTGCTGGAATGGAAGTGGTGATGGTGAGGCTTGGTGTTGATGAACAAAGGAGCTAGAGACTTGAAGGTTTTTGAGGTTTTTGGAGATGGAGATGAAATCAAATGGAGATGAAATCTTGAGAAGAAATTTGCTAACCCTAACCAAGAAGAGGGTCAGCCCCTTAAATGGACCAAAAGGGGGTGTAAAAGGGGAGGGAAATGCACCCAAGCTTTCCCTTCCAAAATATCCCCCGGAGGGCTGAGATATTTTGAAAAACAGCTGGACAGCTGTAAAGTGGTCAAAAGGAGAAAGCAGGCCGGCCAGGTGCTTTTCTTGAAGATGGCCGGCCGGCCACCCCACTGGTCGGCCAGCCACACCCCATGGCCGGCCGGCCATGGCCAAAAATGAAGTGAACAATTACTGGCCGGCCACCATATTTTGGTGTCCTCCCAGGTGTGTAGAACAAGGTCCCATGGTTGGAATTTGACAACTCTGGAACAGGAGTCACAACATTGCATTTGAAGGAGAGGCTCAAAAATGAAATAAAGAATTACTGGCCGACCACCAATTTTTAGGGTCCTCCCATGTGCCCTCATCACAAATATGTAGTTGTGGTTGGAAGAAAATGGCCCTAGGGTGTTCAACATTAGCCCGGAAGTGGGAAAAACGGGCGCCGGAGGAGCATAACTGGTTATCTGAGATAATTGCTGGCCTCCCACCTCCAGTGATCTTCCTGGTGCTAAAACAGAGGTACCTGCCAAAATTGAACAAAAACTGATGCAAAATGAATGCTTGGGGCCCAAACCGCGCAGTTCGGGGTCCCGAAAAAAGGCTGTGAGCACCGAAAGTGGTGTTCGGCCACGAAGTGGGTATCTGAGACCCCAGTGTTCCTCGTTATGATAAAACAGAGGTACCTGCCAAAATTGAACAAAAACTGATGCAAAATGAATGCTCGGGGCCCAAACCGCGCAGTTCGGGGTCCCGAAAATAGGCTGTGAGCACCGAAAGTGGTGTTCGGCCACGAAGTGGGTATCTGAGACCCCAGTGTTCCTCGAAAGGGAGTAAATGAGATGCATGCCAAAAACCGGAGAAATCGGAGATGGTTGGGCGGTCCCGAACCGAGGCACACGGCCTGACGGCTCCGAAAACCGGGAACCGGGCTCCGAAATGGGCAAAATGGCCTACGGCCACGAAATGTAGTCCACGGCCACCGAGAAATAGTCTACAGGACTACTCCCTTCCCTCAGGAAAGAAAACAGAGAAAATCGAGTCTGGTTCGCAAACCAAGACAAGGCACAGAAGAGGATTCGGAAGTTCGGAGGCAGGGCGCACGGCCGCGACTCTGAGACTTCTGAATGAGCACAGTATGCAACATCACCGAGCGCTCAATCGGTGACATCTGAGTCTTAAGGTCGGTCAAAAATGGGGTGTCTACACCACGTTCGCTCGCTCTCATCCGCCCGTATCTATATACATTTTGTTTTAAAAAAAATTGGACTGTCAGATTTTCTTGTAAGTTTTGTTAGTTTGTAACCTTAATGTTCACTTTTCTCACTCACTTCACTCAGCAACAGTAGAGCAACAACCTTTTATCATTTCTGTGTGTGTGTGTGTGTATTGACCGACCAACAACCGGCGATTGGCGAATCAATACACTGAAAACCCTTAGCTGACTGTGACAACCCTCACCTCTGATTAATGCTAAACTGTGATTGAGAATGATCAGTAACTGATTTGACTGAGATTTTGAATTGATTGCAAGAGTATATTGTTTTAAATGCATTTCTATCTGTTAGTCATTAAATGATCTGTTCATGTTTTATCTTTGAATTGCGAATTGAAGGTTCTATCGACGATCGAATCAGAAATCGATTGGTGTTTTATGTTAATTAGAATTTATGTGATTTTATGGTAGATTTAATTTGAAATTGATGTGGAATGATTAAATTAGATTAAATAATGTTGAATCATATTAGTTGCTTTAATTACCCTTTTGCCATTAGTGGGCCACTACCTACAACATTGTTTTGGAGCCTTTTGATGCATCATTCTTGTTCATCTCTAGAGACAAAACCAAGAGAAAGAGTAAGAGAGGAGAAAACTTAGCTTCAATTGAGAATTGGCTTAGAGACTTAGGAGATGTGAATGTTGATTACATAATTGAGCTTCTATACCTAAAATTGAAGACCTAAGGTAGGATATTTACCTTCTTGTTTATGAATTAAAGTCATTTCTTGCATGATTCATGGAGGAATAGGAGCTTAAGGTCAAGAATTAAAGTAAAGTGTTGAATTAAGAGTGATTCCATGCATGCATGTTCATATTATGACATTTCGAAGTTGTTTTTCATGAAATCTTACATGCAAGTTCATGTTTTGATTGTAGTCCATGAATTCATCATGTTTTTTCATCAAATTGCCAATTTAATCTTGATTTGAGGTGTTGGAATTTAAAGGAGATCATGCATGTTGTGGTTTTGTTTTGTTCTTGAGCTAAAACTTGCATTTGGTCATGTTTTGAAACATTAGAGTTCATGGGAACTCATGCATGCATGATTTTTGCATTGTTCTTCATGTTTTTGAATTTTGAGTTGAAATTGTATTCAATTGTCTCACTTTTGGGCCTTGATGTTTTCAATTGATCTTCAAAACATGTCATATTGTTGGTTTTCAAATGTTTTCCAGAAAATGGGCCAAAGAGGTTGAGTTTTGAGGTGTTGAATTCTTGGTTTGAACTTTGGAGGCAAATCTGGAAAACCCAAATTTTGCCTTCCACGCTCGAGCGACCATCCCTTGTTCAAAGCTCCGCTCAAGCGACAGAATGTTGGCTCGAGCGTGAATTGCAAACTCTCAGGTTTTTGGTGCACACAGACGCACGCTCGAGCGAGAGAACCTACGCTCGAGCGAGAACTGTGTCTCACGCTCGAGCAAGCGTCGAGCGGGGATTTTCAACATCCAGCACTTTTTGCATTTTTACAAACCGCTCGAGCGAGGAAGTCCACGCTCGAGCGATCCCATTATTTTGACAAGCTCGCTCGAGCGAGAGAACCCACGCTCGAGCGAGACCCCTGTTTTCTAAAAATTTTGAAAAGTGTTTTAAAGTACATCTTTGCATTCTCATTTCATCCTAGGCATTCCTAAGCCTAGTTTAAGGCATCTTAATGAGGTTATTGATGTAGAACCACACCGAGTCAAGATAGGGACTAAGTTGTTGATTCCCAAGTGTGTAACTTAGTGTGTGTTCGTTCTATAATTGTGTAGGGTTGGCATCCGAGGACGCTCATTAGCTGCCTATAACCCAGTGCTCTGTGAGTAACAATGTTGTAAATATATGTTCAATCATGAATATTTTTCTGAATGATCTACTGTACTGCTTTCTGAAATGATATTTCTTACTGAATGAATGTTTGTCCTATTTGTGCACTGCATTCGTGGCATCCATAGCAATCTACTGTTACTGTGCTGTTACTGCTACTGTTACAGAGATCTCTGTCGGTTCCCATGTTTGGAACCATTACTGTTTACTGTTATGATGGCCATCAACTGACTGTTCGGTCTGTTAAGACCTACTGTACTATTTTGCTATTGGATGTGCCACATATGACCATTATGGTTTCTAAATGACTGTTTTAAATATTGAAAGGACATTCATTCTTAACCCCTTTACGTATATGTTATTCACTGGGTTTTAGCTCATTGTTTATATTTATATGTAGGTGTCCAGGCACCGGACCGGAGCTAGGAGCGTCGGGTTAACTCCCTTTTTGTCAATCCAACCATTGTGCCTCACCTCGAGGTTCCAAGTCTGACCGAGCTAAGGCTGTTTTAGGGTGTCTCAGTTTCACCCTTCCGTCTCTGTTTTGTAATATTGTTTAAGACTTGTACTGTACTGTGCTAGTTAGGGATTTGGTCCATAACCTGAATGTTTGTACATATGGTGTATATATGTTTTGTTTATCAATGTGAATATGTTCGGAAAAGTCTTTTTGCATACAGACTATCACAGCTTATTGGACATCTTTTATTACTGTTTTGGCTTCCGTCAGCCCCTGTACTCTGCATTACTGTCTTTACTGTTAAGCAGGCATTCGGTAATCACGGATTACTGGCCGGTTACGGTGCTAAACCTATAGGGGCGGGTTTGGGTTGTGACACTGACGGTAAGGAGCAGAGCTACGAACCTTTGGCAAATCGGTAAGCCCCTCTCTCCTTGGGCATCTTACAACTTGTACGAACACTTAACGTGAAAAATGTGGACCGGACTAGTCGGTAAATTCCTCTAGTTATTTTTTTTTGTTGGTTTTGATCATCATTTTGCAATTGCTTGTTTAATTATTTTCTCGTGTTTTATTTATCTTTTAATTTTTGATTTTCCTTTTATCTTCTTCTTAGGCCGATTTGTATTCTATATATTAATCTTGCCTTTGAAATAAAAAGGAAAAAAAATAGGGGTTATTGAATTCAATTGATGTTGTCGTTTTGATAGTGTTGTTTAGAGTGTGTTTTGTTATATCTGGTAGATGTAGCATTACATGCAGTACTTTGTCAAGGACATGAATAACTGAAGAAGAAGAAGAAGAAGAACCACTGACACCATACATGGGACCTAAAGATGCATTGGGATGAAATTATGGAAATGACAAAAAAAAGTCAAAAAACAATATTTTAAAAATAGAGAAAAACAAGCTAAAAAATAAAATTTTAAAGGAAAAAGCTCAATCAGCAAACTGCCCTTAACTCGCACATCTGCGAATCTCATCTGCACAAATCGTAACCCGAATTACGGGCAATTGCGAGTTTAATTTTTTTCAAACTATAGGCAAACGGACGAGTCCAAATTGCAAATCAAATTGTCAAAAATTGATCCGCGAACATGTTAATATTTAGGAACACTCATGTGAATGTGATTTTTTTTTTCCACGACATTTTCAGAGTTTATATAAATATAGATATTTTATGTGAATGGGTCCACAACAACCATCATAATAATTTAATAATTGCGTGTTATATGGCGGTTGGACCGTGATTGGTAACTCGAAAACCAGTCCCCCGAATCGCCCGAAACCCCCAAATCGACGTCGTTTTGGGGGTTTTTCATATTCTCTTACCGGTAAGATAATATTTCGGGCTATTCGCGCTCTACATATTCGCGCTCTCACGCATTTTCCATGGCGGTTTATGTTTGTGAGTTATGTTTTGGTACTCGTAATTATTCATTTGATAATCGCAAAATTTTAAATGTTATCACATTATTTAAAAAAGATTGATAATTTATTTTTAAAAATACAGTTATCATTAATTTTTTGAAGGAAAATACAACAAATTGAAAAAATTATAATTCTTAGATTGACTTTATTTTTATTCATTGATGATATATACAAAAAGCTCTACAAATAAATAGTTTAGATTATTAAAATGAGATTCACAGTGGGTTTCATAGGTTCAAATAGTTCTCTTAAATTCAAATGGAACCCAACCCATATTTATTGGCACATTTGATTTGTAATTTGTTTTGGGTAAAACCACTAAAAAGTTTAAAAATAAAATTAAAAGATCACACCATACATATCAGTAAGTTATTTTTTTTTCTTCACAACTATTTATTCAACTAAAAAGATAATTATAATTTTTTTTTTCACCTCATAAAAATATAAAATAAAGTCATTAAAAAAAGCGTTAAGTAGTCATTAAAAAAAGCGTTAAGTGGTCAAACAAGTCGGAAATGTGACCCAGAGGTCGTGCGAGCTTGCACATAAGGATGGTAAAATTATCTGACCTGATTATATTTGTTCTAATTCAATTTCAATATAAATGGTTTGAGAGAGCATTGATTGAATATAGCAAAATATAGTAAAAGGTAAGTCAAAATTGTTAAATTTATAATAAAACATAAAATATAAAATTATATCACTAAAATAAAAAAAAAGGAATATTATCAATTTTATTACCTAGTGGTGTTTGGGAACTTGGGTTTGAGATTTTTTTTTTGATTTTTTTACCAAAAGACAAATCTTTTGCAAAATAAAAAAAACACATCCAAATAAAATATCACATCCAAACTCATAATTATTTCACTTTTTTTCTTACAAACATCACATCCAACCACAAAAAAACTCAATTATCTTCCCAAACACCAAAATTTTTTTATCTAATAATATATTCCAACTAAAAAAATCTACATAAAAATCCATTTCCCAAACACCCACAATTATTCCCTCACTAAAATAATTGAGTTTAAAAATAAAAATTGGGTTAAAAAAATGGGATCGGTTACTTGCACGAGTTGGGCACACTCCTTGAGCCCGGTGGTCCTACTTGGATCGGCGCATCTGGCAAGTTGCCAACCCACTTTTTCGTCCTACTCGTTCCTTGTCTTTTTCTTCTTCTTCGTCGTCGTTCCAAAACCCTATCTCTCAGAAAAGAAAAGAAAAAAAAACACTCCCAAATCGCACCTCTGCAATTCGTGCTATGTCTCTCTACGACGAGAGCTTCGAGCTCAAGGAGCTGCAGAGGCTTGAAGGCCACACCGACAGGGTCTGGGGTCTCTCCTGGAACCCTACCACCGGCATCGATGGAGTTCCGGCGGTGCTCGCTTCTTGCAGCGGCGACAAGACCGTCCGAATCTGGCAGCAGAGTTCCCCCTCTGGTTCCTTCGAATGCAAGGTCTGATCACGTTTTTGCCCCTGTTTGGTTGCTAAGAAAATTCGGAAAAGGAAAAAGGAAGAGAAAAATTGAGTTTTTTTTTTTTTTTTTAAAGGTTTACCTTTGTTCTAGTTCATCAGAATGAAATTATTCAGCTCAAGTTATTGTATTGGGCGATTTTGCCACCGTTTGGTTGCTTTGAAAAATGCTGGGAAGGAAGGGGAAAAAAAGAAATTAATTTATATGCTTTAGGTTTGTTTTGATTGCATCAGCAGAGTTCCTCTCGGGTTCCTTTGAATGCAAAGTCAAAAACACGTTTTTTCCCCCCGTTTGGTTGCTAAGAAAATTCGGGAAAGGAAAAAAGGCTGAGAAATTGAGTTTTTATTTATTATTAGTTTTAGGTTTATCTTTGTTCTAGTTTATGAGAATGAAATTCAGCTCAAGTTAGCCTAAAGTTTTGACTTTTGTTGTCTTATCATATTTCGCCCGACCAACTGGATTGTATTTTTTCCAATCTGATTTTAAAAGAAAAGGGTTGGGAGAGCATTGAAAGGGTAAGGTTGAGTATATGGGTAGGCAGGTCAAAACTACTGAGCTTAGGATAAAGTATGAAATTCTATCACTAAATTAGTTGAATTTGAAATCTGAATATGTGCACAAAACCTGAAAATACCCGACCTGTTGCCATCTGGCAAGGAAGGAAAAAAAAAAAAAGAAATTTATTTATGCTCTAGGTTTGTTTTAATTGTATGAGCGCATAAATTTTATCTTTTGTTAACTTTGAAGTTAAAAGGCCAATTTGGCTTTTTTTTTTTTTGGAAACAATGACAGTAATTATGGTGCCTGCCAACTTCATTTTATTTTTAGTATTTTACTAATATGTGTATTGATTTCCAGCTATTGAAGGTAATTTAATTTTATTTTGGAATACTTGTGCTGTGATTATGCAGGCAGTTTTAGAAGAGACACATACCAGAACTGTTAGATCATGTGCCTGGTCCCCATCGGGTAAATTATTGGCAACAGCAAGTTTTGATGCCACCACTGCTATTTGGGAACAAATTGGGAATGATTTTGAATGTGTGTCCACTTTGGAGGTAATAATTGATTGTATATACCATTATTGAAGTATACTAATTTTTTACTCTTGACGCGTTACGGTCTCTCAACTTGCATACGGTTTGTAGTATCCTTAGTTGTTTTTTGGCCTGTATTTTTGGTACATTTTTCTACGTAGGGTCATGAAAATGAAGTCAAAAGTGTGTCTTGGAATGCATCTGGATCGCTGCTTGCAACTTGTGGCCGAGATAAGTCTGTTTGGATTTGGGAAGTACTGCCTGGGAATGAGTTTGAGTGCGTTTCAGTGTTGCAAGGGCATACACAAGATGTTAAAATGGTCCAGTGGCATCCGTCAATGGATGTTTTGGTCTCGTGTAGCTATGATAACACCATCAAGGTACAATGAATATCCAAATGCCTTCATTATGTAGTAATCCTATTATTACCTTGTGCAGCTTTCAATCTAAGTCAAGAAAATTGGACAGTATGTTTGAATAGAAATGCATCGTATGTTTTGCAGGTTTGGGTAGAGGATGGTGACAGTGATGACTGGCATTGTGTTCAAACTTTAGCTGAATCTAACAAGTACTACTTGAACCCTCAACCTGTTTAATTTTTTTTTTAAAGTAAGCATGCACAGGGTTGGTGTTGTTTCCTCCTGGCTTTAATCTATTAGTTATTAACAAAATTCAATAATTAAGTTGAAACCTGCTGGCTTGTTTCGTCATTATTTTTTCTAATATTTGTTTTCCACAAATTTTCAAAGTTACAACAACTATAGAGGTATTATTTAATAAGTCATACAATGTAATTGCGAACAAGAGTGATTGAATATCGCTTAAAAGGGTTATTACCATTGTTGTCAAATTGTGAATTGTGAACCGTTAAATGAAATAAATATCAATATATAGGCAAATGCTAACAAGTGCCCCGTGGACATTGTTTAATGTTAAGAAGTGTGTAAAAAGTCTCTTGAAAATATGTAAAAATATTAAAAAGTGTATTGATTTTAGTAGAAGTTAATGAAAAGTATATTGGCCTTATTTGGTTTGTCTCTTGAGAGACAATTTTTGAGAAAAATTTCAAAAATTTGTTTGGTTGAAATTTTTTGAAAAACAAATCCAAAATCACTTTTCTCTCTACTACACATCAATTAATCACTTTTTCTTGCTCCTCTCATTCTCTTACATCCTACACGTCAATCAATCACTTTTTCTCTCACACTTATCTATTCAACTACAAAAAAAAAAAATTTTAAAAAAAATTAAATCATCCTGACTCCAGAACTCCAAAACTATTTTCAAAACATACAACCAAACAAATTTTCAAATTTTGTAAACTCTTTTCTAGAAAATTATTTTTCAAAATTGTTTCACAAGACAAACCAAACATGGCCATTTTGTTCTATAAATATTGTTCTTTACTTGTGCCCTAGGGGCACTTGTTACCAAGGCCCATATATAAAACATGTATATCAATATCTTTAATTGATTTTTATTTTTGGGAGAAAACAACGTTGTTTCATGTATTATGCAAAGAGAACTAAATCACAGTGATCTTACCGAATGAATCACAAGATTCACTCAATCTAAGATTCAACAACACAAAACGAATCAAATCGTTTTGTTTGAAACTTGTATCGAGTCGTATGAATTAAATCATGAATCATAAGATTCTAACACCGTGGTTATTACAATGGTGTCAAACAATTAGTTCATTCCAAAATAGTAAATTTAGTAATCCAAATCGATCGCAAAATTTTGTCCTATTTATTTCCTTGAAGGTTTTCTTATTAGGAAAAAAATCAAATATAATGAACTAAAATTTAGGTATAGTGGATTTTTGTTAGTACATTTAAAAAAAACAAAAGTCATAATGCTCTTAGAAATGTGTTATTCCATGATTATTTTAAAAACTATGTAGTAGATATTTCTGAGCGATATATTGTGAGTGAAATATATCTATTTGGTGTCCTTTCTGTCTAACTTGCATATTCTTGTTTGGTCTATGGCCATGACTTAATATGTGTGATTTTCAGTTACTGTGCTTTCTTCTTGTTTTGCGGTATCATTGTTTGGATATGTTTTCTTTATTCTCTCTATACAGCATGATGAGGACATACAAATTTTGATGTAAACTTACTGTTTCTTATTAAGTAGGGACACTAATACATTCCTTATTGGTTTGTCTTTCCAGTGGACATTCATCTACAGTCTGGGCTGTATTTTTTAATGCCATTGGAGACAAGATGGTTACCTGTAGGTACGTAAAATCTTCTCACATCTTTATGCGTATCAATTGAACTATCATGTTATTATCAATGTACTTTCATATTGTGGAGATGGTAGCAACTCTGGTGGTCATTCCCAAAGCTATAATTTGACACACTACTGTGTCAAAATGCCATTTTCCAACGGTGCAAATGCCATTTTGGCACATTCAAACCAGTACTTATTTCTGTCCATTGAATGTCTCTCATCCAGACTAGTGGATCAAATCCCTCTATTGGGTGAGCTGATCTGGCACAAAGGGTATTGCCAAAGAAACCTTGTGATAAATTTGGCACTAGGTTTGGCAATGCCCATTTTGCCAGGCTGCTGGAGAGGATTTCTTGGGTGGAGCTGCTATAATTTGGCAATAGTTGTCATTATAGCAGCCCACTGAAGTTGCATAGAACTGTGCTGTCAAGGCCTACTCCAATGATATGGTCTGATTTTGCAGTGATGATCTTACTATAAAGATATGGGGTACAGACATCATAAGAATGCAGTCTGGGGATGGCAATGCAACTTGGTGAGGAACATGCTGTCTTATGTGTTTGATTTTTTAATTATGAAATTTGATATTTACTTCGAGGTGTCATTTTTTGTTTTTATTTTTAGTGTTTGATAAGAGATTTTTGAACTTCAATCTGGAAAATTAAAAACAAAAATTGTTTGCCTATAGACTGTCAATATTTTATTTTCAAGTGTGCTAAAATATATGAATCATTTGAGTACTGGTACTTTAAGCAACCGGCGGGGAAGTAGATAAATTATAAATACCCAATAATGATCAAAACTTTTTTGAGAATGAATTAAAGGATGATTTCTAGCTCATTTCTGCCAAAATTTGTTTGGATAATTCCTTTTACTTTTACAAAGACGAGTTTGACAATAATAATGATTAAAGTGATACAAAATAAAATTTTAGGTTGTGTATGAATTCTGAAGTTCAGTTTAATGCTAGTTTCCTTTTTACATATTTAGGGGTTGTTTGGGATGACTTAAATAAGTGCACTTTTTGTCTTTTTACGAAAAGATGTGCAGAAAAGTAGAGAGATGATGTGATGGAAAAAAGATAAAAAGTGTGTACTTATTTAGGATAGCCAAACTTGGCCTTACTTATAAATTTATAAACCAGGTTAAATTACACCAACCTCCTTTGAAGCAAGGCCAAAATATAGGAACTTTCTCTCTTTTCTAAAATTACAAAGACTTCCCTAAATCACTAGCCTACCTCCACCTCACCAAAACAGACCCTCACAACCTCCATGGCCAACAAATAATTTGGTTTGAGTTCATGGGAATTCTTTTGAAGGAACAACCCACAACAAATATGGATTTGTATATGCCTGTAGCAAGGGGCGACGCTACTTGGTTCGTAGTGGTGTCACGTGAACCCACTGGTTAGGGAAAACAAAATGTTTTACTATATGTAAATTGTTGTTTTAGGAGAAAGTCTTCATATGTGAACCCACTGATGCAGGATATTATACTATATTTAATAATATATAAAAAAAATTATGTACAAAATTTTCACACAAAAATTGTGTGGATTCCCGGATTAGACAAGGGTGGCCAAGTTTGATATGTAAGTTGGATATAGAGAATGCTTATGCTAATGTTCGGTGGGAGTTCTTAGTATATGTTTTGGAGCGTATGGGTTTTGGTGATACTTGGCGTCAGTGAATTCAGTTTTGTATTTCTATTGTGCGGATGTCGGTTATGGTTATTGGTACTCTAGCAGGGTTCTTTCGACGCACTGAGGTCTTCGTCAGGGAGATCCTTTATCACCATTATTGTTTATTTTAGTGATGAAGGCGTTGAGCAGATTGTTGGACAAAGCAGTGCATGAAGGTTTGTTGGAGGGTTTTGTGGTGGGTTCTTTCACGGGAGCATCTTTGTGTGTTTCCCATTTGTTGTATGTAGATGATACTCTAATTTTTTGTGGGGCATTGGCGGAGCAGGTGGGATACTTGAGATGTGTTCTGTTGTGTTTTAAGGCATGTTCGGGCCTCCGGGTGAATTTGAGGAAGTTTGAGTTGATTCTAGTGGGAGAGGTGGGGAGCATGCCAGTGTTAGCGGCAATGTTAGGGTGTAGGGTGTCGGCTTTGCCGGTGACTTATTTGGGTTTGCCATTGGGAGCGACGTTTAAGGCAAAAGGGGTATGTGAAGGGGTTGTGGAGTGCATTCAGCGACGGTTAGCAAGATGAAAGAGGTAATATCCTTTGAAAGGGGAATATTGGCTCTGATAAAGAGTGTGTTGAGTAGCATTATGACGTACTTTATGTCTTTGCATGTTATTCCGGTGTCTGTGGCGTGGTGGATTGAGAAGCTTCAAAGGGATTTCTTGTGGGGCAGTGGAGGGGAAGATTTTAGGTATCATTTTGTGGATTGGGGGCTGATTTGCCAATCCAAAGTGGCAAGGGGGTTGGGGGTTCGGAGTTTGGTGACTTTTAATAGAGCTTTGTTGGGTAAATGGTTGTGGCGATTTGCTTAGGAGTCGGACTGGTTGTGGAGGAAGGTGGTGGCTGTGAAATATGGGTTAGCTGGGGGGGAATGGGGGACTGGAGATGTGACTGGCTCTCATGGTTGTGGGCTATGAAAAGGAATTTGGTTGGGGAGAGTGGAGTTTTAGGATCGGGTGGGGTTCCGAGTAGGTGATGGAACGAGGGTGCTGGCACGAGGGTATGTTTTTGGAAGGATAGGTGGTGTGGGGAGGTTTTGATGGAAGACCACTTTTCTTTGATTTTCAGCATTGCGGTGGACCGGGAGGCTATGGTGGCATCTTATTTGGGGGGTGGGGATGTGGTTTGGGATATTTGTTTACGGCGGTAGGTTTAGGATTGAGAGGTAAATCAATTGGTGGAGTTATGGGATTACTTGTATGGTTTGGGGGTGGCTGGGGTGGGGGAGGATGTATTGGTGTGGAATGTTTTGGGGCTAAGGGGCGTTTTTCTGTTTCGTCGTTCTATTGGTGTATGGTGGGGAAGGTGAAAAAACATTTTCCTTGGAAGAGTATTTGGGTTCCGGGGGTACCGTCTAAGGTGGCCTTCTTTATGTGGACGACAGCCTTGGGTTGGAATCTTACACTTGATAATTGGGTGCGACGTGGTCATAATATTCTACTCAATTGGTGCTTTATGTGTTGTGAAGATGCGGAAACTGTGGATCATTTGTTTTTGCATTGTCCTGTGGCTTTTCTTTTGTGGGGATTATATGTTCTCTTTTTGGGATTGTTCGGGTACAACCGCGGAGGGTGTTGGACACGTTGTGGAGTTGGCGTGGGGCTCCGGTTGGTCATCGACGGCGTCGTGTGTGGACTTTGGTGCCATTGTGTTTGATGTGGTTAGTGTGGTTGGAGCGTAATAGACGAACGTTTCAAAAGGTGTCTCACTCTGTCTCTTGGCTTTAGAGTCATTTACTTACAGTAAATTGTATAGTTGGTTAGAAAGGGAGGTTGATCCAGATACGTTTGCTTTTTTAGATTTTTTTGGATGATGTGATTTGTTACGAGTTGGTTAATTTATATCTTGGGATTTTCTATATTCTTTGCATCATCTTGATGCTTTTTTAATATAATTTGTTTATTTATTTATCAAAAAAAAAAAAAAAAAATTTCACACAAAATGACGTGACATCTTGTGGTTTCTTCATTTACAATAAAACATCCATCATTGTCCTCAATATTTTACAAATGCCACTACTACGTCATTCTTGTTATAAATTCTGTATAAAAATTTGTAAGCGTATCATTTTTCATTCAGTAATTTTGCAATGTACCTAGTTGATTGATGTGTGGTTTTATGTAATGCATTCAGTGATCTTTCCTAATTGTCATGAATAATTAGTGCTTTTGTGGTTGTGGATATGTCTATTCCTTTCTTAATTTTTGAACATTTTTATTGCTCACAAGGGTGTTTAAGATTTTGTCCTAATTAATTTTCGAGCAATAATGTTAGGATGACTACAATTATATATCACATTTTACTTATGATCTCATATATCATAATTGGATTAATTGAATGGGTCACACCACTAATGTCTATTATCAACACACTAGTAACACATCACATGATAAATAAAATGTGGTACACAAATATAGTTATCATAACATTACTGATTTTTGAGTACATGTAATTTCTCCGTTCCACATATACTGTGTATTTCTTGGGACAAAGCTTTAGGAGTAGCCTTATGACGAGGAATGAGAAGTGAAACACTAATTAATCAAAAGAAATTTATTTTTTAAATGACACCACTAACAAAAAATTTCTGGAGTCGCCACTGCTTGTAGTAGTAGTTGCCACCCAAAGTGCAAATTTGTGAATTTGCTTGTTTTGTTAGGTTCCACGACAACCCCCGCCCCCCAAAAAAAAAATGAGTACCTTTTGATTTGAGGTTTGGTTTTTTGCTTCTTGATAGATATTCTAACTTACAAATGGCAATGATAAGGGTTTGGAGTTGCTTGGTTATAGTGACTATGGTTGCCGATGGTTTGATAGGACATTGGGGACTCAAGTTGGTGACTCAAGCCATAGATTTGCTAGTGGAAAAAAAAGAGGGAAATGCTTTGGTGGATTTAAAATTTTTAGATTTGTTATAATGAATTGATTTTTCTATGTTGAAAAATCATTAAAAAAGTTAAACAATGAAGGTAATAAAGTAAATTATCCTAAACTCCCTGTCCAGAGAACGGAGCTTTTGAATTTGAATGAGAATGGGGTGGCGTATGACCAATTTGAAAATGGGGTGTGTGGGTACAGTAGGTTCTGAAGTAGTAGTAGTGAGCTTGGCCATGTCTGAAGAAAACGGGATAGAGCTGGCCAGACTATAATAGAGGAGAAGTGAGGGGCAAGGCTTATAGCATTTGACTAAGCCCAGAGTTTGGTGTAGAGGCCGAAGGGCAGAGGGAGGTCAGATTGGGCTGTGGACAAGTAGGTTTGGGTCTGGAAAGAGGAAAGGAAGATCTAGAGGAGGGGGCAGCAGAGGGATCAGAACCCATCTGATTATGACGGGTTTAAAAAGGAAGTTAAAGGCCCAATGGGAGGAAGATGTATTCTGCTCTCATAAGGGGAAGGACAGTGAATAGAGGAACTTGCGTCAATGGAAGTGTTTGTTAAAGACCTTCAGTCGAGGCTTTTGGTCATGGAAAAAAGATGAGCCAAGTTTTGTTGCAGAGTACAATGATGAAAAAGAAGTTGGAGAGTTCCCACAGATGGCTGGCAAACATGGGGGTAGCAGGGTCTCTAAAGATTTTGATGAGGCCCAAGTGGGAATTGAGAATACAAAGCTAGAAGAGAGGAGCAAGAAGAATTCCACGAGGGGAGGGTAGAAGGGCCTAGTTGACTGTTGAAGAAGAATTGAGTAGCAAAATGTTGGACCATTTGAAGGGTCTAGAGGTAGGCCAACTGATTTTTAGTGAGGACTAAAGGCCTTACATTAAAGTGCCCATGCGTGCCAGGATAGGAGTGGAGAGGGTGTTTAGATATGGACAAGCCCAATTCTACGGGTTAGATCCAGGTTGAGAAGAAAAAAAAGGGTTTCTCTGTTTTGATGGCAAGGAATTATTTTCAGATAGAGGGGCTACCTTCTCGAGGCAAAATGAAATCCCATGGCAAGGGGCCTTTTTTTTTCCAATAAATAAATCCCATGGCAATGGCAAGGGGCTTTATCAGGAGAAGAAATCTAGAGTTAGCCAAAGAGGTGAAGGCTCATGGGCCAACTTAGATTTAATTAAGCAAGGCGAGGGATCCAGCATCCACATTGCCCAAACCTAGAATCAGAATGTGATTCAAGCAAGTCTATTGCGCCAAAGGAGAGTTAAAGATCTCAGTG
The DNA here is from genome assembly GCA_030407325.1 of Camellia japonica. NCBI lineage: Eukaryota > Viridiplantae > Streptophyta > Magnoliopsida > Ericales > Theaceae > Camellia > Camellia japonica. Next base: position 30,571,781 of record JAPPVO010000016.1, on the reverse strand, counting down.
GGCTGCTAGAGGTGAAGAAATGAGGCAGGGGTGAAGATTTCCAGAGAATGGAGAGTAGTGGACAGGAAGGAAAGGAAGGCTGTATTTAGATGCTGATACTAGAGAGCAGTTGGATCCCTCAAATTGCAACGTGTCAGTGGGGTTGAAGGAGATGGGCATATGTCCGGGGAAAAGAGAGATTGTTTGGTTGTGGTGGTAGGGGTGGATGGCGACAATCTGGAAATTCTATCTCCAGAGATATGTCCCCTTTTGTTGAACAATTAATTTGATGAAAAGTACACTAATAAATTGATATCCAATTAAGGACGCTACTCTTATCATACCACATTTAGAGCATGTGGCGTACCCTGTGCCCATTCCTCGTACCAGAACAATTCCTCCCCCTCCTTATTTTCTTTTGCTTTTGTACTTGGATGGTGTCACCTTGGCATCTTTTTTACTTGGATGAAATTCATTGCTTTGTCTAAGTTGAGTAAAAATAACAAACGACAAATCATTAGAGATGTTTCTTGTGCAGAATTTTGAGGATAAACCATTTGCATATGAGGTTTTAGCTGGTTTTTGTGTTCTATGAAAAGTTCACCGACTCAGTATTTTTTTTCTTTCGGTCACTTGATTTTTTTTGTACCATCTTTCTTTGACACTGACTGGGAGTGAGATTTCAAATCCATTAGCTCTAGCATGCCTGTAGCCTGGAAAAAAGAAATGGAGATTTAGAACAGTGTTATAAATGCCATGATGATATCATTCCTAGGCAAATTACAAATGCTTTCATGTTTTGAATCCTTGATAAGCCAAATATTGTTAAATTTAAGGTGCTCATTATAATTATATGGTACTTGTGGCCTATACTCCAGCAGTTCTTGCTCCAGTGGAACATATTCACACTCGATTTGGCAGGCCAGCTGCTAAATTGCCTAAAATGTGTGCTTATCTTAATAGCATTGCTGTTTTCTTTGCATTATTTTGGAATAAATACGAAGAGAGTTAAGGTTTGCTATTTACAATTTACTTATGGTACACATACTGATTAAATGGTTCTTTTGGGTTTGTCAGGAAACATTTGTGCACCCTTTCTGGATATCATGACCGAACAATCTTTTCAGTACATTGGTCAAGGTAGCAAGAATATGTTCTTATCACAAATCTATTGTATCATATGCTGATTACATGTGCTTGGATGCTTGTTCTGTTTTTAATTCCAAACTTCTCTCTCAGGCATGACCCCAGGATTCGTTCTGTCCCACGTTATTTCAATTTGTTTGAACCATGGTTTTGACGGGGATATTTGAAATGACGAGTCTTAATACAAGTTTTACTTATTTTTACGTGCTTAAATATTATGATTGTGAATCTCAAAGTGACTGTGTAGTAACTTTGTTTTTGTTTATTGTTTCTTCAAATTTTGATTTCATTATAATGTTACATATGGCAGGGAAGGAGTAATTGCTAGTGGGGCAGCCGATGATGCTATACGTTTATTTGTTGAGAACAAGGATGGTTTGGTATTCAATATCCTTCTCCTTATTTGTTTTTATCTGTGGTTCATATCACCAGCATAATGCTCAATTATTCATCTTATTTTGTTTTCATATGTTGTCATTTCAATTTTTTGTGTCTATTGGATTGAATAATGGTATTCTGTCTTCTGTATTCCTGTCCTCATTTTACTATTTGAAGTTTTGGCCTTCTTTGATGTACATTGGTGCTTGTGCCATCTTATCGTGCTCCTCGTCTCTTATTAGGGCTATTTGTCATGTCCCACCAAATTACCTAGACAGAATTGTCTATCAAGAGGAAGTCTCAAGGAAGGGAGGCTAATGGAATATTTCGGAAGCTCCTAGAAGACTTAAGAAAATGTGGAAGTGTGGTACATAATTCTATAATGTACATGGAAGGATCTAGAATAGGTTTTATAGCATTTAAGTGAAGATTGGAGGAATGGAAGCAATAGAAGCTTCTAGAACCTCCTAGAGAAATGGAGGTGGTAAAAGACCCTTGTACTTTTAGAATGAGGTGGATGTTTGTATAGATATTTTTAAGGAGGATTCTAGAACCCTCTTGTAGGATAAGGAAAACTTCTATGAGAAGCTTCTCCATAGTTCCTTTCTTGTGTATTCTAGAATGCTATTTGCTCCAAACCATCCAAGAGTTGTACAAGCTTTCTCAAAGTGAATACAAAGGCATTATCTTAAACTTTCTTTGTCTTTTTACTTGTCTTTCTTGCAAGTTTGTGGGTTAGGCTAGCATCACCAAGTAAGACTTGTGATTGTCTAAGTACTGCACAGATAGCTTGGAAATAACCAAGGCCCTGACACATGGTATCAGAGCAGGCTTGTGACAAGGGAAAAAAAGGCAACATGTCTTCCGGTGTTGACGAAACTATGGTGACCGAGCAAACTCGTGGGAGGGACAACACTGGCAAAGCAAGGAAGGATAAGTCACGAGATGGACGTGACGTTGTGGCAACCATGGAGACTCGGCTGGCTAAGTTAGAGCTTGCTGTGGGCAACTCGGGGAAATGTTTTGATGTGTTGGAACAAAGCTTGGAACAATAGGTAGAGGGTCTCAAGGGGGAGATCAAAGAACTCCATGATGACATGTTTTCCACCATTAACTCTGTGGTGCATGATAGCCAAGTTGCCAATGATTCCTTCCAAGCTAAAGTGTTGAAGATGCTCGAGAGCTTTGAAGCCCGCTTGGAGGAGGTGCACCAAGATGTGGCAATGTGCAAGAAGGCCATAGCCGGGGGTGCTGTGACCATGCCAGGGACATCTAAGGTGGAGGTGCCAAAGCCAAAGCCTTTTGATGGAAAGAGGGATGCCAAAGAAGTGGACAACTACCTATGGCACATGGAGAGATACTTCGAAGCGATGGCAGTGACCGAGGAAGATGCTAAGTGTTGAATGTAACAATTTCTATGTAACAATTTCTACTTACTCCACCTACAATTTCTACCTACTCCACCTACAAATACTCCACCTACTCCACATTAGTTAGTGCTCCATTAGTTAGTGCTATAGTTAGTGCCCCATATAGTTAGTGATCCATTATGGTATAGTGCTCCATTATGGCTCCACTGTATCCCATTTCTCTCTATAAAAGAGAGCTCTTGTAAGAACATTAGATATCTATCAATAATATCTATACATTAATTTCCTACATGGTATCAGAGCTATAGGTTAAGCTTCTAGCGTTCTTCGCCTTCTGGCGGGCGGCAACCTTTCCTTGGCCACCCGCCGGACCTCAACCTATTCCGCTTGTGTTTCTACACATACCTTCTTCCATAGCTGAGCTCTCACCCCTCATTTCAGCCTCTGTAGATCGCAAAACTATCCCTTTGTTAGTGGATCTTTTGAGACCCATGCCAGATAGACCAGGTGCCCCTCCAACTGCTGTTCGCCTTTTGACTCGTATTGCAGATGGCAGTGATACAAACAAACTAATTATGGCTGAAGCTGGAGCTATAGATGCTTTAACAAAGTACCTATCGTTGAGTCCTCAGGACTTGACTGAGGCGACTATATCTGAACTATTGAGAATATTATTTAGCAATCCTGATCTTCTTCATTATGAGGCATCAATTAGTTCCATGAATCAGCTCGTAGCTGTTCTGCATTTGGGGTCAAGAAGTGCAAGATTGAGTGCTGCTAGGGCTCTTCATGAACTTTTCAATGCAGAGAACATTAAGGATTCTGAATTAGCCAAGCAAGCAGTTCAGCCCTTGGTTGACATGCTTGAAGCTGCATCAGAAAGTGAGCAACATGCTGCTCTTGCCACCTTGGTTAAGTTTACTTCGGGAAATCCTTCAAAAGCAGTTCTGATCACTGATGTGGAAGGGAATCCCCTTGAGAGCCTATACAAAATTTTGTCTTCCACAGCTTGCTTGGAATTGAAGACAAATGCTGCACAGCTTTGTTTTGCTCTTTTTGGTAATTCAAAAGTCAGAGCGATGCCAATTGCCTCTGAATGCATAGAGCCTCTTTAATCACTAATGCAATCTGATATGGGTACAGCAGTGGAATCTGGTGTTTGTGCTTTTGAAAGATTGTTGGATGATGAACAGCAAGTAGAGTTTGCAGCAGCTTATGATATCGTCGATCTTCTTGTTAGTTTGGTTTCTGGGTCAAATAATCGGCTTATAGAGGCTAGCATCTGTGCTCTCATTAAGTTGGGGAAAGACCGGACTCCCCGCAAGTTGGATATGGTCAAAGCTGGCATTATTGATAGCTGTCTTGAGATACTTCCCACAGCGCCCAGTACATTATGTTGCACAATTGCTGAACTCTTCTGCATCTTGACAAATAGTAGTGCAATTTCTAAAACCTCAGCTGCAGCAAAAATTGTCGAACCTCTTTTTCTGGTGTTGTTTCGTCCAGATATTGTCTTTGGGGCCAGCATAGTTCCCTGCAAGCACTTGTTAATATTTTGGAGAAACCACAGAGCCTGGCAACTTTAAAACTTACTCCTAGCCAGGTCATTGAGCCTCTGATTTCATTTCTGGAATCACCGTCTCAAGCTATCCAGCAGCTTGGCACAGAATTGCTAAGTCATCTTCTTGCGCAGGAGCACTTTAAGCAAGATATAACAACTAAAAATGCAGTTGTGCCTCTTGTGCAACTTGCTGGAATTGGAATATTGAACTTGCAGCAAACAGCAATTAAAGCATTGGAAAATATCTCTGTAAGCTGGCCAAAGGCAGTTGCTGATGCTGGGGGTATATTTGAGATTTCAAAGGTTGTCGTTCAAGATGACCCTTAACCACCCCATGCATTGTGGGAATCAGCTGCTCTGGTTCTCTCCAATGTTCTACATTCAAATGATGACTACTATTTCAAAGTTCCATTATTTGTTCTTGTGAAGATGTTGTACTCAGCAGAGGAGAGTACTATAACAGTGGCTCTTAATGCCCTGACTGTTCAAGAATCAACCGATGCTTCGAATGCCGAACTGATGACTGAAGCAGGTGCAGTAGATGCTCTGTTAGATCTATTAAGATCTCACCAGTGTGAAGAAGAGTCTGGAAGGCTACTTGAAGCTTTATTCAACAATGTGAGGATACGAGAAATGAAGGTTTCCAAGTATGCAATAGCGCCTTTAGCACAATATCGGTTAGCTCCTATATGGGTCCGACAAGACTCGGTAAACTGTCCCGACTTTGATTCCGGTTAGCTTCTATATGGGTCCGACAAGACTCTGTAAACTGTCCCGACATTGATTCCGTTAGCTCCTATATGGGTCCGACAAGACTCTGTAAACTGTCCCGACATTGATTCCGGTTAGCTCTTATATGGGTCCGACAAGACTCGGTAACTGTCCCGACATAGATTCCGGTTAGCTCCTATATGGGTCCGACAAGACTCGGTAAACTATTCCGACATTGATTTCGGTTCTCAGCTACAACGGTTTGACACAGCCGTATAGTGTCTTCTACAACGGTCCGACATGACCCCGTAAACTGTTTTCTACAACGGTCCGACATGATCCCGTAAACTGTTTTCTACAACGGTCTGACATGACCCCGTAAACTGTTTTCTACATCGGTCCGATATGACCCCATAAACTATCTTCTACAACGGTCCGACATGACCCCATAAACTGTCTTCTACCTTGGTCTGCCATAACCATACGGTCTTCTACAACGGTCTGACACGACCATACAGTGTCTCCTATCCACTTTTATTTTATTTGTCAGATTATTTTTTCCTGTTTTGTTACTCTCTCCAAACTCAAGTTGGTTAGTTCCTAACCCCCTTGAGTTTGAGGGGGGCTGTTGAATGTAACAATTTCTACGTAACAATTTCTACCTACTCCACCTACAATTTCTACCTACTCCACCTACAAATACTCCACCTACTCCACATTAGTTAGTGCTCCATTAGTTAGTGCTATAGTTAGTGCCCATATAGTTAGTGATATAGTTAGTGATCCATTATGGTATAGTGCTTCATTATGGCTCCACTGTATCCCATTTCTCTCTATAAAAGAGAGCTCTTGTAAGAACATTAGATATTTATCAATAATATCTATACATTAATTTCCTACACTAAGGTACGAACCGCGGTCCTTTACCTTGCCAATACAATAACACTATGGTGGCGTCGCAGACATGCTGACATTGTATGTGCACCATAGCAATTTGGAATGATTTCAAAAGAGAACTTAAGAAGCAATTTTATCCCGAGGATGTGGCCTACCATGCAAGGAAGAGCATGAAAAATCTTAAACATACAAAGTCTATTCGGAACTATGTAAAGGAATTCTCTACTCTTATGATTGAAGTCCCGAGTATGACTGATGAAGAACTACTTTTCAATTTCTTGGACAACCTATAACCATGGGTGGAGCAAGAATTGCGTCGATGTGGAGTGCAAGATCTTGCCTCGGCCATGATAGTAGCAGAATCGCTTATTGAGTACAAACGTAGGGATGGCAAGGTGTCACACACCGGCTGTGCGGAAGCCTTGCCAATAGTTATGCAAGTGTGTGTAGCGCTAGTTAACTCTTTTCACTAGCCTGCCAATAATGCTCAAAGGGTTTGCAAAGACAAGCAAACACAATACTAATTAGTTGATGAGCCAATAAGTTTGGAGACAAGCCACAAAATAAAAGCAACAAGCTAAAATTAAAGCAAGTAACACTAGAAAAGCTTTACACAATTTAAAGGCGAACTGAAATTTTCATTAATCAAAAAAAGGCATTACAATAGTTGAACAATGCACCAAAAGTGCTACAAGAGTTGCCTTACCATTGGCTAGGTTGGGGTACTTTAAAGGCACAAGTGGTTTGGTTCAACACTTGGGTACCCCCTCCTTAATATATAACTTGTTAAGCTATTTCATAGTTGGCAAGAGGAAACATCCACTATGTTTGAGGAGTCATAATTGATTTTTAAAAATTCTACAAAAAGAGAAAAATTACAATACTTGGATCCAAAACACCTTTAATACTAAGGTATTTACATAAAAATTTACAAGGCAAAAGGACTACATTTGACCCTCCAAACGTTGGCCTAAAGTTGCTGCTGGGCAGACAAGTCTGTGGCCTGTTGTGGCTGAGCTGCTTCATAGCATGCCTTGGGTTGTCTTGCACTATGCCTTGGGCCTTGGCTTGCACTTGCACCAACAACTTCTTGGGCATGTTTTTGGTTCTCCAAATGGCACAAATGAATGTGGCATCAAGGTGTTGACCCTTAGATGCGCGCACCTTGACAGTCTCCCCCACTTGAACGGTCGACACCCTTGACGACTTTGCCCAATAAGCATCAATCTCGTCTTGAAAAGCCAACAAGTCCGTCTCTTGTTCCTAGCTGATTTCTTCATCTCCAAGGCCTCTCCATTTCACCAAGTATTGCCTTTGTTTCTTCTTGGAAACCATTTTCACCCAATTGGCCAAGATAGATTCAACAGACTTTTTTCCTGCTTTGGTTGTGACGGTTTGGTGTTTCAACTCATTTCGGGTTGGATCTTCCTTGTTTGGATAGTAAGGCTTTTAATAACTCACATGGAAATCTGGGTGCACTTTCAGCCAAGATGGAGCATTTATCTTGTAAGCATACTTGCCAATTCTCTTCAAAATGGTTACCGGTCCCTCAATACTTGCGCACTAGCCTTTTGTCTTTTCCCCTCATGAACTTGCGTTGCTTGGGGTTGAGTTTGACAAGAACTTGATCCCCAACTCTAAACTCAAGTGGCCTCCTCTTTTCATCAACCCATTTCTTCATTTTACTTGCTGCTTTTTCAAGATAGGCACGAGTAATGCCATGGTTTCTCTTCCATAGCAAATTGGTAAGCCCTGAGAGACTTTCCCTCGTAAGGTCCATCTACTGTGTGGGGCAACAGTGGCTGCTGTCCGTTCACTATCTCAAAAGCAGTAGAGCTACTCTTTTGAGAGTTGAAACATAACTGTCCTACATCAAGAAGTTGCACCCAATTTCGTTGATTAGCATTGACAAAGTGGCGCAAATACTCCTCGAGCATATAATTAAAGCGTTCGGTTTGCCCATCCGTCTCTGGGTGGTAGCTTGATGAAGTATTAAGTTGTGACCCAAGAAGTTTGAATAACTCTGTTCAGAAGTTGCCAACGAAACGCGAATCTCGGTCACTAACAATACTTTTAGGCACACCCTAATATTTAACAATGTGCTTAAAGAAGAGTTGGGCAGTCTCTTCTGCTGAAACATACTTTGGGGTAGCTACAAAGGTTGCATACTTGGAGAACCGGTCCACAATAGTCAAGATGGTCCTGATGTCTCCCATTTTAGGCAGTCCAGTGATGAAGTCAAGTGATATATTCCCATGGACGTTTAGGCACGGGCAAAGGTTCAAGCAAGCCTGCTTTCTTCTTATGTTCAACCTTGTCTTGCTGGCAAGTGAGACAAGTGCAGACATATTCTTCCACATCATTACGCATCTGGGGCCAATAATATCCTTGCTTCGCCAAGGCCAATGTTCGCTCCCAACCCGGATGTCCTGCCCAAAGTGTATCATGGCATTCCTTTCTCAAATCACCAGCCCTGGGTACAAAGATACGGTTGCCTATTGTCATTAGTAGTCCATCTTGCACCCAAAATTGGCGAGTCTTGCCCATTTTGACAAGATTCATAAGATTCTTTGCCATAGCATCTTTGTCTAGATGAGCCTTGATTTTCTCCTTGATGCTGGTTGAAATGGAAGTAAGTGAACATACATGATGGCACACGGCAAGCTCCGCCTTCCTACTTAGTGCATCAGCAACATGGTTGGTGGCACCAACCTTGTATTCTAAGGCAAAATCAAACTCTGCAACTTCTCTTGCCACCGTGCTTGTCGTGCGCTTTGCTTGGGCTGTGTTAAGAAATGGCTAACAACCGTGTTGTCAATCTTTACAACAAACCGTGAGCCCAAGATGTAGTGCCTCTAAGTCCTTAAACAATGCACTACTACAAGCAACTCTTTCTCATGAGCTGGATATCTCCGCTCAGCATCATTGAGCTATCTACTCTCATAGGCAATTGGGTGGCCATCTTGCAAAAGAACACCACCCAAAGCAAAATCAGATGAATCAGTTTGTATCTCAAAAGCTTTACCTAAGTCAGTAGAGCAAGAACAGGGTCTTTTGACATAGCTTCTTTCAAGGCTTGAAAGGCTTGTTGACACTCTTCTGCCCAAACATATGGCTTGCCCTTATTTAGCAACTGTCAATGGGGAAGCTAGTCTTGAGTAGCCTTCAACAAACTTGCGATAATAATTAGCTAACCCAAGGAATGATCGCAACTCCGAGACATTAGCTGGTGGCTGCCACTCTTGAATAGCTTTGACCTTTTCTTGGTCCATTTTGATGCATCCATGCTCAACAATGTGCCCTAGGAACTTAATCCTCTCTTGGGCAAAAGAACACTTCTCTAGCTTGACATAAAGCTTGTGCTTCTTTAATTTGGACAATGCTTTTTGAGATGTTCCATGTGCTCTTCTAAAGTGGAGCTATAAATTACAATGTTGTCTAAGTATACTACCACGAATTGGTCTAACTACTCTTGAAAAACTTCATTCATCATGGTGCAAAATGTTACTGGGGCATTGGTCAAGCCAAATGGCATGACTAAGAACTCATAAGAACCATAGTGAGTAACGCATGTGGTTTTAAGCTCGTCTCCCTCGACAATTCTTACTTGATAGTACCCCGATCGAAGATCTAGCTTTGTGAAGTACTTCGCTTTGCTCAATTGATCAAATGAATCTGCAATTAGGGGAAGGGGATACTTGTTCTTGATGGTCAGCTTGTTGAGTGTCCGATAATCCACACATAAGCGAAGACTACCATCATGCTTCTTTTGAAATAAGACAGGTGCACCAAATGGGGCCTTGGATGGCCTAATGAAGCCTACTTCCAATAACTCTGTAAGTTACTTCCTTAATTCATTCAACTCAGGAATAGCCATTCTATACAGTGCACGAGCTGGTGGCTTTGCCTCTGGCACCAACTCAATAGCATGATCCATACCTCGGTGTGGAGGCAACTCCTTAGGCAGCTGTTCAGGCATTACATCTGCAAATTGCCTTAAGCCCTTCTTGACTGCGGCTGGGACAGGAGTAGATTCAAGAGCTTCATTCAACTTCAATGCGGCAACTCAAGTTTGTTCACCATGCCTGACACCCCTCTTGAGTTGCATAGCTGAGACAAACCGGTCGCTGTTGTTGGTGGCCATAGCAGGAATAAGACATGGTTTATCCCCCATAACACACATACTATTAGAATAAGGCATGACTGCCGTCTTGGTGCTTCTCAAGAAATCCAACTGAAGGATGGCTTGGAAGTCATCCATGGGTATTGTGGTGAAATCTACTCTTCCTTTCCAAGTACTGATCTTCAAATAAACAGATTTTGCAACCCCATTTATGTACTGCGCTGCTGAGTTAACCGCCTTGATACGGTTACTATCCTTCTCTAAAGATAGCCCAAGTCTTTCAACTTCGGTTCCAGCAACAAAGTTGTGGGTGGCCCTTGTGTCAATCAAAGCACGAAGGGGCTTCCCATTGAGTTTTGCATCCACAAACATCAAACCTTTGTTGGATGACTTGCTCTTGTTCAACTTGCTTGATTCCTCACTACACATGGGTTTCTTCCCTTTGCCTTCATCTTTAGACTCCACAAGTTGTTTAGGATTAGAATGCTTGCCTACTTTGCCACTTTTGGCGTTCTTCTTAGGCCTCCCTGTAGAAGCCTTCTTCTCCATGGCATTCATCATATGAAAGGCTCCCACTCTAGAGCTAGCTGCCTTAAAGCCTTTGCCACTTCGCCTAGATTGCACGTCTTCTTCCTCGCTATCATCGTCACTTGGTTGAGAGACATGGTCAGGCACTGTTGCTAGAGCATTCAAGGCACGCTTTTGTGGACATTTAGATAACTGATGTTGTCCATTGCATAAGAAACAAGAGATATGGCCCTTTGCTTTGCTTGTAGAGAACTGTTGAGGGACTTTTGCCTTGTTACCATAGCTCTACTGTTGCCATTGTCCTCCACCCGAATGGGTTTTGTATGTAGAAGTGTTGGCTCCCCCACTCTTAGGTTTGCCATGGCCTTGGGACTTTCCACCTCCCCTACTCTTGCGCGGGGAACCATTGTCCCCGTTGCTTAGGTTCGGCGTAGTCCGTAAGGCACTCAGTTGTTGCTTGGGCATGGGCTAAATCTTGCACTCTTTGCCTTTGAAGTTCAATTCTGGCCCATGACTTCAATCCCTCAAGAAAGAAGAAGAGCTTGTCTTTCTCTGACATGTCTGTGATGTCTAGCATAACCTAGAGAATTGTTTCACATAATCTCTTATAGTGCTGGTGTGCTTGAGATCCTGCAAAGCACCTGGGCATTATACTCAACATTTTCAGGTAAGAATTGGAGCTTAAGTTCATGCTTAAGTTGCTCCCAAGTTTCAATTGTGCATAAGCCGCGTTGCATCTCATCATATTTAGTCCGCCACCACTTGGCATCACCGGACAAATACATTGTGGCCATAGAATTCCTTGTCTCCTCGGCTTCGGCTTTCAAAGCTTTGAAATATTGCTCCATATTGAAGAGAAAGTTGTCTAACTCTTTGGCATCTCGAGCGCCACCGTAGGCACGGGGCTCGCGCACACGCACCCTAGGGAATTCCATGCCACCATCAGGTGCGTTGCCAAAGGCACGGGTAAGAACACCAACCCGGCCACTAAGATCTTCAATCTCTAGCTTGACGGTTGCCAAGAGCTCAATCCTCTTCCTTTGCGTTGGTTGACAGTTGCCAGGAGCATCCATTTAGAAAGCCAATAATAGAGAAAGCCAAATAGACTGGGCTCTGATACCAACTGTCACACATCGGCTGTGTGGAAGCCTTGCAAATAGATATGCAAGTGTGTGGCCCTAGTTAACTCTTATCATTAGCCCGCCAATAATGCTCAAAAGTTTTGCAAAGACAAGCAAACACAATAATAATTAGTTGACGAGCCAATAAGTTTGGAGGCAAGCTATAAAATAGCAAGCAACAAGTTAAAATTAAAGTAAGCAACACTAGAAAAGCTTTGCACAATTTAAAGGCGAAATGAACTTTTCATTGATCAAAAGAAGGCATTACAAGAGTTGAACAATGCACCAAAAGTGCTACAAGAGTTGCCTTACCATTGGCTAGGTTGGGGTACTTCAAAGGCATAAGTGGTTTGGTTCAACACTTGGGTACCCCCTCTTTAATATAGTTTGTTAAGCCATTTCCTAGTTGGCAAGAGGAAACATCCACTATGTTTGAGGAGTGGTAATAGATTTTTAAAAATTCTACAAAAAGAGAAATTACATTACTTGGACCCAAAACACCTTTAATATTAAGGTATTTACATAAAAATTTACAAGGCAAAAAGACTACATTTGACCCTCCAAAAGTTGGCCTAAAGTTGCTGTTGGGTAGACAAGTCTGTGGCCTGCTGTGGCTCGGCTGCTTCATGGCATGCCTTGGGCCTTGGCTTGCACTTGCACCAACAACTTCTTGGACATGTTTTTGGCTCCCTAAAGGGCACAAATGAGTGTGGCATCAAGGTGTTGACCCTTGGATGGGCGCACCTTGACATAAGGCCAAGACATCCAAGGGTGACCCTAGCAGAAGTTCTAGTGAAAGTGAGGATGAGGATGAAGGCATCCGAAGCAAGGAAAGGCACGGCAAGCCTTCCACTGGCAAAGAGGGTAAAGGCAAGGTCAGAGAGAACAAGGAGATATTCAAACCCACGACCAAGTGTTTCCTATGTGACGGGCCACATTGGGCAAGAGAGTGTCCCAAGAGGCAAGCCCTCAATGCCATGATTGAAGAATGGGAAAAGGTGGAGACTCTGCAGATAGGATCTCTACAGCTATTGGTGTCATTGAATCGAAGCCTATTACATTGACCCAATGGGATAAGGGTTTAATGTACGTGGATGCCAAGATCAACAGGAAGGCGACCCAAGTCATGGTAGATACAGGCGCGTTGCACAACTTCATCAAGGCGCTGGAGGACAAGAGGCATGGTCTTAAACTTGGCAAGGGTCTAGGATTGATCAAGATAGTGAACACCAAGGCAAAGCCCGTAGATGGCATGGCTTGAGGGGTTGAGTTGCACCTTGGTGGGTGGCGCTGAAAAGTTAATTTTTCGATAGCATCACTCGATGACTATGACGTGGTGCTAGGGATGGAATTCTTGCGGGAGTTCAACGTAGCACTGTTACCTCACAACAACACTGTGCATTATGGAAGGTGGGTCTTGCATGGTCCCAATGGTGAGTAAGCTAAATACTAAACACAAACTTCTGTCAGCTATGTGTATCAAGTTGGGGACGGACAAGAAAGAGGTAGTAGGCATTGCCAAGAAGATGATTGGCTCTACAAAAGATAGTCCACCGACATGTACAATTGTTAAGTCATCGATAGGGCAAGTGGACAAGGCAAATTAAGAAGGCACAAATCAAGGAGAAAACTTGCGGCTTCGAGGAAGAAGGCGCAACGAGGGCGTTGCGAGCATAAGTGGGGGAGAATGTCATGTCCCGCCAAATTATCTAGACAGAATTGCCTACCAAGAGGAAGCCTCAAGGAAGGGAGGCTAATGGAATATTTCGGAAGCTCCTGGAAGACTTGAGAAAATGTGGAAATATGATACATGTAGAAAATTTAATGTATTATTGATTATTGATTTATTCTTACAAGAGCTCTCTTTTATAGAGAGAAATGGGATACAATGGAGTCATAATGGAGCACTATACCATAATGGATCACTAACTATATCACTAACTATATGGGGCACTAACTATAGCACTAACTAATGGAGCACTAACTAATGTGGAGTAGGTGGAGTATTTGTAGGTGGAGTAGGTAGAAATTGTTACATAGAAATTGTTACATTCAACAGCCCCCCTCAAACTCAAGGGGGTTAGGAACTAACCAACTTGAGTTTGGAGAGAGTAACAAAACAGGAAAAAATAATCTGACAAATAAAATAAAAGTGGATAGGAGACACTGTATGGTCGTGTCAGACCGTTGTAGAAGACCGTATGGTTATGGCAGACCAAGGTAGAAGACAGTTTATGGGGTCATGTCGGACTGTTGAATGTAACAATTTCTATTTCTACCGACTCCACCTACAATTTCTACCTACTCCACCTACAAATACTCCACCTACTCCACATTAGTTAGTGCTCCATTAGTTAGTGGTATAGTTAGTGCCCCATATAGTTAGTGATATAGTTAGTGATCCATTATGGTATAGTGCTCCATTATGGCTCCATTGTATCCCATTTCTCTCTATAAAAGAGAGCTCTTGTAAGAACATTATATATCAATCAATAATATCAATACATTAATTTCCTACATGGTATCAGAGCTATAAGATTTAGGCCTGTATTTCTTTCTCACCGGCGGGCAGCCGGCCGGTAACTTTGCCTTCGCTGCCCGCTGGAATTTTCTACACATATCTTCACTCCGCTGCCACAAATTATTCTTCTTGATCTTGATCTTGATCTTGATCTTGTTGTTGCTGCTGCAGTTGAGCAGGCCTTGACAAAGTTGCATGTCTCGTCTGTAGTGTTCCCTTCAGGCACATCCACCACAAATGACTCAATCACTAGTGTCCCTGGTCCGGATTCCATTGGAATCATTGCTATTTCTCGTGGTTGCACTGGAGTGGCAGCACGTGCATGTGGCCTTGTGGGTCTAGAACCTACAAGAGTGGCTGAAATCCTCAAGAATCGACCTTCATGGTATCATGATTGTCGAGGTGTGGATGTTCTTAACGTGATGTCTACTGGAAATGGTGGAACCATTGAGCTACTTTACATGCAGCTCTATGCACCAACTACTTTGGCTCCTGCTCGTGATTTCTGGTTGTTGCGCTATACATCTGTTTTGGAGGATGGAAGCCTTGTGGTCTGTGAAAGATCACTGAACAACACTCAGAATGGTCCCAGTATGCCACCTGTGCAGCATTTTGTCAGAGCAGAAATGCTGCCAAGTGGCTATCTGATAAGACCCTGCGAAGGGGGTGGATCGATCATCCATATTGTCGATCATTTGGATCTAGAGCCATTGAGTGTACCTGAAGTGCTGCGCCCACTGTATGAATCATCAACCTTGCTTTCTCAAAGGGCAACCATGGCAGCTTTACGCCAGTTGAGGCAGATTTCGCAAGAGGTTTCTCAGCCAACTGTCACAGGTTGGGGGAGAAGACCTGCAGCTTTACGTGCACTTAGCCAGAGACTGAACAAGGTTTTTAATGAAGCTGTTAATGGGTTCACAGATGAGGGATGGTCTATGATTGAAAGTGATGGCATTGATGATGTCACCATTCTTGTTAACTCATCTCCTGGCAAATTGATGGGTGTGGATCCTTCTCATGCTAATGGATTTCCATCTATGAGCGATGCAGTGTTATGCGCCAAAGCATCCATGCTTTTACAAGATGTGCCTCCTGCAATACTTGTCAGATTTTTGCGGGAACACCGATCAGAATGGGCAGACAGTGGTATTGATTCTTATTCAGCTGGTGCCATTAAAGCTGGTCCTTATAGTTTGCCTGGGACTCTAGCCAGAAGTTTTGGTGGGCAGGTTATTCTTCCATTGGCTCACACTATTGAGCATGAAGAGTTCATGGAGGTCATTAAACTTGAGAATTTTGGCCACTATCGAGACGACATGATTATGCCTGGAGACATCTTTCTTTTGCAACTTTGCAGTGGAGTAGACGAGAATGCCGTTGGTGCCTGTGCAGAACTCATCTTTGCTCCAATTGATACCTCTTTCTCTGATGATGCACCTCTTCTTCCCATCCAGAGATGATTGATGGGAGATATTTTCTGGGTACTGGTCAATGTGAATTGGAGTGGGCCGTCCGTGGACCAAAACCGTGGGCCCCAATACCATGTCAACCACTCTCCACCTTTCGTTTTGATTTCTCAATATATTTTCTTTCACATTATTTCTTTCTTTATTTTTCTTTCACATTATTTTTAATCTTTTTCAAATCAAATTCATACCATTCAGATTTGCACACCAACTTTATTTTATTCTTGCCAGGGATCAAACTCGATCACCATTTTACATCAAAAAAAAAAAAAAAAAAAAAAAAAAAAAAAAAACCAAACAATCTCCAACCTACAGCCACCACATCAACCAGCCTTATTTTTTCACCTCTTCAGCTGTTCTCTTCTTTTTGCCTTTGTCTTGGGCGTCCCTTGCCAGTGCTGCCTCCATGTTTCCCACGCCGCCGAGCACGTTCACTTCCCGTTGGTCCTCAACTGTCACATATGGAGGACCTCCAAATCTGAGCATCACGGTGGCCTTCCGCTTCAGTTCCTTATTTTCTGCCTTCAGCACACATATCTCTGCTCGGGCATCCGTATACATGCTCTGGAGCAGAGCCAGTTGGGCTTTTACCTGCTACACCTCATTTGTTCTACTCTGAAGACGGTGCGACAAGTTTGAGACCGCAGTCATGGTCTCAACACATGACTTCAATGTGTAATAATTCGCCTCAATATCCGATTGTGCAGCCATTCTTTGCTCCACAGACAGCATCAGAAAGTTCAACGGCGCAAAACCAGGGGCGCTTGGTCCGGGGGCGCTTGGTTGAGGTTCAAAGGCCATATTCTGGGTTGTGGCCTCGTTGAGGTCGGGAAAGAGAGTGAGACCACGGGACGAAGAGGCTATGTTTTGGATAACGGGGCTGGAAGAAGAAGCCATTTTCCGAGCAACAGCGTGTTACAGAGTATCTCTCTCAGAAGTGTTACAGAGAGAACGAAGAGTTTTTTCAGCTGGTTTGTTATGCATCAGCGGCAGCCTCGCCTTGGTTTAAATAGGCAAGGCAGACACGCGCCTTACGCGCCTCTCAACGCCAGACGACAAATCGGCGCGCCTTTTGATGGCTGTCGGGCACATCTTTTGATGGCACGCCTTTTGATGGCACGCCTTTTGATAAGATTGGGCACGCCTTTTAAGGGTCCGATAAGACTCGGTAAACTGTCCTGACATTGATTCCGGTTAGCTTCTATATGGGTCCGACAAGACTCTGTAAACTGTCCCGACAATGATTCCGGTTAGCTTCTATATGGGTCCGACAAGACTCTGTAAACTGTCCCGACATTGATTCCGGTTAGCTCCTACATGGGTCCGACAAGACTCGATAAACTGTCCCGATATTGATTCCGGTTAGTTTCTACAAGGGTCCAGCAAGACTCCGTAAACTGTCTCCTACATGGGTCCAGCAAGACTCCGTAAACTGTATTCTACAACGGTCCGACATGACCCCGTAAACTGTTTTCTACATCGGTCCGATATGACCCCATAAACTATTTTCTACAACGGTCCGACATGACCCCATAAACTGTCTTCTACATCGGTCTGCCATAACCATACGGTCTTCTACAACGGTCTGACACGACCATACAGTGTCTCCTATCCACTTTTATTTTATTTGTCAGATTATTTTTTCCTGTTTTGTTACTCTCTCCAAACTCAAGTTGGTTAGTTCCTAACCCCCTTGAGTTTGAGGGGGGCTGTTGAATATAACAATTTCTATGTAACAATTTCTACCTACTCCACCTACAATTTCTACCTACTCCACCTACAAATACTCCACCTACTCCACATTAGTTAGTGCTCCATTAGTTAGTGCTATAGTTAGTGCCCCATATAGTTAGTGATATAGTTAGTGATCCATTATGGTATAGTGCTCCATTATGGCTCCATTGTATCCCATTTCTCTCTATAAAAGAGAGCTCTTGTAAGAACATTAAATATCAATCAATAATATCAATACATTAATTTCCTACACGGACCGTTGTAGAAGATAGTTTATGGGGTCATATCGGACCGATGTAGAAAACAGTTTACGGGGTCATGTCGGACCGTTGTAGAAAACAGTTTACGGGGTCATGTCGGACCGTTGTAGAAAACAGTTTACGGGGTCATGTCGGACCGTTGTAGAAGACACTATACGGCTGTGTCGAACCGTTGTAGCTGGAACCGAAATCAATGTCGGAACAGTTTACTGAGTCTTGTCGGACCCATATAGGAGCTAACCGGAATCAATGTCGGGACAGTTTACCGAGTCTTGTCGGACCCATATAAGAGCTAACCGGAATCAATGTCGGGACAGTTTATAGAGTCTTGTCGGACCCATATAGGAGCTAACCGGAATCAATGTCGGGACAGTTTACAGAGTCTTGTCGGACCCCCAAAAGGCGTGCCCAATCTTATCAAAAGGCGTGCCATCAAAAGGTGTGCCATCAAAAGATGTGCCCGACAGCCATCAAAAGGCGCGACGATTTGTCGTCTGGCGTTGAGAGGCGCGTAAGGCACGTGTCTGCCTTGTCTATTTAAACCAAGGCGAGGCTGCCGCTGATGCATAACAAACCAGCTGAAAAACTTCTGAAAAAAGACTCTTCGTTCTCTGAGAGCTGTTATCTCTGAAACACTCTCCAACCAACTCTGAATATGGCCTCTTCTTCCCGTTCAGCTACCGAGAACATAGCGTCTTCGTCCCGTGGTCTCACTCTCTTTCCCGACCTCAACGAGTCCACAAGAGAGATGGCCGGGGCAGGTGCCCTTGAACCGCAACCAAGCGCCCCTGGACCAAGCGCCCCTGGTTTTGCGCCTTTGAACTTTTTGATGCTGTCTGTGGAGCAAAGAATGGCTGCACAATCGGATATTGAGGCGAACTGGCTCTGCTCAGATTTGGAGCAAAGAAGTCATGTGTTGAGACCATGACTGCGGTCTCAAACCTGTCGCACCGGCTTCAGAGTAGGACAAATGAGGTGCAGCAGTTAAACGCCCAACTGGCTCTGCTCCAGGGCATGTATAAGGATGCCCGAGCAGAGATATGTGGGCTGAAGGCAGAAAACAAGGAACTGAAGCGGAAGGCCACCGTGATGCTCAGATTTGGAGGTCCGCCATATGTAACAGTTGAGGAGCAACGGGAAGTGAACGTGCTCGGCGGCGTGGGAAACACGGAGGCAGCACCGGCAAGGGATGCCCAAGACAAAGGCAAGAAGAAGAGAACAGCTGAAGAGGCGAAGAAGTGAGGCCAGTTGTTTGTGGTGGTTATGGGTTGTGGTTGTTTTGTTGTTGTTGGTTCTTTTTTTTTTTTTTTTTTTTTTTTTTGTGTAAAATGGTGATCGGGTTTGATCCCCGGCATGAATAAAATAAGGTTGGTGACATTACTGCAATTGCTTTCTCTTTTTGGATGAACTAGATTTCTTTTTCTGAGTATTCCAATTCTTGGAGAAGAAATCAAAGCCAAATGGTACAAAGCAGCAAGAGCAGCTCCAATGAATGGTCCCACCCAGAAAATCCATTGATCATCCCATGCAAGGTCCCTGTTGAAGACGATGGCAGCTCCAAGACTCCTGGCTGGGTTAATGCCAGTTCCGGTGATGGGGATGGTGGCTAAGTGAACCAAGAACACAGCGAACCCAATGGGAAGAGGTGCCAAAAATGGGGACATGCGAGTCTCGAGCGCTTCGCTTGGCATCGGTGGCAGAGAAGACAGTGTAGACGAGGACAAAGGTGCCAACAATCTCAGCACCAAGACCATCACCCTTGGTGTAGCCATGTTGCACAAAGTTGGCCCCACCATTGTTCATCTGATAATAGGAAGGCTGGAAGCCCTTGACAACACCAGCACCACATATGGCACCAAGGCATTGCATCACCATGTAGAAGACAGCTCTGGTGAGAGAGAGCTTTCTTGCTAGAAACAATCCAAAGGTCACAGCTGGGTTAATGTGTCCTCCTGAGATATATTGTTGTCTACAAATCAGATACTGAGCCAAAGAATATATTATTCCAAGAACTCCCAATATCCTAATCTTGATCAAATCTGTTATTATGACTGACGAAAGATTAAGGGGCAATGCCATCAGTGGTGTTGAGTCAGTCTGCTTTGTGTAGCTCCATACAAACCGGTTAAAAAGGATATGACTGGGGAATGTGAGGATGAGAAGGGCCACATTCTTCACTGCAAAAAACCAATCTGGTCCTCCAATTTCTAGGCCCCACCCAGCATTCCCAAGCCATGTGTCTTCCCATATGCTATAAAACGCAGTCAATACAAGGTAGGTTGAAATAACTACTGCAACTGGGAAATACCTCTGTTTGTCCCCGAATCCAGCAACAAAATCGGAGTCCTGGTTGAGAAGCAGCAAGATAGGTGCCAAGAAGAATATTGCACGGTTTGAGCCACTAGTTAGATTGACATTCAAGATTTGGCATATAGCAAAGCACATTATAGTAGCAACATTACCAACTGCTGGCATCCAGGCTCCCTCAATGGCCATCCTCCTCATAGTGAAGGCTTGCACAGTTGAGGCCCTACGCTGCTGCATGAACCTTAACTTTGGAGGTAAAGTGGCAGAGCTGCTTTCACCAGATTGGCTGTGTCTAATTCCACCCCTTTCAAAAGACTTTTCTCGCATAAGTGATGCCAATTCAAACTTTATCTCCAATGCAATAAGCATAAAAATAGCTGCATATAACCAAGAAGAGATGTCCTTGCTCCCTCAATGGCAAGTAGCATTGTCAACTTCTTGTCTTCCTCTCCTGCATCTCCAGCTTCACCATCCCCAAGTATGCTTTTAATTCTCATCTGGCCTTCCAATAAATAAGTCACAGGAAAGAGAGCCACAAGTAAAGCAAACACCCATGGTAGAATTTTTGTGCTTGAGGCAGAAGGGAAATGGTGAAGACCACAAAGATAGAAGTGCAGACCATTGTTATGACAACAAGGGCATGTAACATAGCCGCCTGAAGAAAATATTCAGCAGCTATATAAACACCCAGAGCAATCCCCATGGCAATGGAGTAAAATGCTCTCAACTCAACAATATACTTTATGGGAATAATGGAAGTGGTTGAGGAACCTGAAGTTGCTGCTGAAGAGGCAGCTGAAGCAACGGATGCTGTACCGGCTGAGGAACCGGTGTTTGAAGAAAAGAAACCAAGTGAAGTAGGTTGAGGTCCGGCGGGCGGCCAAGGCGAGGTTGCCGCCCGCCGGTGAAGCGAAAAATACTAGGTGCTAAACCCGCTCTGATACCATGTAGAAAATTTAATGTATTATTGATTATTGATTTATTCTTACAAGAGCTCTCTTTTATAGAGAGAAATGGGATACAATGGAGCCATAATGGAGCACTATATCATAATGGATCACTAACTATATCACTAACTATATGGGGCACTAACTATAGCACTAACTAATGGAGCACTAACTAATGTGGAGTAGGTGGAGTATTTGTAGGTGGAGTAGGTAGAAATTGTAGATGGAGTAGGTAGAAATTGTTACATAGAAATTGTTACATTCAACAATACATAATTCTATAATATACATGGAAGGATCTAAAATAGGTTTTTATAGCATTTAAGTGAAGATTGGAGGAATGGAAGCAATAGAAGCTTCTAGAACCTCTTAGAGAAATGGAGGTGGTAAAAGACCCTTGTACTTACTTCTAGAATGAGGTGGATGTTTGTATAGATATTTTTAAGGAGGATTCTAGAACCCTCTTGTAGGATAAGGAAAGCTTCCATGAGAAGTTTCTCCTTAGTTCTTTTCTTGTGTATTCTAGAATGCTCTAAACGAGCCTATAAATAAGAGAGGAGCTCATTTGTTCCAAACCATCCAAGAATTGTACAAGCTTTTCAAAGTGAATACAAAGGCATTCTCTCAAACTCTCTTTATCTTCTTACTTGTTTTTCTTGCAAGTTTGTGGGTTAGGCTGACTTAGCATCACCAAGTAAGGCTTGTGATTGACTAAGTGCTGCACGCATAGCTTGGAAATAACCAAGGCTGTGACATACTGCTTTGGTTACCTTTGGTGGGGTTTGACAATTACTTTTTCAGTAGCTTTTTTGCCTTTTTGCTTTTTTAGATCTAAAAAAGTGGATGTGTTTGGTAGTTGCTAAAAACGTTATTTTTTGGGTCTTTTCAAACTTTCTTTTTGATGCGAAATTACCATATTACCCTTATAGTATTGTGGAGCCCTTGTAGGGACATGGTGGGATTTTTCAAAGTATAGAGGGCATCTTTTCACAAATTTGCTAAAAAAGCTGCTTTGCTTTTGGCTTTTTTAGCAAAAAAATTAGTTCTTCCCTAAGAGGGCCTTAATGTACCAATTATTTATTTATTTATTATTGTTTATACTCCCCCTCCCTGGTTTCTGATCTTGTCTTAGCTGCTGTGGTAGGTATTATGTAAAATCCAACATGCTATGAGTCACTATCGTTGCTCGACTCAAATACAACTGATGTTATCTATTCACAAATACACACACACACACTGTTAAAATTGGGGCCAGTCTAGTGTACTTCTCTGAAAAAGAAAAGGAAAAAAAATATCACAAGATGTCAAATGATTATATTTTGGAGAAACTAGTGTAACATTGCTAGAAAAACAGAACTTTATGTTTGTATTTCTTTTATTTGTTTATCATGTGACAGGTCCTTCAGAATATTTTGTTTATAGGACATTGGTTTTGTAGAGTTTCTGCTTCTGAATTTGTGGAAATTTGTGATCCTGTTTTATATATTGCCTCTTTTTTGTTTTCACAAAACCTTACAGTTAGCTCAACTTTTGTCTCTCTTGTTACAGGTTGACGGTCCTATGTGTAAATTGCTTTTGAAGAAGGATAAAGCCCATGACATGGACATCAATTCAGTGCAATGGAGCTATTCGGTAAAATTAATTTTCAAGAACATGAAATTCTATATTTCATATTCCTTCTAAAAAAACATCGCATGATATGCATTTAGTCGCTTGATCAGAAATTGGGTGTCCATCTGATTGCTAACTTTAATCTGATGAGCTTGATCACTAGATCACACAATCACACAATATGGATCAATAGAAGTTGCTTCCCCTCTGATACGGGGGATGTCCTATTTTTATTTTATTGGATTAGTGAAATGTTTGTCTTTGCTTTGCTCCCAAATTGTTTGTTCACCCCCCAAACCGGTATCCCTTCACCGGGGACAGCCACTGCACTTGATGGGTCTGGCTCTCTGCTTGTACAGTTCCACCCCTACATTTTTGGGGACTCTTTGGCAAGTGGCACACCATCCATCAAGTTGGTGTTAGGCTCTCCTTTTTGTACAGTTCCACCCCTACCTTTCTTTGGACTCTTTGGCATGTGGTACCCCAAACATCATGTGGGTGTCAGGCTTTGCTCTTGTACACTTCGACCCCTACCTTTCTTGGGACTCTTCAGCATACAGTACCCCAACCGATGTTCTGAAACCTGACCCATTGGCCAAACCAGAAAAGAGACCGGGTCAAGGGTCACTGGTTCAACTGTTGGGTGAAGTGCAATCGAACCATGATGTCATAATTAACTTATAAATATGTGTAAATAAAAATTATATGTATCAAAATACATTCATTTAACTTGTTTTTATATTTTAATAAATATTTTTACTGTACACATTTTTATATTGATTGTTTATAAAAATAAAAGTTAATTCTACTTGTTTTTGAGAGAAAATGTATTGAATGTGATAAGGATTATATATTTATTAAATATTAACATTGTATTTCAGTGGGTAAGTGGTAAACTCCAAGGCAATTACACAACAGGTACTGTGTTCAAGCCGGTTTAATGAAAATAAGCCAGTTTTCAAACTAAAAAGGGTTTGGGGGTTTATCTCTAGACCGGAACCTAGATAGGTCGACGGGTCAGCCGGTCGAACCAACCAGTCTTTGTAGAGAGAGATGAGAGAGACTCTCAAGGCATCTCTACTTTGCACATGTGATTACCTTTTTTTTGTCTGTTGATTTACTCGATTACCTCTTTAGTTTCGTACTAAACTTTCTTGACATATTTTCTTACATCTGCCTCCATTGAAACTTTGTAGGACAATAGGGTGCTTGCATCGGCGAGTGATGACGGGACAGTCAAGATATGGGAATTGACATCCTTACCCTGAAATCAATATATCAAAGATTTGGATATTTCCTACTGAAATCGGTGGAGAGATGCTTCAATGCTTGTGTATTGTTTTATAATTATGATCTAGGGATATATATAGTCCATGAAACTAGCAGCTTTGAGAAATCCAGAAATTGTTTCGAGTATAATTCTGGAGTGGTTGTAATTCATATTGTCACATAATTCTTAATTATTTTATGAAAATAATAAAGAGAAAAGGATAAAGGGTTTTGCATCTGCTTTACAGTATCACATCATTGCTCTCTCTCTTTTACACTTCATATATATATATATGTAGTTGGGGCTATGTTCTAACAACTTAGAGAGATTTTTAAACTATTAATCTAGCATGTGTATCATAGCTTATTGAGGGAGGTCTTTGATATGTGTCTTTCTGTTTCTACTTATTCTCTGTTTTCATCCTGTTTCTCTCTCTTGGCTTTTTGCACCTCCATATGTGATATGAGAAGACATTGAATAATTTGCTATACGTGGTTGATCAATTTTTATTTTTATTTTTATTTTTTAAAACCAGTTGAGGTTTTGAAACAAATTGATAATCTAACTAGACAAATTGATTATGAAATTAATCTAACTAGACAAATCCTGAGCCTCTTTTGATTACGAAATTAGTAATTTGAAGCCTAGTGAGTGCCGTAATGCCCTCATAAGTAAGCTGAAAGTTAAAACTAGCTAATAAGTTGTATGTAGACATTATAACAAATAGTCTGACATGCACTTTAAAATAAAAAGAATAAAATTGCATTGATCTCGGTTGAGGTTTAGAGCAAATATAGTAAATTTCATAGTTTTGATATAATTATGTTAAGTTCTCTTAAAATTTTAATTTATATAACATGTAACTCTATTTTCATTAATAATTTGTTAGTTATATAGATGAAAAAATGATACTGTCATATTTTTTACACGAAGATGTATACTTTATGTTGTTTATTTTTGTGTTTTTGCTCTATTTTAATTAGTTTCGGTCTATCTAACTTTATTAAAAGGAAGGCCAGTGTAATTGTGTCAAAATTTTGAGACTTATTATATTTTTTTCAATTCTCAAGAGAATCCAATATCTAGGCTTCGTTTGGGAAGCCTTGGTTTGGGCTTTTTTGGCTATTTTAGCCATAAAAAACAAAATAGGCTATTTTAGCCATAACAAACAAAACATCACATCCAACCCATAATCATTACATTCTTCTCTCACAAAAAAATTCAAAAAAGTCAAAAAGCCAAAAAATCCTTCCCAAACCAAGCTTTTAAGCCCATGCTAAAATAGCAAAAAAAGTCAAAAAGTCAAAAAGCCAACCCACTTCCCAAACGGAGGCTATAATTTACCTAATGGAAAAAGTTATAAGCTGCAGCAAACAAGCTTACTATATTTATATTTATAAATGAATGTGAGATCCTAAAGGCATGTTTAATATATAGTGTTTTTGTTTTTATTTTTATTTAAAAAAAAAATACAGTTCTAAACTTGTTTGACATAGTATTTTTAAAAATTATTCTTGAACCGTGTATTTGAAAACAACTCATTTTAAGAAAAATCAATAAGTTATTAATTTTTGAAAATTTGAAAATTATTTTCGTTCAAAATGAAAATGCTGTATATTTTTTAATATTTCATTGTTAATTAAAAAAAAAAAAATGAAAACAGAGACAAAAAATGAAAAGGGAAGAAAATTATTTTCATTTCAAAATGAAGACGAAAAACAAAAGGGCAAGAGAATTATTTTCATTTCAAAATGAAGACGAAAAACAATAGGGGAAGAAAATGAATAAACAATCAAATTTTTATCCCTTACAACTATCATATTGCTGTGTAATTTGTGTAAAAAAAGAAAAAAAAAATGAAAGAAATATGAACAAAATATAAATTAATTACTTTCTTTTTATTTTATTTTCTCATCTTTCTCTTTCTCTTTTCAACTAAGCCCAATAATTTGTTTTCACTTAATTTTCTTTCCCTATCTTATTCATTTCTATTCCTATTTTTCTTAAATTATTTTTCAAGAGTTAATAATAATAATAATAATAATAACAACAACTCACCTTTTAGGAAACATCGAAAATTGTTTCTCAAATTTCTCAAATTATTTTTGTTCAAAAATAAAAATGATATGAAAATTTAAAGATGTTTTTGTTCTAAAAAAAATGAAAGTAAGCCAAATGTTTTGTGGGTCAATGAAATGAGAAAGCCAGACAATCAACATATAAAAATTCTCGTCAGATCCCTTACGAGCCAAAATACAAAAAAATGAAAACATAACTGCTATTCACTTGTTAGTGTATATCAAAATCATCATATAGCTAGCTTATATATGTTTGTGCAGATGATC
Organism: Camellia japonica; assembly: GCA_030407325.1. NCBI lineage: Eukaryota > Viridiplantae > Streptophyta > Magnoliopsida > Ericales > Theaceae > Camellia > Camellia japonica. The sequence continues at coordinate 30,545,506 of JAPPVO010000016.1, read as the reverse complement.
TATAAACACCCAACAAATCATTCTAATAAACTTGTTTCTTGTAGTATCAAAATGTTCAACATAGGTTTAATCAAAACCAAACAAAAACAAAATAAAATAAAAAAAGAGACAAGAAAAATAAATAAAATATTATTTAACACCTGTTCTCTATCCTCAATCCACTGGAACTAGCTCTTATCCTTCCTTCTTCAACCAAAGCTGCTCTAGCCAAAGTTATATTCCTGTTCCCTAATGAAGCATCAAAGGTAGTGCAGTCTATCCAATCCTTGAGCAGCTCTTCCTGGCCCCATATATCTGGTATCCAAACCCGACCCGCCACCTCCACCCGGTGCCTCTTCAGCCTCTCTCGCCCGCTCACCTCCGCCATTGCCCCACCACCATCACTGGTAGTGGTGGTGGTGCTAGCTGGTGGCAGTGGTGGTGGTTGTGGTCTTAATGCAGAAGTAACCTCTTTTTCATGGTGAGATTTAGAAGAAGGCGGGTTTTTTGACCCAGTTTGATCAGTCTTGGATTCATGGATCACCTTAAAATCATCATTGGATTGATGGGTTTTCTTGGAATCATTAGAAGATGCCATGGTGGTGGTGGGTTGTTGTGTCATGAACACAAATATGGGGTATTCTTTCCTTTGTTGTTGTTGTTGATATGTTGTTCTCTCTTTTTTCTTCCTTTTTCTCTGTGTTCTTTTTTTCGGTTGATTTTGATATGAAGAATGAAGAATGAAGAAGATGAGATGATTAGATGATATGAAGATTTAATGTGTGTGGGGAAGGGGTGAGGGGGGAGAAGGAAATGGGTGGGAGTGTTAGTTTACACGTCGTCCACCAAACAAGCTGCTTTTGTATGGTGAGTGACAATTGTACGTGTCTTTTTGTGAGATTGGAGGATTCCCCTTTTGTGTGGTTTATTTCAATTTTGATAAATACATGCATCCATACATGGAGGTGCTGTTTGTTTGCTACTGTTTATTCCTTTTTTTTTTTTTTTTTGAGTTTGTGATAGATTGTTAGGTGTATAACTTTTATTTATATATTATTAAATAGAATAACTTTAAAAAATTGAAAAAAAAACTTATTATTTGAAAGCTAAGGAGAAATACTTTTAGCTTATGTTTTATAATAATAAATTTTTAGTTTACAATAAATTGCACCAGACAAGCGAGTATAAATATAAAAAAAAAAATGTAAAGAGAAATACATATAGAATAGTATGACAGACTTGTAAGCTTATCACTTAAAAAAAAAAAAAAGAAAAAAAAAAAATAGAGTTCATTATTGGGACATCATTCTTCAGATGAATAGTTCTGCATAAAAATTCTTGAACGACAACATTACATATATACGGTAGTGCCATATAAATAAATAAATAGATTCATTTTTTTGGTTGAAAAAAAGAAAATAAATTACTTATTATTATCCATATAGTTGTCCCTTGGTACAGTGAAAAAGTTAAAGGTTATGAGTTTGAGTCGATAGAGTGAGTATGACCCTTTCGTTATAATTTAACTTGCTACCTATTAACATCTTATCGTTGGCCAAAAAAAAAATATATATATATATATATTAATTGAATGCTTGATTTTGTTATGGTGCATTTTTTTTTTTAATAATAAAAAATGGCGTTTTTAGAAAGTTAAAATTGAACCATTTCTTAACGTGTGTGCGTTAGGCTTGGCTTTAACTTCAAGTTCACCATGGCAGTAATAGAATATGTCATTTATTTATTATTTTTAAAATAAGTATAATTTGATCATGTGATTAGAATTATTAAATTATTTTAATTTTTCTATTAATGATCTGATTTATAAAAAGTAGAAAAAAAGTCGACTTAAGACACAAAAAAAGTTTAAATTTTTTTGCTTTTTTGCTTTGTTTTGTTTTTGTTTTGGTGAGTTTTTTCAATTTTTTATTTTTTTTTAAAGATTCTTCCACACTAAACCAATGTTATCAATACCGTATTGTATTGGCTGGTACATACCGTTTTAGAATCAAAACGGAACCTACATAGCCCAATTCCATTTTGCCTAAAATACCGGTCAATATCGGATAGTACTGGCTGTAAAACATAATACCATGTAAATACCGGATAATACCCGCCAAAAAATAAATTTTTTTTGGGTGGTGGTTTAGAATATTAATATAGTAGAAACTTGTATTCCATACTCTCTTTGAAATACCTTAGTTTGTGTTATTTAGTAGACATAGTATGCTTTTAAACCTCGTATATATAAATTTGTGATTTATGATATGCATTGTTAAATTATTTGTCACTAAATAATATTTTTAATACATATATAATATTTTTGTGATAAATTCAAAACGGTATTCGATAACATACCGGTACCTGTAGGTACTATACCAATGGAAAAAATGGTATCTAATCCGGTACGATATTAACAACTTTGCACTAGACAAATTGAAAAAGAAAAAAAATGTGACAAATTAAAAAAAAAAAATCTACTTAGGACAAAAAAAAAAGTGATTTTTTCAAACAAAACCTCAATATATTCAATGTCTTGGCTTTGAATTATTTGGTAGTACGAAATATGGTCATGTGATAGTCCATGGTAGTATGATTAGTAGAGAACGCGGGGTATCATAATTTTGTATTGGGTAATTGAGGAATACGAGGAAACACAATAAATGATAATTAATGAAAGAATATGATCACATGATATTCCGAAAGTACCTAATAATTTTGTCAATGAGTTGATACAAACTAGTACATAACAACATTTGCAACTAGGCAAGTGCAACCAAATCCACATTTTATGAAGGAAAGAAAAACAGATTTGTCACTTTTTTCTTTTTTTCCCCCACAAATTTAAAATCTAAAAAAATGAGGCTACTTGCTATTCATTCTAGACCGCCCAATATATGCTTTGAACCACTGCCAGATAAACACTTCACTATAGTATCCGAGTATTCCCCAAGCAAAATGACAAGAAACAACTTAACCAGCGGAAAAGATAAATTATACAAATGCAATTTAATATTAAAATAACATGTGTATTTATGTCCCAATAAAAAATTCTATTAATGCAAAAATAAAAATAAAAATAAAATTATAAAAATGATATGACAATACCATTTTTGTAAATAAAACTCATTTTCATGAGTATTTTTTTTTTGTTTTAAAATGAAATATTCACATGACTCACATCATTCTATATGAATTTTTTATTTGTATATCATTACTTAAATTATAAGAAAAATTAGAGAACAAAACCCCAAAAATTTGACTCTTATAATAAAATAAAATTTTAATTTTATCAATTTAAACCTTAACTTTTTGATTTATTTTCAATATAAATAATTGAAAAAATTAGTCTAACATCCCTCTCTAATTTTAGGTAGCAGAAGAGGTCCCAAATTTTTTTTTTCCTTTCTATTAGATAAGGTCCCTAACATCCTTTACTTCTATTTTATTCAAAAAAGTACCAACTTCACCATCACTCCTCTCTTTTCTCTCTACATATTTGGATCTCTCTCTCTCTCTCTCTCTCTCTCTCATCCATCTTTTTGATCTCTGTAATTTCTTTCTTCCCAGACCCTAAAACCCAAATACACCATTTCTTTACTCTCTGACACCGCCATCTCTGCTTCCTACTGTTCCGACGGTAGCTTCATCGTCGTCGTCGGCTCTTACTTTGGCATTATCTTTCTATTTATCTTCTCTCTTCTTTCTCTCCACCACCTCACAATCTTGTCTTCCCAAACCCTAGTACCCAAATTCACCATCTCTTCACTCCCCGATACATCCACCTCCGCATTCTTCCACCCTGACGACTATTTCATTACTGCAGGCCTTGTCCATGTCTTCGACACCAAGTTCCAAACCCCTTTTTGCCGCCTTCGCGGCCACATCCGCCTTGTTGATCTTGTTCATTACCATGATGATGGGTACTTGATCTATTTGCTGAAGAATAAGGAGTGGGTAATCATAGACAATAATAAGCTCACGGATTTGGAGGAATTTGAAGGACCTGTTTAAATTTCTTTGGACTTATACTAGAATTTTTTTTTTTTTTTCTGGACCTATACTGGAGAATTTGGAAGATCTACTGAAATTTCTCTGAACCTATACCACATAAATTTCATTGGACCTATGCCACGTAATTTCTCTAGACCTATACCAGAGAATTTGGAAGACCTGCAGAAATTTCTTTAGACCTATACCAGGTAAAATTAATTTGAATTTTTCTTCAGAGTAATTTGTGTAAAATTCGTCTAAAATTTCATTAGACCTGTACCAATGAAATTTATTCGTGAAGATAATTTTTTTTTGAAATTTCACTAGACTTATATCTGAAATTTCTCTGTCATGTTGATTTTCTTTGAAGTTTCTCTGCAAATTTAGTCAGAGAAATTTACTTGCATGTTATTTTTTTCTAACATATTTGATTTTTCTTTGAAATTTCTTTGCAAATGTAATAAAAGAAATTGACTTGCATGTTGATTTTCTTTAACACATTTGACTTTCCCTGAAGTTTCTCTGCAAATGTGGTCAGAAAAATTTATTTTCATGTTGATTTCTAACTCAGTGAAATTTTGTTAATTTTTTTTTTGAATTTCATATTCATCATGGATCTTGTTTGATAGATCTCGACGAGAGCATTCCAAAAATATAGGGTCCGTTTGGTTTAGTTTTAGAATTATGATTTGAATGTGGAGTAATATCTTGAGTTTTGAGTTTTTGAATCATGATTTGAAAAGAGAATTTGTTTGGTTATGAGTTTTGAAAATAGTTTTGAGATGATTTGTAATTTTTTTTTTGATTGATTGATGTATAGAATGTAAGAGAATGTGAGAGAAGATAGGAGAGATGAGAGAGAAAAAGTGATTGATTGATTAATAATAATAAAAAAGAAAAGAAAAGATGAGTTTTGAAAGTAATTTGTATTTTAAAATTTTGTTTGGTTATAAGTTTTGATTCAAATCATGATTTAAAAACAGCGTTGAGTGTGGAGTTGTAAACCAAAAGCTACCATAATTTTTGTTGAAAATGAACATCTAAATAAAAAGTTGTTGAATTTTTAAGTTTTGAAAATGTGACGCCCCGAAATAATCCAACATGAATTGCCCACATTAATGAACATTCACTAGACAATAACAATAATCTTTCCATCTTCCCATATTTGATTAAACAAGTTTAATACAAAAGTCCCACATGCGGTATACATTCAACGAAATAAAAGAACACCTGAATCTATAGCATGTGAAACATCTAGTTCCAAAAATAAATAAAATGCCCTTATGGGCTACAACTTCCGAGGCTTAAGCCTGGTTACACAAAAGTAGTCTCTCGGACCCATACCAAAAATAGCCATTGGCTTTATAGATCATCATAACAAAAATAAAGAGCGCACTACTTTTCTCAAAATATTTCCACGCCCTCAATTCGGCGGGAGCACATCTTTACCTGCACCAAAACCCATAGGGGTGAGCATAAAGTCCAGTAGAGAATCCTTAACAAAGTATATACATTTATGTAAGAAGCCCAACATTTAATGCAATAAGATGCCATGCCATGTTCTTTAGAAAAGTATAATCATATGCCATGCTTATTAGGAAAATCATCATGCTTTCAACAACACCTGTAATTTCATTAATTCCAATATCCAATTTACTCAAGACGGGCAGTAAATACGACTCTGGCAATCCCTAGGCTGGTGTCTGCAAGTAGACTATACAAGTACTATCAAACTGTCATTTTTACCGGTATTAACCGGAAGGCTCGACACCTATCCGCGCGGCTTTCTGGTCTTTCACCATGGACACTCAGGCCAACTTATCAAGTTCAACTACACCCCTACTTGGACTTACCAACGTATTTACCCCTTTAACATTTCCATTAGTTCTTATATCAAAAGACATATGTATAACTTTTCACAAAGTGAATATTTCCAACTTCAATTCCAAGATGCAATTTACCAAATAATTGAAAAATGCAATGCAATCATTTGTTCATGACCCAGGGGTTTTCCTCAAATTTCAAGTTATTCCAACAACATTGTCAAGCCATTACATTTCTCATTCTCTCTTCTCGATGTCATTTCATGATATGGTCCAAGATTTGCGATCATGGATCTTTATACAATAACGAAATTATCATTCATATAATTTCACATTCTAAATATCCAAAAGTCATACCAATGCTTGAAAACTAACTTCCATACACTACAATACCCTTACATTATGGAGCCAACATTGTACAATTTGTAATCACACATATATATGTACCTTGCGAACGAAAAATCAAGTGAGGTTTCCAACTTATATGCAACTGGAGTCCTCATGACACAACACAAATAGGAACTTCCACTCACCCATTCATTAGTCTCAAGAAAATCCCTTGATTTACCCAACATTTCCAAAACCCCCAAATTTCTAGGTTTTTCACAAAAACCCTAAAAAAATGCCCATCTTTTTTTGAAATCTTTTCATCAACTTCAATCTCAACCCATTTTGTTCAAAGTTCCAAGAAAAGTCTTTAAATGAACATAATATAGTGTTTGATCTACAAATCATTCAATTTCTTGAACCACTAAAACATTTTCGAAATAGGAGGAGGAGCTCATCAAAATCAACAAACAAAAACCTACATAAACATATATATAACTCAAAGGAGAACCCTACCTCAAAGCTTGATGAAGACAAGATGAAACCCTAGAGTTAGAAGATGAGAGAGCCTTGGATTTTCCTCCACCAAATGAAGCCCTAGCTTTGGATCTTCAAGATCTTGAGAGAGATGATGACGATCTTGACTCAAGATTAGCAAAATCAAGGAGTTTTCGATGTTTGAGGTGTTTTCTAGAGAGAAGGGGGAGAAATATAGGGTTTAGAGTGAGAGTGAGATGTGTATAATGGGTGGTATATTCGGACCAAAACGTTATAAGAAAACAGGGCACGGACTGCCCAGTTGGCTGCTCGTGCGGCCTTCCCCACCGCTCGAGCAGCCCACCTTGACCGCTCGTGTGGCCCATTTTCTCCGCTCGTGCGCTCTAGGCAGAATCGAATTTCCTGGGTGTCAAGCTCCACCGCTCGAGCGACCCTTCCCACCGCTCGAGTGGCCCAATTCCGCACGTGCGGCCTAGGGCCCCGCAAGTGCGGCCCTGGCCCAGCAGCCCGCAATTCTAACTTTGTTCCCCGGCACCCCGGATTCACCCACGCACCCTCCGGAATGACTGAAATTCAACACCGCAAGAAAATAAGGATTTGGAAATCATTTTCGGACATTTCAATTCAACGAGAATAAAAGAGAACGAAGCGGAGAAAGAAAGAAGAGAAGAGAAAAAGGAGGCCGGTCGTCACATAAAATTTTAAAAAAGTGAAAGACATTTGAATGTAAAACGCAAGGATATTTTGGTCCAATAATTTTGGAGGGAAGAGGCGCATGTTTTTGGGAGACCTGAGGTAATATGAAAGTTTGGGATGCCCTTTATCTCCTAAAATTGTAATATTAGGGATTTTTAAAAAAAAAATCCTAAATAATTTGCCTATTTTTGTTAAGTAAAATTGACGAAAAAAAGTTATATTTTAGTTATTAAACTCAATGTAGGTGTACATAAAATATCTAAAAATACCATTCTTTTTAAGTTTAATGACTAAAATACTATTTTTCCTTCAATTTTACTTAACAAAAGGCATATAATTTAGATTGAAAATAAATCAGAAAATTAGTGTTTAAATTGACAAAATTAATTTATTTTGTTACAAGAATCAATCCTTAAAATTTTTTTCTAGTAATTTTCCCTAAATTATATATACAACATAAAAACATTAATCAATTCTTATTTTGAATATTGTGGATCTTCAAAAATACATTCGTCTAAACAATATATATATATATATATATATTTGTTTTTTTGTACAAGAATTGAAGAACAAGGTTCATAATTTGAAATTAAATAAATTTTCTTTTGTATAAACTATAGTGGTTGATTTACTAAAATGGGATTAAATACAACTGGCCTTTTTACTGGAATAATTCTCATATTTGGTTCAGTAAAAAAAAAAAAAAAAAAATTATAGTGAAAATAAAATTACCATCCACTAATTTAAGAGAATGACTATTCAATTGGGAGACCAAAAACCAATCATTCCATTTCTGTCTAAAATTATTTTAGCTAACCAAACACTAACAGTTAAAAATTAAGGAAAAAATAAACCATTTACCGTTAACTTCATTTTATTTTATTTTTCTATTTGGTTTTGGGATTTAAAGAGGTGCATATTTCACATTTGGATGAGTCTGATTCCACTTTCTTTTGGCTTATCATAAGGTAGGACAAATGTTTTTCATGTGGCTGTGTCTTCCCTCAAGGTCCTAACTTTTTGGAGTCATGTCATGTCTTTGTAATTTTGTATTATGAAACAATAAATAAAATTAATACAAAATAACGTGATAACTTTTTATTTTATTATTTTATAGTTAAAAAAATTACTTATCTTTTCAAAAATACTATTAATGCATCAGTTGGTGAAAATGGGCAAGAGATAATTTTTTTGATTATATGACATTAGGGTTTGTTATGTTTGATAATAGGAAAATGAGTGGGAGCACTAATTAGTGCTACCACTAATGATGTGGCAGTAGGCCCCACCATGAATGATTTGATGTTTTGGCCTTGGTGTTATATTTTTTTTCTTTTTTTATTGAGTGCCATGTCATTAGTGGTCTTTTTAGAGCTCCAAAATTAGTGGTCTCTATCATTGTTGTTGATAATATTAAATTCTTGAAGAAAAATATTTTTGTTTTTAATTTTTATATACAAACAACGAAACCTAAATAAGGGAATTAAAGTACTGATGAGTTCTTGGTGAAATTTGGTCATTAGTTGTTGAAGTACGAAAATTCTTTTTCAAATTTGTTAAATCCTAAGGAATTACAAGAAAAAGAAGAGATTTCTCTCAAATAAATTATGTATATATTATCAAAAAATTGAATTTAAATCTTTAACAAAATCTAGTCATGTGATAAGAATTTGACTACGACATGAGGGTAAGAAAGGAAAATTGAATTGTAATTTTTCGTAAAGAAAATTTAGTGGAACTAGGGTAAGCATTTGGATTTATTTATTTATTTTTGGTTTCATTTTCACTAAAGTTTTTTCAATTTTTTCTTATAAGCTTTGCATTTTAGCATCTCTCGATTACATAGACCAAATAAGTTATAAAATTAAAATGGAAAAAATTGACTAAAAAAAAATTGAAAATAAATTGGTGATGTTTTTAGATCATTCTACACTAGGTACACAAAAAATGTAAAATTTTAGAGGCAAATTAAAAAAAAAAAAAATAACATTCAAAAAAAAAAAAAAAAAAAAAAAAGATAGTGTTTTTAGTTGGTTGCCAAAACCCACCAAATTTTATTGATTGAAATAGAAAAAACCATTATTTTTATGTTGAACATCATCACCAAGAATAGATCAAAGGGTGGGAAAGTATATTTAGATTTTCAAATTTCGGGGATCCATCCTTGATCATAGCAATATTAATTATTTATTTTATACACGAAAAAAATCCATCCTTGGTCATCACAATATTAATTTTTTATTGTATACATGTAAAAAAAAAACCTTGGGCTAGCCAGAACGAACACGTTCACTGGTCTACCCAGAGTTCAAGCGTCGAACCCACCTTTCAACTTTACCATTATCCAACCACCTTGGTGCACTTGCTTAAGTCACCAACTAACGCTACTCAACTCTGCAATTATTAGATGTCTCAATCACACCTTATATTCAAACATTATGGGTTGTTTTTAAACAATGTGCGAGGGGTTCACGATTTTGCTACTACCAATGTTGAAATTTTACACTATCTCTTTTCTAATGAGATTATGAACGATGTGAGATTGAGTTATGATTCTACTACAACCAGTGTTTAAACTCTACACTATCTCTTTTCTAATGAGAAAATTTAGTGGAACTGCGGTTCATTTTTAATGAACTTCTTTCAAAAAATTTCAAAAAACTTTGCGTTTTAGAGTCTACTCGACTACATGGACCAAATTAGTTATAAAAAAATGAAAAACAATTCATTAAAAATAAAAGTGAAAATAAGTTGGTGATGTTTTTAAATCATTCTACACTCGATGCACAAAAAATGTAAAATCTTTGACACAAATTTAAAAAATATAATATTCAAAAGAAAAAGAAAAAGAGTTTTTTTGGTTAGTTGCCAAACCCACCAAACGTTATTGATTGAAATAGAAAAAATCATCATTTTTATGTTTTGTAATCATCACCAAGGACTGATCCACAGGGTGCGAAAGTTTATTTATATTTTCAAATTTTCAAGATCCGTCCATGATCATAACAACACTAATTTATTTATTTTATACATGAAAAATAAAAGTCCGTCCTTGATAATCACAATATTATTTTTTTTTATTTTTTATTACAAAAAAAAAAAAAAAAGTGGTTGTCCGATGACTTAAACTAAAGCTATAGCCAGAGAACCTACAGGTTCACTGTCTAGCCTAAGTTCAACTAGGCCGGGCACAACTCACAGGTTCACTGGTCTAGCTTGAGTTCAACTAAGCTGGCCACAACCTACAGGGTTCAACTAAGCTAGCTAGAACCTCGAGGTTTACTCGGTCTAGCCTGAGTTCAACCAAGCTAGCTAGAACCTAGTGGTTTAATCGTTTTAGCCTAAGTTCAACTAGGCTAGCTAGAACCTACAGGTTCGCTGGTCTAGCCTGAGTTCAAGCGTTGAAGCCATCTATCAACTTTACCATCATCCAACCACTTTGGTGCCCTTGCTTGAGTCGTAAGCTAACGCTACTTAGCTTGGCAATTGTTAGATGTCTCAATCACCCCTTATATTCAGTCATTTTGCGTTGTTTTTAAACGATGTGGGACAAGTTTACGATTATACTACTACCAATATTTAAACTTTACACTATCTCTCTTCTAATTAGATTATGAACGATGTGGGATAGATTTACGATTCTACTACTACCAATATTTAAACTTTACACTATCTTTTTTCTAATGAGATTATGTTTCCTTCTCTTCCGTAGTGGCCGCCATCGTCCGCCACCATCACCGAACCGTCCTTTGTCTTCCCCACCTACAAGGACCAACCGCCATCCCCTCTCTCCCTTTCCTTTCTCTAGTAAGAAATCTAATCCTTCACTCAACATGACTAATTCTTATACCATAGTTTGTTAATGTGTTTATATACCACATGGTTATGTTACATACTTATGTCACATTGTCTTTTTGTTTAAGTAAAATTGCTTCAAATCCCTTATGTGGTGTGGTTCCATTTTTCAAGCACTAAATTACTTTGCGAAATAATGTGCTGAAGTAGGTATATCAAATGTGAAAAATGACGTCTTGATTGTTGAAGTATTTACAACGTAGCAGCTAGAATCAAATCATTACAGATTGAAATAGCTGATAAGTGACATGGTATTTTATAACCATTATGGCTGCACATTTTGTTCTTATTAATAAATTTCCTTCAGGTCATTTCAGTCTTAGAATGCATTGTGATAATGGAGTAGACGTGGCTAATCAATCGGAACTGCAGGGTTCCCATCCAAATTAATTAGTTTTATTGGGAAGTTGATATCCAAACTTCAAAAAAATTTATTGGAAAGCGGATAGCCAAACTTCAAATAAGACTTAAAACTCAACAAAAACTTGATTACCAAGCTGCAAAGCGGCCTTTTTCAAATTCCTTTTTTATTTTTATTTTTATTTTTTCAATATGTTTGAATCTTGAATTTGTGGAGGGAAAGGAAAAGAGAAGGAAAAAAAATGAAGTGAAAGGTGCTAAATTCTTTTCTTTTGTATGGTTGGGTTAGAAAAATGAAAAGAAAATGAATAGGTTTTTCTTTATCTTTATTCTTTATTTTTTATTTCAGGTTGTTAATAAGTTTACGATTATACTACAACCAATATTTAAACTTTACACTATCTATTTTCTAATGAGATTATGTTTCCTTCTCTCCCATAACCACCATCAACTGCCACCATCACCAAATCCTCTCTGGTCAAAGCTTTTAAATGTTTATTGTGCTTGGAATATATGTTGAAATATTTTAAAGGTAGGTAGTAATGCAAGTGTAGAAAAAAAAAACCACATTAGAGTGGTAAATTTAAAAATTTGTAATTATTTTTTGAAAATACTATTGAGTTGTAATTTTTCATAAAGAAAATTTAGTGGAACTGGGGTAAGTATTTGGATTTTTTTTTTGTTTCATTAGTACTAGAGGTTTTTCAAATTTTTTTTTTAAAAAACTTTGCATTTTAGCATCTACTCGATTGTATAGACCAAATAAGTTATAAAATTAAAATGGAAAATAATTGACTAAGAAAAAGTGAAAATAAGTTGGTGATGTTTTTAGATCATTCTACACTAGATACACAAAAAATGTAAAATTTTAGAGGCAAATTAAAAAATAATAATAACATTCAAAAAAAAAAAAAAAAGATAAGAGTTTTTAGTTGGTTTGCCAAAAGCCACCAAATTTTATTGATTGAAATAGAAAAAACCATTATTTTTATGTTGAACATCATCACCAAGGATAGATCCAAAGGGTGGGATAGTATATTTATATTTTCAAATTTCGGGGATCCATCCTTGATCATAACGATATTAATTTATTTATTTTATACATGAAAAAAAATCCATCCTTGGTCATCACAATATTAATTTTTTAATGTATACATGTAAAAAAAAAAACCTTGGGCTAGCCAGAACGAACACGTTCACTGGTCTACCCAGAGTTCAAGCGTCAAACCCACCTTTCAACTTTACCATCATCCAACCACCTTGGTCCACTCGCTTAAGTCACCAGCTAACGCTACTCAGCTCGGCAATTATTAGATGTCTCAATCACACCTTATATTCAAACATTATGGGTTGTTTTTAAACAATGTGCGAGTGGTTCACGATTTTGCTACTACCAATGTTGAAATTTTACACTATCTCTTTTCTAATGAGATTATGAACGATGTGGGATTGAGTTATGATTCTACTACAACCAGTGTTTAAACTCTACACTATCTCTTTTCTAATGAGAAAATTTAGTGGAACTGCGGTTCATTTTTAATGAACTTCTTTCAAAAAATTTCAAAAAACTTTACGTTTTAAAGTCTACTCGACTACATGGACCAAATAAGTTATAAAAAAATGAAAAACAATTCATTAAAAATAAAAGTAAAAATAAGTTGGTGATGTTTTTAGATCATTCTATACTCGATGCACAAAAAATGTAAAATCTTTGACACGAATTTAAAAAATATAATATTCAAAAGAAAAAGAAAAAGAAAAAGAGTTTTTTTGGTTAGTTGCCAAACCACAAACGTTATTGATTGAAATAGAAAAAATCATCATTTTATGTTTTGTAATCATCACCAAGGACTGATCCATAGGGTGCGAAAGTATATTTATATTTTCAAATTTTCAAGATCCGTCCATGATCATAACAACACTAATTTATTTATTTTATACATGAAAAATAAAAGTCCGTCCTTGATAATCACAATATTATTTTTTTCTATTTTTTTTTACAAAAAAAGAAAAGAAAAGAAGTGGTTGTCCGATGACTTAAACTGAAGCTATAGCCAGAGAATCTACAGGTTCACTGTCTAGCCCAAGTTCAACTAGGCCGGGCACAACCCACAGGTTCACTGGTCTAGCTTGAGTTCAACTAAGCTGGCACAACCTACAGGGTTCAACTAGCTAGCTAGAACCTCGAGGTTTACTCGATCTATCCTGAGTTCAACCAAGCTAGCTAGAACCTAGTGGTTTAATCGTTTTAGCCTAAGTTCAACTAGGCTAGCTAGAACCTACAGGTCGCTGGTCTAGCCTGAGTTCAAGCGTTGAAGCATCTGTAGACACCCCACTTTTGACCGACCTTAAGACTCAGACGTCACCGATTGAGCGCTTGGTGATGTTGTATACTGTGCTCGTTCTGAGGTTGCGGAGTCTCGGCCGTGAGCCTTGCCTCCGAACTTCTGGACTTTTCTGTGCTTTGCCTCGGTTTGCGAACCAAGCTCGGTTTTCTCTGTTTTCTCTTCCTGAGGGGAGGGAGAGGTCTCGTAGATCATCTCTCAGTGGCCATAGGCTACGTTTCGTGGTCGCAGGCCATTTTTCCCATTTCGGAGCCCGGTTCCCGGTTTTCGGAGCCGTCAGGCCGTGTGCCTCGGTTCGGGACCGCCTAACTACCTCCGTTTGCTCCGGTTTTTGGCATGCATCTTATTTACTCCCTTTTGAGGGACACTGGGGTCCGAGAGACCAACTTCGTGGTCGAACACCACTCCCGGTGCCCAACAGTCAGTTTTCGGGGTCCCGAACTACGCGTTTCGGCCCCCGAACCTTCATTTCGCATCGGTTTGGGCTCATTTTTGGTGGAGGCCTTATTTTCATTATTAGGAAGCTTGTAGGAGGGTGGGAGGCCAGCAATTGTTCTGACAACCAACTTTTTGTTTGGTCAAAAGTGGTTCAGCATGAATCCGAGAAGGAGAAAGTCTGCGTGGCTTCACCGAAACGGGCGTAACTCTTTGCACAAGAGGAATTAAGATATGAGGACACCACCATTGGAAAGCTTACTTCCGGGGCTTCATTTTTCACTCAAGAATCTCCTAATTCCAAATCCGGGGGGAGGAGATATGGTTGGTTGAAGTCCGGTTGGACCGAATCTGCGCGGCTTTACGGAAACTGGCATAACTTTTTCTACAGAAGGAATTTTAATGCAAGGTTTGCGGCATTGGAAAGCTAACTTCTGGGGCTTCATCCTAGGGTGTGGCCGGCCACTTTTCCCCCTTTGGCCTGGCCGGCCGGCCACTTTTTTTGGTGAATGATTTTTTTTGCCATTTTAAACTAGCCGGCCATTTTTGCCCTTGGGAGTGTGTTCCAGCCATGTATTTTGTTTTCCACTACACCCATGTCCGAGGGTTTGGCCATTTTGGGGGGAAACTTGGTTTGTTTTCCCTCCATTTTTCCCCTCCCTTTTTCCACCCATTTTGCCTATATAACAGCAGCCCCAGGTCTGGTTTTGAGGGTTAGAAAAAATGCTTTGAGCCTCTTGTATTGTATCTCTCTCCTTCTACACTTCAACTCTCAAAAACCCTTAAGTTCCTACACCCTTTTCCCTACAAGCCCTAACACCACTCCACCTCATTCCATTCCAGCAGCTTGAAGCTGTTTTCCAGAGGCAAGGAGCACCCAAACTTGGTCCAAGAGGTTGCTAAGGGTTGGTCTTCAAGGGTGAGTCCCACTTTCCCATTTTCTTGCATTTTTTTGGTCTATTTCTTAGTCCCTCTTGCTTGCTGTTTTGAGCTCCGGCCAAAACTGAAATTGTCATTTTTTGAGCTCATTTTTCTGTTTGATTAAGGTTCTTACCTGTTTGGGACTTCCCACTACCACTTGCTTCATTATCCTCTTGGATGTCATTTTTTTTTGCATGATATTTTTGGCCTATATATAATCTGTTTTGGAGCATGAGGTAAACTGTAGATAGGCTTATTTTGAGCCCTTCTTCAACATTGAAGAAGGGCTCACCACTGTTTGGGACCTCCATGTATCACTTGCCATTGTACCCCTCTTTGGTCCCCATTTTTGCATGATTTATTAGCTTATTGAGCTCTGTTTTTGGACCTTGGTCCGAACTGAAAATGGCCCTAAAATGACCCCCTCTTCATGTTTCATTAAGGGTCTAGGGCTGTTTGAAGCATCCTTGGTATACTTCATGTTATAGCCCTCTTGGTGGCCTCATCTTGCATGACATTTTGGGTGTGTTTGTATACTGTTTTGGGGGCTGCCATAAACTGTAAGTAGTCATATTTTTGGTCCCTCTTCAGTGTTTTAGAAGGGTCTTTTTCTGTTTGGGCTTTGCATCTACCACTTGCTTCATTGCCTCCCTTGCGGAGCCATTTTTGTATGCTAATTTAGTCCCACTTGTGCTTACTGCTTTGGCCCATGCTTTGAACTGTAAAAATGCTTTTTTGGGGCTGCCTTGCTTCTTTCTTTTCATTCCATGTACCAATTATGCATGCTTTGTATAGCTGTAAGCCATTTCATGTACCTAGTTTTGCATTTCGGGAGAGATTCCATGCATCGGGTGTCATTTCGCCTTGTTTCGGGGCTGTTTTGCCCCTCATTTTGCTACTGATTTTTGCATGTTTGCATATCATATTCCATGTCTTTGCCATGTCTCATTAGAGTGGCATTTCGGTGCCTGAGGGTCGGTCCTCGGTTTGCGTGCACGCATTTCGAGTTGTCTTGTTTTCATCTTATGGCCTCTTGTGTGAGTGTGGCTGAGGTCCACTCACGTTAGTGTAAGTCCATATTGCATTGTGCATGCCATTTCATTCCATAGCATTGTGTATGCTAGGTTGCATATTAGAGCATTGTGTATGCCATGTCGCATCGAGCATCGTGTATGCCATTTCATAGCATGTTGCATGTTAGGTTGTATCTTAGTTGCATTTCATGCATATCATACATATTGCATCGTGTCCGAGATAGGAGTTAGCCCGGGCACGGGAAACGAGGTATGTTCCGTACTCCGAGTGACGGAACGTATCTCAATCCCCCAGTCACCGACACTCCGGATTGTCCATGATGGAGTTAGGTCTTTGTTGTGTTTTCATGTGCATTCATTCCATATTGAATTGTGCAAATCGACTCCTCGGCCATCATGCATCGGGATGCGTGATTGGTGGCACGAGGATCAAGGCATGCATATATTCGTGAAATACATTGCTATGCCTCTTTCCTGCTCTCTGTTGCAGCAAAATCAAGAATCAGCAGTCTTCCGAGGCTTGGCACGCATGTCAAGAACAGGTGTAAACAGAGGCTAATTGGGGCATCCTAGTGGATTTCCGCGCAAGGCAGCCTAAACATGCATCATTCATCACCCGGAGCGGAATCAAGGCAGTCCCTGGCTTGCATGCCAGTTTTATAGTTTTCTTAGTTAATTTGTCAATTAATTAGGAATTTGTACATTATTTGGACTGTATTATTGGGACTGTACTATTCTTTTATTTGGGACTGTATATTTATTTGGACCCTCTGTGCGAGGGCAAAATTGTAATAAGTGTGCGTGTGTGTGATGTATGTCTTCCAACCCCACGTCTTTCTTCCCTTTTATTTATCCGCTTATGATGGTTAGATTAGGGCATATTTCAATTAGCATACAGTATGACAGCATGTTTGCATCATTCATCTGTTTTGCACGCACCGGGCTCGGCGCATCATACAAATTGCATTTGTATTTCAATTCCAAATTGAATACGTGTTAGTTGTAGCATCCCACATGCCATGTTTAGAATAGCCGAGCCTGCTATAGTTTGCATCTTTGCATGTGTTGCATTAGGCAATTCTGTGTATCTAGGATCATACATGATTTCTAATGAGCTTCTGTTTTGGCTTGGAGTACTCGGTGAGTTTTATGCTTTAGCATCCTTGCATGCGTGTGAGTGACTGCTATGAATAGCATGCTTACCATGATGCTAACTGCTTATGTGATATAACTGCCTTGAATGCCTGTGGGTGGAGGTTGGGTTATTTGGATTGGAACAATTCATCAAATGTGTGTTTTAAGCCCACTAGACAGTGGCAAAATCATGTTTTCTTAAGCCCACCCGAGGGTGGAAAATCCACGTCTTAGCCTACCTGCGGGTAGCACCATCAAACCATTTTCAAACAAACAAACATGAAGTGTTTTGTTCCAATTCAGACGACTCAGTCTATACTTGTATGCTGTGCGCATCACATAGTAACCTAGGCTAATAACCGGAATAAGAACGTACAATGTTTTCAAAATAAGATATCATGGTTAGTAGAGGCCGGTCTTTGACCGGGCGAGCGGGGGTGCTCACGAAGTGACCTTCCCCAATCGTACCCAAGTTCCCGAGCCGAGGCAACTTTGGTGATGACGGACACGTGGCCTTTGGCACCGAGTTAGGGTTTCCTAAATTTCCCAAAAATAAAATATTTAGGTGGCGACTCTGTATCTGGCAAAGCAGTCCATGTTTGGCTCTTCTTTCAAAAAATCTGTTTTCAAAACGATTTGCCGGATTTGGACTCTTTGGTTCAAGATTAAGAACCGTGACATTTGAGTCCTTCGAACTGTAGTAGACGCGCAAGCGAACCAGAACGGGGGGGAGTCGCACCCTCCCCGGGATGCGTTCGGGGACGTCTACACCATCTATCAACTTTACCATCATCCAACCACTTTGGTGCCCTCGCTTGAGTCGTAAGCTAACGCTACTTAGCTTGGCAATTGTTAGATGTCTCAATCACCCCTTATATTCAGTCATTTTGCGTTGTTTTTAAACGATGTGGGACAAGTTTACGATTATACTACTACCAATATTTAAACTTTACACTATCTCTCTTCTAATTAGATTATGAACGATGTGGGATAGATTTACGATTCTACTACTACCAATATTTAAACTTTACACTATCTTTTTTTCTAATGAGATTATGTTTCCTTCTCTTCCGTAGTAGCCGCCATCGTCCGCCACCATCACCGAACCGTCCTTTGTCTTCCCCACCTACAAGGACCAACCGCCATCCCCTCTCTCCCTTTCCTTTCTCTGGTAAGAAATCTAATCCTTCACTCAACATGACTAATTCTTATACCATAGTTTGTTAATGTGTTTATATACCACATGGTTATGTTACATACTTATGTCACATTGTCTTTTTGTTTAAGTAAAATTGCTTCAAATCCCTTATGTGGTGTGGTTCCATTTTTCAAGCACTAAATTACTTTGCAAAATAATGTGCTGAAGTAGGTATATCAAATGTGAAAAATGACGCCTTGATTGTTGAAGTATTTACAACGTAGCAGCTAGAATCAAATCATTACAGATTGAAATGGCTGATAAGTGACATGGTATTTTATAACCATTATGGCTGCACATTTTGTTCTTATTAATAAATTTTCTTTAGGTCATTTCAGTCTTAGAATGCATTGTGATAATGGAGTAGACGTGGCTAATCAATCGGAACTGCAGGGTTCCCATCCAAATTAATTAGTTTTATTGGGAAGCTGATATCCAAACTTGAAAAAAATTTATTGGAAAGCGGATAGCCAAACTTCAAATAAGACTTAAAACTCAACAAAAACTTGATTACCCAGCTGCAAAGTGGCCTTTTACGAATTCCTTTTTTATTTTTATTTTTATTTTTTCAATATGTTTGAATCTTGAATTTGTGGAGGGAAAGGAAAAGAGAAGGAAAAAAAATGAAGTGAAAGGTGCTAAATTCTTTTCTTTTGTATGGTTGGGTTAGAAAAATGAAAAGAAAATGAATAGGTTTTTCTTTATCTTTATTTTTTATTTTTTATTTTTTATTTTAGGTTGTTAATAAGTTTACGATTATACTACTACCAATATTTAAACTTTACACTATCTATTTTCCAATGATACTATGTTTCCTTCTCTCCCGTAACCACCATCACCAAATCCTCTCTGGTCAAAGCTTTTAAATGTTTATTGTGCTTGGAATATATTTTGAATTATTTTAAAGGTAGGTAGTAATGCAAGTGTAGAAAAAAAAAAAACCACATTAGAGTGGTAAATTTAAAAATTTGTAATTATTTTTTGAAAATACTATTGAGTTGTAATTTTTCGTAAAGAAAATGTAGTGGAACTGGGGTAAGTATTTGGATTTTTTTTTTTTTGGTTTCATTAGTACTAGAGGTTTTTCAAATTTTTTTTTAAAAAACTTTGCATTTTAGCATCTACTCGATTGTATAGACCAAATAAGTTATAAAATTAAAATGGAAAATAATTGACTAAAAAAAAGTGAAAATAAGTTTGTGATGTTTTTAGATCATTCTACACTAGATACACAAAAAATGTAAAATTTTAGAGGCAAATTAAAAAATAATAATAATATTCAAAAAAAAGAAAAAAAGAAAAAAAGAAAAGATAGATAGAGTTTTTAGTTGGTTTGCCGAAAGCCACCAAATTTTATTGATTGAAATAGAAAAAACCATTATTTTTATGTTGAACATCATCACCAAGGATAGATCCAAAGGGTGGGATAGTATATTTAGATTTTCAAATTTCAGGGATCCATCCTTGATCATAAAGATATTAATTTATTTATTTTATACATGAAAAAAAATAGATCCTTGGTCATCACAATATTAATTTTTTATTGTATACATGTAAAAAAAAAAACCTTAGGCTAGCTAGAACGAATACGTTCACTGGTCTACCTAGAGTTCAAGCGTCAAACCCACCTTTCAACTTTACCATCATCCAACCACCTTGGTGCACTCGCTTAAGTCACCAGCTAACGCTACTCAGCTCGGCAATTATTAGATGTCTCAATCACACCTTATATTCAAACATTATGGGTTGTTTTTAAAAAATGTGCGAGGGGTTCACGATTTTGCTACTACCAATGTTGAAATTTTACACTATCTCTTTTCTAATGAGATTATGAACGATGTGGGATTGAGTTATGATTCTACTACAACCAGTGTTTAAACTCTACACTATCTCTTTTCTAATGAGAAAATTTAGTGGAACTGCGGTTCATTGTTAATGAACTTCTTTCAAAAATTTCAAAAAACTTTGCGTTTTAGAGTCTACTCGACTACATGGACCAAATAAGTTATAAAAAAATGAAAAAAAATTCATTAAAAATAAAAGTGAAAATAAGTTGGTGATGTTTTTAGATCATTCTACACTCGATGCACAAAAATGTAAAATCTTTGACACAAATTTAAAAAATATAATATTCAAAAGAAAAAGAAAAAGAGTTTTTTTGGTTAGTTGCCAAACCCCCAAATGTTATTGATTGAAAAGGAAAAAATCATCATTTTTATGTTTTGTAATCATCACCAAGGACTGATCCACAGGGTTCGAAAGTATATTTATATTTTCAAATTTTCAAGATCCGTCCATGATCATAACAACACTAATTTATTTATTTTATACATGAAAAATAAAAGTCCGTCCTTGATAATCACAATATTATTTATTTTTTATTTTTTATTACAAAAAAAAAAAGAAAAAAAGAAGTGGTTGTCCGATGACTTAAACTAAAGCTATAGCCAGAGAACCTACAGGTTCACTATCTAGCCTAAGTTCAACTAGGCCGGGCACAACTCACAGGTTCACTGGTCTAGCTTGAGTTCAACTAAGCTGGCCACAACCTACAGGGTTCAACTAAGCTAGCTAGAACCTCGAGGTTTACTCGGTCTAGCCTGAGTTCAACCAAGCTAGCTAGAACCTAGTGGTTTAATCGTTTTAGCCTAAGTTCAACTAGGCTAGCTAGAACCTACAGGTTCGCTGGTCTAGCCTGAGTTCAAGCGTTGAAGCCATCTATCAACTTTACCATCATCCAACCACTTTGGTGCCCGCTTGAGTCGTAAGCTAACGCTACTTAGCTTGGCAATTGTTAGATGTTCAATCACCCCTTATATTCAGTCATTTTGTGTTGTTTTTAAACGATGTGGGACAAGTTTACGATTATACTACTACCAATATTTAAACTTTACACTATCTCTCTTCTAATTAGATTATGAACGATGTGGGATAGATTTACGATTCTACTACTACCAATATTTAAACTTTACACTATCTTTTTTTCTAATGAGATTATGTTTCCTTCTCTCCGTAGTAGCCGCCATCGTTCGCCACCATCACCGAACCGTCCTTTGTCTTCCCACCTACAAGGACCAACCGCCATCCCCTCTCTCCCTTTCCTTTCTCTGGTAAGAAATCTAATCCTTCACTCAACATGACTAATTCTTATACCATAGTTTGTTAATGTGTTTATATACCACATGGTTATGTTACATACTTATGTCACATTGTCTTTTTGTTTAAGTAAAATTGCTTCAAATCCCTTATGTGGTGTGGTTCCATTTTTCAAGCACTAAATTACTTTGCAAAATAATGTGCTGAAGTAGGTATATCAATGTGAAAAATGACGTCTTGATTGTTGAAGTATTTACAATGTAGTAGCTAGAATCAAATCATTACAGATTGAAATGGCTGATAAGTGACATGGTATTTTATAACCATTATGGCTGCACATTTTGTTCTTATTAATAAATTTCCTTCAGGTCATTTCAATCTTAGAATGCATTGTGATAATGGAGTAGATGTGGCTAATCAATTGGAACTGCAGGGTTCCCATCCAAATTAATTAGTTTTATTGGGAAGCTGATATCCAAACTTGAAAAAAATTTATTGGAAAGCGGATAGCCAAAC
Source organism: Camellia japonica (assembly GCA_030407325.1). NCBI lineage: Eukaryota > Viridiplantae > Streptophyta > Magnoliopsida > Ericales > Theaceae > Camellia > Camellia japonica. Next base: position 30,523,296 of record JAPPVO010000016.1, on the reverse strand, counting down.
TTCAAATAAG